>OX439038.1:31448209-31816393 GCA_949317995.1 Acholoe squamosa
GTACTGGAGTAGTCATTTGAAAAAAAAAGAAGGCGCGGGGGGAGGTGGGAAAAACTTCAAACCCCTCTGAGGTGGAGGGGGTTGAAAAAATGTCAACCCTTTTAAGCACACAAAAAAACTGGGTGTTACAATAGAATAAAAGGTGGCGTGAAAAAATGTTGTCATGCGTGCAGAAAGCCACTACCCCCTGTTGGTAAAATCTTAACACAGCCTATTAAATCATTGTATGATATAAAACTAAAAATGGTAGATTAAACGACTATCAAAATGGGCGGGGGGAGAGATTTACAATGACACATGGTTTACGTTTTATTAGTCAAAAGAATTGGAGGGGATCCAAAAGTATCAAATGAAGGGAGAACTAGAACTGACTTTCTATCAGATGTGATATGGCATCCTGCAGTTTGGCAGGGAGTTGTCGTCTCTTGGTGCTGCACACCACACCAGGGTGGTTACGGTGTTTAACATTGGGGTTTTCAGTGAAGACAGACTGTACACGTGGGTCCAACCGCCATTTGTGATTCACAACAAGATCTGAGACATTCTGAAAAAAATAACATTGAAACAACTTATGTAGACATGTAGATATTGAAAAAAAAAGTTTATCTAAATGGCAAAGTACCTGATGGGATATCCAAGGTTAGGTAGGGGGCGTTGGGGTAGTATCCACAGATTGGAGACTACACCTTACACCCCTTCTCCAAAAGTGGTTTGGTCCATCCTCCAGTCTATTCTATACAAGTAGATGGCAGCACAAGTGCTTCCCTCTAGGCGTGAACCCTTTTGAGGAGAAACGGTATGATCGGAAGTGTGTTCCTGGTACCGGCGAAAGTTGAAAGTTTACCTGCTCATATTTAACAAGCGAAATTGGCGCCACGTTAGCGCTTCTCCCCGAAAGACGTAACCCCCTCTAGGTCTTTCCTAAAAGGAATAGGTGCTTATTAACCCTTCAGGGCTAATAGAGTGCTGGTGAGTGGTCTTGCCAGCACTTCATTGGTGCATCATGATGAACAATAGCCACAACAAGGGGCACCCTGATTGTACAATCACTGGCCTTATGTTAAAAGATTTGTCGGGTGATGTGGGGTGCCTCGGAGAGCCTCTGGTGCTCCAATGGGAATTAAATGTGAGTAAAATTGTAACAGACAGGGTATAGAAAGTTGGACACCCTCCAATACTTTACTCCACTTACTACCAAAAGCATTTTCTAACCCCTTTCCGAGTTCTATTAGAAGTGAGGGATACAATCATGGTTCTAACCCCTTTCCAAGTTCTATTAGAAGTGAGGGATACAATCATGGTTCTAACCCCTTTCCAAGTTCTATTAGAATTGAGGGATACAATCATGGATCTAACCCCTTTCCAAGTTCTATTAGAAGTGAGGCATACAATCATAGTTCTAACCCCTTTCTGGGTTATATCTAAGGTGAGGGATAAGGTGATGGTTCTAATGGGTCTGGAACTCGGAAACGGGTTAAAACTATGCTTGTATCCCTCACTTCTAATAGAACTCGGAAAGGGGTTAGAACTATGATTGTATCCCTCACTTCTAATAGAACTCAGAAAGGGGTTAGAACTATGATTGTATCCCTCACATCTAATAGAACCCTGAAAGGGGTTAGAACCATGATTGTATCCCTCCTTTCTAATAGAAGTGAGGCATACAATCATGGTTAGCCTGCAGGGCTATACATAAAGGATAGAAAAGAATCTTATCACGCAGGGCTATATATTAAGGATAGAAAAGAATCTTGCCCCGCAGGGCTATACATTAAGGATAGAAAAGAATCTTGCCCCGCAGGGCTATACATTAAGGATAGTAAAGAATCTTGTCCCGCAGGGCTATTCATTAAGGATAGAAAAGAATCTTTCCCCAGAGGCCTTTACATTAATGATAGAAAAGAATATTTTCCCACAGGGCTATACATTAAGGATAGGGGCAGGGCAAGATTTCTTTCTATTCCTTATGAATATCCCACCTATAGGGAGGCACCTATAACTGATTTGTTCTAGTGCTAATGGTTATCACTAGGTGGTGCTTACTTACCAGAGAGGAGGGAGAAAGTGGGCCAAACCACTATGGGAATAGGGGTGTAAGGTGTAGTCACCAATCTGTGGATACTACCCCAGTGCCCCCTACCTAACCTTGGATATCCCATGGGGTACTATGCCATTTAAATCAATAAACCGTATCTTCAACTCAAGGCCTCACTGGCAGACACATGTGTAAGTAAGTATCCAGAATCTAATGATTACACCCCTGTGTCAGGCGTTCCAGGCTGATCAAGTGGGGCTCTAAACCCCTGGCTGTGCCAAAAGATATTTGAATATTAAAAAAAGTGAATTAAGAAATAGAGAGGGGAAAAAAATCGTTGATTTTTTTCTTTCTTTTCTTTTTTTTTGGTACACTCTGACATGTAACAGTGCACCATCTGCTACAGTGTTGTTAAATGGTATTGTGCAGGTAGTCAGTTTCATCGATGCCCCCATGATTTACCGGTAATAAATGGCCAGCCTATCACTCTTATTGAGTGAGTGAGTAATAGATATTTAACACCATTTTGACAGCTAAGGTCATGTTCATGGGGCGAGAATGACATTAAACAATTTCACAGAGGAATGTGTCAGTGCCCGCACATATGTGCACCACACACATCCTGAGGGGATAGGATAGATGAGAAGTAGACCCTTTTAAGTGGGCTAGGGAAGCCCAATCACAATTACAGGGGCGTGGGAAGCAGTTTCAGAGTGGGTGGGACCAGGGGGGTTTTCTGCAATTTCTGACCTCCCTTTGCTTGACCTTTTAGTTTTGACCTTTTGAGAAGTTCGCCAAAAGTGTCCCCCCTGCTTTCCACGCCTATGATTAAGTCCTTCACTTATCTTGGTGCTGCCATAGTCAGATGCCTCAGTTTTGAGGACCATGCTAAACTGATAAGAAATGCTACTAACTTTCTTTGTTTTAAATTGGGCAAAATCAGATCTAGCATCTCTTCTGACACTGCTATTAAGATTTTCAAGCAAATTTTTCTTCTAAATTTGATTATTGCTCCTTTCTACTGGACCATGCCACTCAAAAATGGCAGGATAAGATAGGCAGAATCCAAAATAGATGTTTAAGGTGTTGTTTACAAGTACAGATCAGAGGGAACTCGATAATAAGCCTTCACGACGAGTGCTCCACTCCCCTCCCCTCTCTTAGTAGGGAAGAGCTCCTTGTATCGCAATTCTTTACTGGATAAAAGCTGTTAGCTCCTAATCCCTTTCCCAGAACTAGAAATAACTTTCTTCCTACTTTCCCTCTTGTATGTCCTAATACTGATTTTTTTTAAAGAAAAGCCCTCATTATAGAGGAGCTCAGTCCTGGAATAGCCTTCCTCCACACATCCGCACTTGTTCGACAAAATCTAGTTTTAAGTTGCAGCTTAAGTAACACCGTGGGCCCTTCCTGAAAAGGTCCAAACCCAAAAAGAAAAAGAACTAGATCCATAGATTGTATTCATTTACTTTATTGAGAATCCTAATACATTATATATTTACAATATATACTGCTGCTTTGTCACACCTCACTTACACGTCCAGCTCAATCTTGACGTCACCACATACCTATGCTCACCTCAATGTGAGAAACCTGTTTTCATGTAAATTTATATTTCACCATCACCCTGTAAATAGTCAAACATGTTAAGTCTGCTTGCAGCGTATCCTGGCGGGTAGTGCCTAAGTTTACCTTCCCCTCACAAATCTGTTGTCAGAAAATCATGGCAATAAACATGTTATGAGTGATAACCAAAAAACAACAACAAAAAGTGATCATTTTTGCAACAATGAGGCAGCTATCCAAATCAGTGCAGGCAGCTTACCCCTACCCTTGAAGGGGTCCACACCTTGGCCCGGGGTGGCAACATTTCTTTTCAACCCCTCTCAGAATGGGGGGGGGGGGGGGTGATTTCCACTGTTTTCAGCAACACTTTTTTATTCATTTGGATTACGGGCCCGCCAAAGTCGAAAAGCCCAAAACTCAACTTTTTTTTTATTTCCTCCGACATCCCCAAGCAATTATATGACAATGTTTACAGAAAAAGTAGGTGTATTTGGTATCAAATGAAAGTTCATCATGTCAGGAATGCATTGAACATCTGTATTAGACTAAAAATAAATTAGATACTTTTTGAGTGAGTGAGTGAGTGAGTGTGTGAGTGAGTGAGTGAGTGAGTGAGTGAGTGAGTGAGTGAGTGAGTGAGTGAGTAATAGATGTTTAACACCATTTCGACAACTAAGGTCATATTCATGGCGAGAACTACATTACACAATTCATAGAGAAATGTGTCAGTGCCCGCGCATATGTGCACCACACATCCTGAGGGGATAGCAAAGAGAAGATATAGACCCTTTTAAGTGGGCTAGGGAAGCCCGGGATATTTTTTGAGACCATAGATGAAGATAAACAAATCAAATTACCGATATCTAAAAGTAAAAAACAATATTGAACTCATATAATGGACATATGTATAAACCATGGGTAACTAGAATTTATGATTGCCACTTTTGTCTTATTTTTTATCTTTTTTATTTCACTCTCCGACCTGAAGTTTTTATTTTGGGTGCCCGTAAGTAA
This sequence comes from Acholoe squamosa, assembly GCA_949317995.1. Lineage (NCBI taxonomy): Eukaryota > Metazoa > Annelida > Polychaeta > Phyllodocida > Polynoidae > Acholoe > Acholoe squamosa. The sequence goes on from OX439038.1 coordinate 31,452,825, forward strand.
CCCAAATAAATAAACAAGTGTGGCCTTTGGGGTGGTGGGTTTTTGGGCAGATGCGTAGATTATGCCTGCCCCCCCCCCCCCAAAAAAAAAAAAAATCACTTCACAGCGGCAAAAAGTTTTCATGCTCCCCCCATCCCAGAGGCACGGGTAATTTTCATGCACAAACTTTTTTGCTAATAAATGTGTAAATTTTTTAAGTCTCCCCTCAAAAAGTGTCCCCCCTTCAGGAGGGGTCAACATTTTTTTACAGTAAAATATTACACCCCCCTCAGCTCAAACCCACCACCTCACCCCTGCTGATAAATAATGACCCACTCTCTTCACTTTAGTCAAGTTTAGCCGCTCAGGACCAGGGTTGAAGTTAATGATAATATCTTTTATTGACAAAGAAGGTCAGTACCCAAGTGTCATTAACAGAGGAATAGATCATGTGTCAGTAATGCAAAATATACCAACACAACAGCGCTGCAGTGTGGCCTGTGGGCACAGGCCTTTGCAGGCTCTGACCCCCCACCCGATACATCTCTGTTCCTCTCTGCTCTTTGGGCTGGGACCAGAGCTTACCGCGACTTTTGCACCAGGCTGCTGGCGCAAATGCTGGCGGGAATGAATCCACTCTAATCCCACCCTAATCTTGGGTGCTTGGACATTGTAAAAGGGGTGGGCAAGCTATCACAATGTCACAAAAATGTGTGACAGAGACCTTGGAAAATGCGATAGGGGCATGGAGGATAATCTGCAGGGCTTTTGACAGGGCTGCGCAGTGCGCAATACACGCATTTAATGCTTAAATGTCGCATTTAAATGGCTAGAATGGCCATTAATTTACAGAATGGCGCACTGTATTTGCTAAAAAGTGTGCAATTGGCGCATTGCAAAAAATCCTGTCAAAAGCCCTGAATCTGAGCTTTTTATAATATATTTGAAAGAATTTTTTTTAGATATTTCAATTGGAACCAAAGTTATGGTCTTTTTAATTTTGTTGTATTGTCCCTCTAACATAATACATACATTTATCAGAGAATCAAGAGAGGAAGTTTTCGAATTTCCTTAGAATCTAATCCACTTCTTTGAAGTTTACATCTAAGCTCCACCTCTGTGAAGTAATGGAGGGGGGGGGGCTAATGTATTGTAGAAAGAATAGCACTTCCCCCCATTGATAATATGCATGATGTACAAGATACTCATTTCACATGATGCTTTTTATGGGTACTTACAATGGTATGTGATGTTCAAAGGATTTGGATGAGAATTAAGAAGCCCTGCTGCATCCCCAATTCCACCCACAACCCTTTTGTGATGTTCAGAGGATGTGAGTGCAAGTTATAAAGCCCTGCTGCCTCCCAAGTCTGCCCTCCACCCAACCCCCCCCCCCCTCCAACTCACTGACCACTGGTAGTCGCCTGCAGCGCCACCCGCATGCAGCAGTCGTGAGTCAGGTGTTCATCTGGTCCCAGGCTATCCACTGTGAGTAAATGGACCCATTGGTACGGGCACTGGCGTTGTACCAATGGCAACAACGTGTGGCTGAGTTGAGGAGAGGTAACTTTGAGTGTCTGTTTTGAACAAACCAAGAGGTTCAGAGTCAATGTACTGAGTCTAGGTGTTACTCTTATGCCTTAACTCTACAACCTACCCTGTTGTTGGAGAATAAAGAGTCCCTTTATGTTGCATCACACATATTTGTAATCTGAAATGTTTGAACTTGCCAACATTACAAGAAAATATCAATAGGCCCTATTGAGGTTTCCCATAATACACTGTTTGAGGAGGGTTCCTGCTAATTACCATAAGTAGGTCAGTCATGTGACCTGGTCTGGCCAATGGCATTGGTCATGTGACTGACCTAATTATGGTAATTAGCAGGAACCCTCCTTAAACGAAGTGTATTAGGGGAAACCTCAATAGGGCCTATAAATGCCTGGGGCACTACCTGGTTGATTGGTTCTGAACTAGAAATTGATGGTGAGGCCCTCTGGTGTGGTTCATTCATTTCTGCAGCCCAGACTTTTGGAATATATTAAATAGCTAGTCCTATAAGCAGCACCCAAGGCTTGAAAATTGAAAATTTTATACTATTCTATTCTAAATGCTCCCCTAACGTGAAAGTAGGCTTTTAATACAGGTTTGCATAATGCAACGGAAAGGTGGGAGGAGTGCTGGCTCCCTCTGGTGGGAATTTAAAGGGGGGGCTGGCATGGAAAATTAACAACATGGGTACCGATTCAAACAGCGATCATAAAATCGCGGGAACCAGCCGAAAAGTCGCGACGCCCTAATTGGTCAAGGGGTGATCACATGACTTTTTAATGCGGGCATGTATTACCATGCCAGGGCCCCTTTAAGTATGGAGCTGTGGGGACACCTAGAGATAGGAAATGACAGGCTGACATGAGGGCTCATGGCAGGAGGGTTTTGGCATTTGTACAGGGAGTTGATCAGAATGTAGTCGGACCTCTGATATCCCATAATACCTTGCACAGTCAGTTTCCGGTCTGCCTAGTGTACAGGCCTCACCCTAGAGGGCACCACTAGCACACATAGAGAAAGGCAGGATGCAAAATGTTACATCAGACTATGCCCTAGGGACATACTGATTGCCGCGTGGGAGTGACACGAAAATTATGCGGACAGCAGAGGCTGAGGCGTGCCCTTTCCCACACTCCCCATGGCAAGTCTGGGAAAATGCCCCCAGGGCATCCATGGTAAGGATGATGCTCCCAGGACATGTAGGACTATATAGGGTATTGGACTATGCCCCGGGGGCATCGTTTAGTACATGGATGCCCCCAGGGCATTGTCAATTTTTTTTATGCATGTACGATTATCCTTACTATAAATGCCCTGGGGGCATTGTCCCCATTGTTCTCTGTACCATGCCCCTGGGGCATCCATAATATGGATGATGTGAGATGATGCCCCCAGGGAATGCACTGATAGTCATATGAGTCGAAGGTTGGAGAGTGCCCCAGCCTAGTAGGCTACTAATTCCCCCCTGATTAGCTTAAAGTCCAATATTCCCTGAGGGCATGCATGGATGTCCCAAGGGCATACCCTTGTTTAATACCGCTTCATTTATCATCAACTTTATGCCCTGAAGAGTAACATTTGTAGACTGTAGAAGGAACCCGGGAGAAGGAAGATATATGCCCTGGGGGGTATGCATACTTAGGCCCCTCTTGTAGCTAGCCTACAAATTGTGGAAGTGTACTACATGCCTGGAGGGCATGCTTTGGTCAATCATGCTTTAAAGAAGCAAGAAATATGCCCTTAGGGTATGTTGCCCTGAGGGCATGTGCATGTTTTTCTGGTCAATGCCAGAATGTCTAGATCTAGAGGTCAGGAATGGTCCTGTGTATGCCTATGCCCTGAGGGCCGATACATGATGCCCTGAGGGCATAGACTAGCATGGGTAAATTGCTGATTACTGGAAGGCCAGCAATATGCCCTCAGGGCATGCATAATTCCGCGCGGCAGTCCCGAAAATATACGCGTCACCACAAGGGGGGGCACTGAATGCCCCCAGGGCATAGACCGATGTAACAAGTTGTATCCTGCTAGAGGCAGGGGGAGGTCAGAGACACCTATCGTTTTGAAAATTAAACTATGCCAGACAGGAACCTGACTCCCCAGGTGGGCGATAATACAGAATCGGCCCACCGGTGAAGACTCTATACAATATATCCATCTTTTGCCAAACTGAGAGTAAGTAACAAGGGCATATAAACCATAGGTCTACCCAGGCCAGGGAACCACTTATATTAGGCCATGGGAAGTCAGGTTACAGTTCCCGGGGGGGGGGCACTCTCTATGTAAGGTATACGGGTCAGGTTGCCAGAAAGCAGTAGATTTTGTGTTTTTGGGGTCATTTTGGACTTTTATGGCTCTGGAGAAAGAAGTTGTGAACCAATCTTGTATTGCATAGACTCATTTGATAGAGGACACTTAGGGCTATCAGAAAAATGTTAATTTGTGGTCATGCATCAAAAACTCTCAGACTTGTAGCCTGCTGAAGTGAAAAAATGGCCAAATTTGTTTCTTTTTGTATTTTTTACAAGTGTCCTGTATTGAATAAAGAATATCTGGAGTATCCCAAAGTTATTTTTTATATTGTATATGATTATAGGTATCATTTCCCTGAGGTTTGGACATGTTACTAAATGAGAATTTTTTATCATGTGTCTTTGAAAATGGAAATCTGTAATTTGTAGCGTCCGGTACCTAAATCTAAATCAGTTATGTTACATGGAAAAAATAAACCTTCAACATTTTTGTTATTACCTATATAAAATGACCTATTATCCCCTACTTTGGTGAAAAAATTATGTGTCTATCAGCATTTGTCTCTCATGTGAGAGCAGCTTATGTGAAATAATTCTGATAAAAGTACCGGATGTTACGTAACGTTTTCACAATAATAGCATGAATCAAATTCAATCTTCTCCCCAATCAGTGTAAATTTAAGACATTTTGAAATAAATCTAGGCTTATTGAGTCAAAAGTGCCCTAGAAAGGGTAGGCTTTCCAAGAAAAACCCGCAAATGGGTGCCCTAGCAAGGGTAAGGGTTGTCGTGGGTCCAGCCACACACCCATATTTAAGAAAAATTGAAGTGCCCCCCCCTGGGTTACAGTTTACCGTCTGAGCCATTTTGGAAAATTGATGAGGCTTTTTTTCATTATTCATTATATACGGTGGATTGAGGTTAGGCAATGCTGTATTATCGCCCATGCACTGGCAGAGTTCCGGTCCAATGCCATTGGCCAGACCAGGTCACATGACTGACCTACTTATGGTAATTAGCAGGAACCCTCCCTGAACAGGGTGTATTATGGGAAACCTCAATAGAATAGGGTCTATAGCTACCAGTGCCGGGAATCATCTAGGCTGTAGATGTCACCATGTGATTTACATTCCTTGCACTATGAGCTTTAATTTGATACCAAATATGCCTCCTTTTGGTCATTCCTATCATGTCAAAATGCATTTTTGAGAACTTTTTCAATTATTATTAGATTATGAATAATGAAAATTTCTCATGCGGCCCCTTCAATTTCAAAAGCATGCGGGCGGTGGACAGTAAACTGCAATGTGAGTTCCATTGGCCTTAATGTTACATGGTCATATAACTGCTGTTTCACAGTCTCAAAGTTTGCTCTTCTTGATTCTAGGCACACCTATTACTATTAGTACCGAGGGTCACCAAATACACCAAACATGCTCCATAAGCAGTCAACATCATGTAAACATTCATTCTAGACTATAACAAATATATGTGAATAATTTGATATTATACACAGGGGCATCAAATTTGAAAGTGGGGCCATCAGTCCCAAAAGTGGGGCCATCAATGATCAGTCTCATTTTCTGGGGCCATCAGTCCCGGTACCCTTTGACATTGCCATAAGGGACAAATGCACCGATTATCGCCCATTAGATAAACTCCACTAAAGCTCCTATTTTGACGGTAAATCAAAGGGGTACAGAGTGCGATAATGATCCATGTGAAGAAGTGTTATAAAGTCACTCTACTTACACGCGAGATCACGGCGTCTATGCTCCATGCCTTTGAGTATTTATGTGGTTTTCGACACAGAAAACAAACACGCATGCATCCCATGCGCGCGGCCATCTTGAATTTCCCATGTATTTTATAAACATGATCGTGATTAAGATCTTATCGTGATTGGTCAGCTGCCTTTGTTTTCTTTTTGTAAAATGTAGTTTTCTCTCATTTTACCTCAAAAAAAACTTCAAATAATGAATTAATGTGTCCTAACAGCTCATGCTCACAATCTAAAAACCAGCATGAATTGGAGAACTTTTGTTTTTTCTTCTGAACAGTTTTTTTTCTTAGACTGGATTTCCCTCTGCTGGCCAATGAGCAACTTCTCCGGCGACCTAGTTTGGTTGGCAAACTAAGCCTTCTCCCCTAGGGTACCATTTTGACCAAAAATCGCCGTATTCATACGCCGCTGGTGTCATCCAGTCCTTCAACCAGGTGTTGGAGGTGCACCAGAAACCAGCAACTGCTTGTACTCATCTGTCAAGCATATGTTCACTAGTCACCAGCAAAGAAAAGTAGTACCTCCCAGCATGCCTGTGTACCAGTGACGTAATCGGTAGACTACGAGATGGGGCCAGTGTGGCCAATGAGAGGGCTTGGAAGGTATTGAGTCGGAACCGGCGATCGGGCGGATCGGTGGGCTGATGAAGACCAAAGCAGGCGTGAGGTGACTGTAGTACACAGGCTAGGGAAAGCATTATCATCTGACAGTTTCTGTTTTTCCACATTTCTCTGTCTTCATAATGAACTCCGTGACGTGCACTGCACCTGTCAATATTGCAGTTGTCAAATATTGTAAGTATACCTTCCTACCAACTACTAAAAAAACACAATTACCACATCATTGTCATCATGCGGGCACAGTGTCATCTCAATCATCAAGATTCAATTCTTGCAAACAATTTGTTGACGGAAATCCAGAGGGCGCTACGACGCCGCCATTCTTCGGGGGGAAAGATAACGTTGCAGAGGTCAGCCAGGAGAAGAATACCCTCCATTCTATCGTAACAAGACTCTTGATCAGCAAAATATTGAAGATGAATCGAGAAATATAACCTTCTCTTTCTACCTTCTGTAAAATAAAAGGGGTAATCTACTTCATTTGGCTGAAATCCACTTTTCCCTTTTACGTGAAGGACACAAATGCATTGTAATATTTACCCCACAAAAATGGCGGACATCGTTGTGACGTCATACATCGCCTGTGACGTCTCAGTCATAGTAAGAAAATAGAGCAGGGCTCCAGTGTAGTGTTGAAACGGGTACGACGTCAGCTCTGTCGTCTACAAGAATGCCATTGGCATTGCAAAGGGAGTGGTTATTCATTGTCAGGGGGGGTGGTGAGAAATAGTTACCAATCAATCAATGTTTTTAAGCCCGACACTCCTCGAGGAGTGCCAGATAGGACCCATACTGCCAGAGGCAGGTTTGCAGATACTGTTGGTAGAGAATTGATCTCGCGGGACCGGAAGGCGGAAGTGGGTTAGTGATGGCGGCCTGCACTAAAGGCCGCAGCGCACATGGCACAGATTGTGAACTCTGAAGCATGTTGACATAAGTACATTGTTGTATTGTACCACAGTAACCAAAGTATCATCACCTAATAAAGGTATACTTAATCAAGCATCCTGAATTCAACTTGGTGTCACAAGTGGAGCTGTCAGGAACCCAAAAGCAAAATCACAAGGTAGTGCAACAACAAACATTCTCATTCTTATTGTGGTGGTGATGACTTGAATTTCAAACATGTCTAGACCCAAGAAGCCAGAACTAAATTTAACAGGGAACATCCCAGAAAACTTTAAAAATTTTGAAATGAGATTCAACGACAAGTCCAAATATAGAGACCTGTCCAAGAATCCTGAAACTCACCGGGCTGAGTACTATGCCAAGCCACTGATGGAAATTGCTGCGTTACGTTTATCTATGCCCAATGAGGCACTGCAGGTTATTCGGTACAGCATAGAGCCCCAAATTTCAGCCTAGGACAAAAGCAAGCCGTGAGTGTGGTTGGAGAGACTCAGAACTCACTACCCGGGCTCAGCCACATCCTCCCTGTTGACAGACAGATTCACCTTCTGGATGGCCACACACGGCGCCCATGAGTCGGTGCAAGACTGGGAGACCCATGTACGGCGTGAGTGCAGCCTGTGTGACTATGGTACTTTAACTGATGAGATGAGCCGTGACAAGTTTATTTTTGGTTTACAAAACAGTGACATTCGGGCAGAGCTTCTAAAATGTCATGTCAAAGCTGACAACACAAAAAAGACACTTAGTGATGTTGTTACAGAAGCCAAGGTGTTAGAAGTTGCAAAGTGGGCTAATCAGCTTATTGGCGAAGCCACCAGAGGCACAGACGAGGCTGTGAATTGGATGGCAAAAGGGAAGGCTCACAAAGATATGAAGCTGAAACGTGAGAACGGTACGTGCCACTGGTGCGGTGACAGTCATGGGCCACACCCTTGGTCGAAGTGTCCAACCAATGGAAAGAAGTGTGGCAAGTGTGGTGGCAACGATCACTTCTCCTGTGTCTGTCTTGAACCTCAATGAGACAGTCACTGCCCACAGACCCAGAGCCGCAGTGCAGGTCATTCCAGGAAAATCAGCGGGGTAGAGGGGTCAACCATTGGCCTCAGAATAAGTTACCGCCTGACGACAGAAAAAGTCAACATAGCATCCATGTGGTCAACACTGATGAAGACCTAGCTCATGTACCCCAAGACCCTTACTCAGAAGTAGACTATGACGAGCAGTGTTACTCCCTGGAAGACACAGCTGTCTTTCAAGCTTGTGCAAGGAAAGGGTGAAAGTACTTTGCACAGCTTCTTCTGTCGGATAAGGGTGACAGGTTCAACAGAATGAAGATACAAATAGACTCTGCAGCTGGAATCAACACAATGCCAGAACGCCTGGCCAACAGTATGTTTCCGTCTATCAAGATGACCCGTTCACCATACCAGCTCTTCCCGTACAAAAACACTGCTCCAGTAAAGCCCATTGGTTAGGTCACCCTCTTATGTGACTGGGGGATCGTTATCATGACTTGGTATTCCAGGTGCTATCAGACAGTGACATTGGTGAGAAGCCTGCACTTCTCTCAGAAGAAGACAGTGAGAATCTGGGTCTTATCAAGATTATGGTGGACAAGGTCCTGTGTCTATCTCCCGATGTGGTGTATGCAACAGCTCTAAACCAAGCTAAACCCTTGCCAAAGACTATTCAGATCCCTCGCTCCAGATGCCTGCCTCCAGCAGGCAACTTGACTAAAGATGCAGTTTTGCGTGAATACAAGGACAGCTTTCAGGGACTAGGGTGTCTGGGCCCACCTGTCCATTTTGAGCTGAAGGCAGATATTGTGCCAGTCCAGATGCCCAATCACCGGGTGCCGATCGCCAAGCGGGGAAAAGAGAAGGAAGCACTGGACAGGTATGTGACATTGGGGATCATGGCAAAGGTGGATGAGCCCACTCAAACGCACTCATCAGAGAAACCCCGAGGAAATTCTACGTCTGTATTGACCCAAGTCAGACCGTCAACAAGGCATTGAAAAGACCTCTCTCCCAAATCCCCACATTGAAGGAACATTAACACAAGCTGGGTAATGCCAAGTGTTTCTCTCTCCTTGATGTTCGGGAGGGATTCCTAAACATTCCTCTTGATGAGTCGTCTATGCACACCACCATGCACACATCATATGGTTGATATCGCTGGCTTCGACTACCTTTTGGTATATCATGTGCGCCAGAGGAGTTCCAAAAGAGACTCTTGGATGCCCTTGAGAACCTTGAAGGAATAATTTGCATTGCTGATGATATCCTTGTTTATGGTGAGGGTGAGGACTACACAACAGCAAAGACCAGCCATGACAGAAGATTGGTGGCATTGATGGAACATTGTGGGGCTAAAGACATCAAACTCAATCCAGATAAGTTCAAGTTTGCCCTTCGGGAGCTCAAGTTCATGGGGAACATCATCACTGATAGTGGCTTGCGGCCAGACCCTGAGAAATTGTGGGCAATCACGGGTATGGCAACCCCGACAGACAAGGCTGGTTTGATGCGGTTTATAGGCATGGTCACATACATATCTCAGTTTTGTGACTATCTGAGCTCGACTCTACAGCCGTTACGTATGCTGACAAAAGACGGTGCCAATTTCATGTGGTCCAAGGTCCAGGAATCAGTATTCAAAGAGCCAAGAAGCTCATCCCATCAGCACCCACACTCCTCTACTACAGTCTGGATAAACCAGTGACATTGCAGGTTGATGCAAGTGAGTCAGGTTTAGGAGCCGCCTTTCTGCAACCAAACACGAAGGAAGAGCTACAGCCAGGAGCCTTCAGCTCATGCCAGTTAAATGGCACAGAAAGGAGGTATTCTCAAATGGAAAAAGAGTGCCTCACCATTTGCCATGGTCTCCACAAGTTTGACCAATGGCTTTATGGGAAAGCTGATGTTACGGTGCACACTGATCACAAATCCTTGGTAGCTATCATGTCAAAACCATTACACAAAGCACCCACCAGACTGCAAAGGATGTTGATGACCTTGCAGCGGTACCGTTTTACATTGGAGTACAGGAAAGGCACCACGCTTCTCATAGCAGACACCCTATCCAGAGCAGCTTTACGCATCCCCCTCAATACACCCACAACAGGATTTGAGGTGTTCAGACTAGAGTGTGAATCCGTCAGCCGAAGTCCCAGGTTGACTGGAGAGACTGAGAGGGAGATAGTGCAAATGACTAACGCTGATGAGTCACTCAATGCTTTACGAGACATGATTATCGACGGCTGGCCAGTTGACCGTGCTGTAGTTCCCAAGGATCTCAGGCCCTTTTGGGGATACAGAGATGAGTTGTCTGTACTGAATGAGGCTATATACAAGGGGGAGACTGTGTTAGTGCCTCAGCAGCTCAGGGCCGAAATGTTAGCCAAGATCCATGCAAATCACCTTGGAGCTGAATCAAACTACAGGATGGCTAAGGAGGTACTATTCTGACCAGGAATGAGAGCCGCGATAAAGGATATGTGTGATGCCTGCGAGACCTGTGCAGTATATGGTTCATCATCACAAAAGGAGCCCATGCTGTCACTGCCTATACCGACAAGACCTTGGGAACTACTTAGCCAAGACTTGTGTGCATTTGAGGGGAAGGACTACCTAGTTACTGTGTGTCATTATTAAGATTGGATCGAGATAGACGAGCTGGGAAACACTCTTGCCTCTCCCTCAATTTATTAGTAAAGACTATGCAGACATGGTGACCAGGTTCAGGTTCACCCACACGACATCATTACCTTATTACCCGAAAGGGAATGGGCGAGCAGAGGCAGCAGTGAAGGTAGCAAAGGCGTTGCTAAAGAAATCGATGAACATCAAACTCGCCCTGTTACTTCACTGTAACACCCCCCAGGCTGGATATTCATATTCTCCTGCTCACCGTATGCTATCCCGTCGGACACACACTCCTCTCCCAACATCAGACAGGCTGTTAGACTCTCAGGTGGCGGACAGTCAGGTGATCAAGGAGGAAATCAAAACGCGCTATATGATAGGAATACTGTAAACAATCCTCCTCTCTCAGTCGGAGACTATGCTTACCTGAAGCCCCCCCCCCCCCCAACAGGCGTGGTCAACCATGGGCATGTAGTTGACTGCAAAAGACCCAGATCATACACCGTTCAGACTGATCGGGGACTGGCTAGCTGCAACCGGGTTCATGTGCGGCCAGCTGCTCCTCCCCCAGTTGGTATTAGACATGGGCAGACAACTCAGCCCAGAATACCCTTGGCTCCAGTTACACCATCAGCCAGAGCCGACATTTCACCAGAACCAGCTTACAACCGGCAGGAAGTGCAACCGAAGGAGACTTGTTCCCCACAGAAAGTGCCAAAGTCACCTGCACCACCCAGCAGCAACATTGCTGCATCTCAGTCCAGGGCCACTAGTGGCTCTCTTGTGGGCGGTGGTACCTCCCTTGCCACGAGCCCCTGTCTGGTTCGTCGCACAAGGACAAGGGAGATCTCACGAACTTCAAGATATGATGACTATATGCTTGCATAGAGATTCATGTGTTCAGACCATGTTCAAACATATGATTTATTTTGTGACTCAATATAATTAGTATTTTCTTTCAGCATAGACTGTTTTAACACTTGACGTTGGACAATACTTGTCTGCAGGGATGTGTTTGTTCCATTTAAAAAAAAAAATTGATGGAGGGGAGATGTTGGTAGAGACATGATCTCGCGGGACCGGAAGTGGGTTAGCGATGGTGGCCCGCAGCACACATGGCATAGATTGTGAACTCTGAAGCATGTTGACCTAAGTACATAGTTGTATTGTACCACAGTAACCAAAGTATCATCACCTAATAAAGGTATACTTCATCAAGCATCCTGACTTCAACTATACCAGGGGCAGGGCTACCTGCAAGTTGCATCCAAAAAAGATAAAGTACACAGTACAGTGGGGAAATGTCTAGTCCCCGGGTAGAATGTCTCCCAGGCAGAGACAGACATTGGCATCGTTCTAGGCTTATCCATCATCATCAGATTCCCTGTAGACATCCCTAGTTGATCTCAGTGACCTTTATATGGAGCGAGACTTGACTCAGAAGTACAGTAAGCCGGGCAGCAGATTCTCCAATAATGTACCCTGGACAGAACTGTGGCCTGTCTGAAGGCAAAAAGCTGGTTCGACCACCATAGCTGAGATGAGAGTCACCTCCGGGAATTCGGTCCCACAACCATGGTGGACCTTGTGTCCTTGAAGAAATGATAGTTCAGGATTCTTCAGAAGTAGGTACCACCTTAGAGTATCCTCCGACCATCCCTGACAAGAGGGCCTCCACCCCGGTAAAGCCCCAGGATGCCAACCAGCAAGCGCCAAAACACCTTACTGATTGCCAACAATTGTTAACCCTGTAACTCACCTTTTCATCTCCTTGTTATAGCTATTACACTGGCCATTACACTATCTAATCACAACAGGGAGGATACAGTATATTGTATACAGTACTGACTAGTGTATATTCATGATTCTTGGGAGTCAGCTATTTAGAGAGAAACCACCGAGATAAGGCTGTCCGCATTCCACTCCGCCTATAAGGCGTCATTGAATACGGACAGCCTCATCTCGGTGAATACGATGCAAATTTATTCCCTGGTCATGGACATTTGCATTTATGTCATGGCCTAGGGGGTTATTTTGCCTTTAGATAAAGAAAAACAGCTCAGATCTGTTAAAAAAATCCAAGATGGCGGACACCCATTGAATACAGACACATTGTATTAAATGCCCCCCATTGAATACGGCGGTTCTAGTACTAATCTATAGTGACGGTCGTATCAGCCATGACATAAAACACAGGTCTGGGATCTGGACTGGTCAGCCATAATGTATTCAGTGTGTAAGGTCAAGGACAAACAACTGTGAAGCATACAGATGGTGTAAGCTTCTGATTGGTCAATATCAACAGGAATAGAAATAATCATTTAAAGGTAAATACTAGAGGGTGAGCATTATAGAAGTTGTGTTGCTATTTGCCTGAAACTCTGAATATTGTTAGTATTTTATATATAGATGTGAGAAATGAAAAGAAATTGGTGTGTTACCAAGCTCAATTCTCTGTGAAAGCAGAGATGCCACTTTTCCTGGTTTACCAGGAATTCCTGGTTTTTGATTCTAAGATTTCTGTAATAAATCATGTTAGATTCCTGGGGAAATGTGTATCAAGTCCAGTTTTCCTGGTTTTTGTCGACCAGTGAGTGGCATCTCTGGAAAGGGATGTGAAAAAAGTGAGGTCTTCACCATGGCAGTCAATTAGAAAATTGTATGGTCCACATTTTGTGCTAATTTGACTTACCTGTTATGTTGCTATTTCCAAATAACTTTGGAATAGAGTAGATAGTTATATATATAAATGGGAAATGCAAAAATATATATATATATATATGACCGACCTCCTTTTAGAGTATGGGCCAAATTAAGTGAAGAAGCTGTATTTTAAGGAAAGTTCAAAATGTCTCATGAGTAAGTCTTTGAGTGTGACTGTTATTTAGTCTTTTGATATGACCATATGACTGAACATATTTTGGCGGCACCACTGATGTCTCTGGCTGGTTCCAGCCTTTCTGGTCATCTCTCTTCATAACAACTTTTCCCCCTGTCTGTAGTGATCCTTGGTTAGGGAGTGGTCATTATTTATCAACAGGGGGCAGGTGGTGGGTTTCCGCATGGACGCGCGAAAATTTTTTACGCCCCCCTTGACGAGTCAAAATTTTTTGCGTCCCCCCAAACCGGAGGCGCAGAGAATTTTCGCACCCCTCTTTGAGCTTTAGTAGCGCGCGGGCTTTTTTGCTCAAAAGAGGGTAAATCTTTTTAGCCCCCCCCCTCAAGAGGGGTCAAAATTTGTTTAGTCCCCCCTCGGGAGGGGTCTGAAAGTTTTACGCCCCCCCTCAAACCCACCATCCCCCCCTGTTGATAAATAATGACCACTCCCTTAGGTCTGATGGTCTATAGAGACACCCCAATTGCCACCACTGGATGTAGCCTATCTCAACTCAAGATGGGTTGTCACATCCGTACAACATTGCCAGTGATTCCTTCTACCTTGGAGCCAAAGTGGCCTGACAGAGAGGCTGTGCTAATGAAAGACCAAGCCTATAAGGATTCCTACACAGACAACTATAACCGTCAACATGGTGTTCACCCGCTACAACCACTACAAGGAGGCCAGAACTGTATTCACTTTTTTGGCTACATTATGTAACACCCGGTACCCGTCATGCTGGATCTTATCAGTGTGTGTCTTGCTAGGTGCCAGATCAAGCAATGGCGGACCTACTAGGCCTCCATACTGATCCCTATATCTCACCCTTCTCATGGCTTTCTCAGGGCTATCTCATGGCCATCTTGGGGCTATCTCATGGCTATCCTCGGGTTATCTCATGGCTATTTAATGGCTATCTTGGAGCTATCTCATGGCTATCTCCGGACTATCTCAATGCTAACTCATGCCTTTCTAATGGCTATCTTGGGGCTATCTAAGGGTTATCGCAGAGCTATCTCACTACTGTCTTATGGCTATCTCATGCCTTTCTCAGGGCTATCTTGGGCTATGTCAGGTCTATTTTAGGGATATCTCATGATATCTTCGGACAATCTCATGGTTATCCCAGTGCGATTTCGGGGCTATCTCATGGCTATCTCAGAGCTATCTTGAGGCGATCTCATGACTATCTCCGGGCTATCTTTGGGCAATCCCATGGCTATCCCGGTGCAATTTCAGGGCTTTCTTGGGGCTATCTCGATACTATCTAAGAGCTATCTCATGGTTATCTCAGAGCTATTTCACTGCTATTTCATGGCTATCTCAGTGCTATCTCATGCCTTTCTCATGGTTATCTTGGGCTTTCTAAGGGCTATCTCAGAGCTATCTCACTGCTTTCTTATGGCTATCTCACTGCTATCCCATGGCTGTCTTGGGGTGATCTCATGGCTATCTTTGGGCAATCCCATGGCTATCGCGGTGCAATTTCAGGGCTATCTCATGGCTAACTCTGGCAGATCTCAGGGTTATCTCATGGCTATTTCATGGCTATCTATGTGCTATCTCATACCTTTCTCATTGCTATCTCGATACTATCTAAGAGCTATCTCATGGTTATCTCAGAGCTATCTCATGCCTTTCTCATGGCTATCTTGGGGCGATCTAATGGCTATCTTGGGGCAATCTCATGGCTAACCTGGGGTTATCTCATGGCTATCTTGGAGCTATCTTATGGCTATCTCCGGACTATCTCAATGCTAACTTATGCCTTTCTAATGGCTATCTTGGGGCTATCTAATGGCTATCGCAGAGCTATCTCACTACTATCTTATGGCTATCTCACTGCTATCTTATGGCTATCTCATGCCTTTCTCATAGCTATCTCAGGGCTATCTTGGGCTATGTCAGGTCTATTTCAGAGCTATCTTATGCTATCTTGGGGCAATCTCATGGTTATCCCAGTGTGATTTCAGGACCATGTCATGGCTACCTCACTGCTATCTTATGGCTATCTCAGTGCTATCTCATGGCTATCTTGGGGCTATCTCATGGCTATTGTGGGGCAATCCCATGGCTCTCCCAGTGCAATTTCATGGCTAACTTGGGTTGATCTAATGGCTATCTTGGGGCAATCTCATAGCTACCCCGGGGCAATTTCATTGGTGCATTATGCCCTCCCTGCCATGATATACTCTATCTTGGAATGATTTATTGAACATTGGAGACATTATGCTCTCACTGTCTTTGTCAATCACTATATCCCTTTAGCTTTTTAGTGAAAAAGCCTGCGCACCACTTAGGGAGCGTTCATTATTTATGGCAGGGGGGGACAACAATCTGTCAGAATGAATATGTCAGAAAAAACTGACCCCCCCCCCCTTCGGAATGGGTTGAAAGAAAATGACCCCCCCTTAGGAATAGGTTGAAAAAAAATGACCCCCCCCCCCCTCAGAATAGATTGAAAGAAAATCACTCCCACCACATTTAACTATGTTCAACAGAGGCTACATCAAGCCCATTCATTATACAAGGTGATATTAGCATCTTTTGAACCATTTTAGTTATGTGTCATCTTTTGAGCAGTCAAATTGTGAATACACTGCTGTTGATTGATTTACCTCTAGGTAAAATATCAATTTGAAGGCTAGCACGGATAAGACATACCCGCGTTAGTAGGCCACATGACTACCCCTTGACCAATCAGAGCGTCAAATTTTTTAGCTGGTTCCCATGAATTTTTGAGCAGGTACCCATATTATTTTTTCTCATGCCTCCCTTTAAGGGGCGGCTAGCATGGGCTAGCATAAGACAGCAGAAAAATTGTGATGCCCTGATTGGACAAGGAGTGGTCATGTGAGTTGGTAACACAGGTATCGGTACATCTTATCCGTGCTAACCGCGCTTTGACACACAAAGGAGTAAGACTCCGATCATATACCATATTCAAATGGATATGAATTAGAGGTAGCTGGTAACAAAATGTTAGGCAGAATTATATCTGGAATCATTACTGAAAACCAAATAGTTAAAATTCCAACTTGTCGCGAACATTTTTGTTCCTTTGTCATAAAATTTGCATCACATTGGTAAATACTCTACAACAGGAAACTACCTGGCCCTCGGGAATAGGTTGAAAAAAAACGACCCCCCTCTAAGAATAGGTTGAAAAAAAATGACCCCCCCCCCTTCTCTGAATACCTCCAAAAAAAATGACCCCCCCCCCCTTCATTTGGTCACCCCCCCTGCCATAAATAATGAACGCTCCCTTAAGTTCAAGGAACCAGAAATATTCCTATAAAAATTTTCAATGATATGCCTAAATCATTGTTGTTATTAAATAGTAACGACAAGGTATAGGGAACGACAAGGAAGAATATGGCCTAAATCTCTTAATACTTAATATACCGGTACTTATTTTGGGCTAATACATGTAACGGTAATACATTGAAACATTTACTTGGGGATTTCGTTGTAAACATTAATCATTGAATAGGATTTTTTTTTCCAGGGGGAAAGCGTGATGAAAGCCTCATTCTTCCAACCAACTCTTCCCTTAGTGCAACACTGGATCAGAAGGAAGTGAGTACATGTTAACCTGTGCTTAGATACCATATCTGATGTGAAATAGATCAAATATAGATACTTTGAGTTTAAAGGAATTTTATTTATGACATTACAAACAGGGTCCCGGCAGCTGAGGAGAGGTCCTGGAAAGATGGTTGACAGGGAATGTATCAAAGCTTGAATGAACAATACGTTTAAAAACAATCCTATGTTCCCAAATACAGTGTTATAGTACTGTGTATAAAAAAACATCGTTAAATCATAGATCACATATTAGTATTAAAAATTTGAACCTTGAATTAAGATTGTGTACTCTACTTCCAGCTCTGTGCAAAGACTACTGTGGCAACTAGCAAGGAATTCACAAAGGATCGAATGTGGTTGAATGGAGAGTAAGTAATTAATCACTATTGGATTTCTCTTTACATTTTTCATTGTTATGTCGCTTTCAAGGAATTATTTGTTTTCCTCCGCTGAAAGGATTTCTTATTCTTTAAACAATCTAAGCCAAAGCTAACAACAGAATAACTCAATTTCAGAATGTAAATCATGATCTTTAGAATGTTTATAAAGAATAGGAATCAAATGGTGTCAAATTTTTAATCCAATGCTCGTTTCTTTTCTCTTAGAGAGCAAGAAATCAATGTTCGTGTACAAAAGGTTTTGAGAGAGAGTGAGTATTACCCTTATTTGACTTTGTACTGCATGTTTACTGACTTTGATAAAGTCCTTATTCAAGCTTCTACATGTATTCATGCACCATGTTTACTAAAGTCCTTAGTCAAGAAGCCTTGTGGTATTCAATTCTGATTTGTAAGGATTTCATAATGATCTGTTTTAATTTGTTTTCCTAGTTCGTCGGCGTATTCGCAAGAGGAAGGCTGATCAGGAATCAGAGTTACAGGGTCATATCCATATCTGTTCAGAGAACAACTTTCCAACTGCCGCCGGACTCGCCTCAAGTGCAGCAGGATATGCCTGTCTCGGTGAGTTTAAAAAAAAAAAGTGAGGGAAAGCAATACTTTCTTGTACATGAGCTATTTTGTTAGCACTGATTTTGAAGAAAAAAAAAGGATTTGCCGATTCCATACAAATGTATATTGTATATGTGAAGCAAATGTTGATGTTCAGGTTGTTGACAGAATATGTAACTGTGTTAAGTTGATGAGCTTAAATAAAAAAGATTTTTTTTTACTAAAATCACTTGAAAGCAGTCAAACAAAACTACAGAAGAAACCTGGGGCGAACTGTCTGATCGTGTCATCTGATAAACAGTTTGGATTATACATTGACTTTTGGGGATATTTAGACTGACATAAGACGCACCTCTCGTATAAGGTGCACCCTGAGTTGAAAAGAATGGTATATAAGATGCAACTGTGGCCTCATTTTTAGCAGCCTAATACTCATTTAATGTAAACCTACCCCAGCTACCGTAATCTCCCGCGTATAAGACGCATCCTCTACGCCAAACAAAATGCTGGGGAGTCTTATAGGATGTACTGAAATTGGGGCTGTGCGTCTTATACGAGGGGTAATTTTACTATAGAAATGTACTGAATTTACAAAATTGAGCCTTAAAATGTGCGTCTTATACGCGAAAATGCATTTGCTAAGTTTGGGGTGCGTCTTATACGCGCAGCGCGTCTTCTACGCGGGAGATTACGGTATAAGGTACACATTTGGGAGGTTCTTAAGATTTGTGTACAAGCCACGCCTTATCCACCAAGTACTAGTGTTATTGGTGCTAAAAGAGATCTTATATCAATACTCATTATCTTTACAGTTTTCGCTTTGGCAAAATTATTCAATATTGAAGGAGAAGTTTCTGACATAGCTAGGTAAGTACAGATAATCAGTAAAGACAAAAGAGTACACTTTAAACTGATTTTTTTTTCAGTTTAATAGAATTTGGAATGATTGTAACAATTTTTTTTTATTAACTCCACGTCCATCTTAAAAAGATGTATTGCAATTATTCCTTTCAACTTTCTTCCTGCAGACAAGGTTCGGGCAGTGCGTGTCGGAGCATGTACGGTGGCTTCGTAGAGTGGCAAATGGGTGGTTTCCCATCCGGAGAAGATTCCATTGCCAAAGAGGTAGCTCCCATGACACACTGGCCAGAAATGCGCATTCTTGTTTTAGTGGTAAGTAGACAGAGATACCCTGTCCCGGTCTTCCTCACGTCATATGGGACAGAGTGCAATGGTAGGGCTGGAGTGGCGGTGCTTGGCCTGCCCTCTACTGTTTAATCTTGGCAAAATCCCATCCTGAATGCATTGTTTACATGTGTCCAGCCGATATATTTACAGGTAAAACTGGGTAATGAGGAAGTTATGGATGATAGTTTATATCATTCTCTACAACTTGTTGAAAAATGGAATGTAAATTCGCAATATTTAATGAGATATTGCAAAAAGAAGAGGGCTTAAGGGGGGTTATATCTAGCTACCTACCTAATTTCAGAAGGATTGATTAAGGGGAAGGGGTGCGGGGGAAATCTCCCCGCAGGACCGAAACTTTTGCTATTAGAACTCTCCCACACCGTACAGAGCTCCTTGAGCGGCAGACGGTGTGGAATCCCCACACTAGTGGTAAGTAATGATTGTAACATATTGAAATAAGTGTCCCTCATATATTCCCATGACTATAAACTACATGTACTCAATTTCGAGAAAGTTATTTCATTCATCGTGACACCTTCCCCTCCCCACCCTGGAACCCTAATTATGTGTTCAAGAGTTATCATTTTTGACAAACCTAGGTGAATGCCAAAAAGAAGGCTGTGGGTAGTACATCAGGCATGCAGACCTCAGTAGCGACGTCCGACTTGTTGCAGCACCGTATTCAGCACATTGTACCTATTCGTGTCAGACTTATGAGTAAGATCATCCAGAATACTGACTTCCACACCTTTGCCGATCTCACAATGAAGGTAAGGCTAACAATATGTGCATATTTAAACTACACTTCATGAGGTTATGAGTTATGCAGATTAATTTATGTTGCCTTATGTGTCATAAAGAAAACTACCTGGTAGTATATTTTACCCATACCGTATTTGACGTAATTAGCGCACAGTGCGCTTGAACAATATCTAAAATCCACTTTTAGTAGATACCGTAATCTCCCGCGTAGAAGACGCGCCGCGCGTATAAGACGCACCCCAAACATAGCACATGCATTTTCGCGTATAAGACGCACATTTTAATACTGAAATTTGTAAGATTAGTACATTTCTATAGTAAAATTACCCCTCGTATAAGACGCACCCCCAACTTGAAGAGATCCTATAAGACGCACAAGGCTTTTGTTTGGCCTAGAGGACGCGTCTTATACGCGGGAGATTACGGTAAGAGTTTATTTGTGTCATAAAAACTCATTTTTGTCTTGTCTTCTGTATGCTAAATTATGGCCAAAAGAGGGGACGTGTGCCTTTTGGGGCATGTGGGCTAATTACGTCGTATGCTGTAATATATTGCCTTGCCTTTAAAATAAATATAATATTTTTGTATCCTTTTACAGATCAAATAGATTCGCTTTTGATATGCAAATAGAAAATCAAGGGTGTTAAGTATAATCATAATTCCTGTCACTTATGATTATGTTTTATGTTTTTAGGACAGTAACCAATTCCACGCCATATGCCAGGACACTTATCCGCCCATTGCCTACATGAACGATACATCACATAATATTGTACGACTTGTACATGCCATCAACAAACACTTTGGTGAAAACAAGGTAAGCAAATAACATTTCGATGCAAATACAAGTACACATGGCATGAAAGCAAATTGAAATCTATGAATAATACAAAAGCACGGTCTTAGATAAATGATACATCAGGCTCACTAGATGACAGTTATAGAAGTTAGGTATCTAAAGGCCCACAACGGTGACATGTTTTTTTGCACAAGTAGCCTGGCTCGCTGTATTGTATATATATTTGCATCGTACGCCAAACCCCTTATTGCAGTAAGTGGAATGTAATATAGTCCTGGAACAGACATGCCACTCACTGGTCTCTGAAAAATCGGAAATTATCCTAATTTTGCGAACCTCCAATAGGAAATACTTTGAAGAATTACAGCTAAGAATTTAGAATTCTGAAAAAAGTTAGGAAAAGTGGCATCTTTGCTGGAATCATGTCAGAACACAGAATCGAAACATGGGAACAAATGTTTGTATTCCACAGAGGGTGCGGAAAACCGGGCTACAAATGCAAATTTATTATTAATGTCTGTTTAAACATGAATATTGTGTTTTTCTTTGAAGGCAGCATATACCTTTGACGCGGGTCCGAATGCGTGCCTGTTTGTCCTAGAGCAAGATGTCCCTCTAGTCATGGCCGCAGTCAAACACTTCTTCCCTCCTTCCGACAATTCAGGAGAGTTCGTCCGCGGACCTGCTATTTCCGAAACTGATTTACCAGAGGTAAAGCGCAGGCACATTGTTAACTCTGGCCATTGTTCATGATACCCTTAACTACTGGTATCGACTAAAAAAAAGGTGCTTTCATATACCATGCCATTGTCTTGTCATGATACATGATTACACTAGCAGCAAGTCACTCACTGGTACCCGCTCCTAAGATTACTAAATAATTATGACTACATATTGGAATTCTATAGGGAATTGAAAAACTCACGTTGTGCTCTGAGATTCATTTGCCAATTTACAACAATACGTAGTATCTGTAGTTGTGGGTTGTGAATCAAGCTGATAATAAAAAATACAAATGAAACTACTGGGTATATTCTCTGTCAACAAGGCATATATCTTGAATGTACATATCTTGCACTTCTTTTCAGGAATTAAAAGATGCGGTACCTATCTCAGAAAGTCCAGGAGCTATCCAGTATGCTATTCATACAAGGGTAACTTGATTTCTTCTCAATAATCTAGATACAATTTATTACTACATACGCCATATTTCAACCCCAATACTATGATATATATTTCGACTTTTGGAATACTTACTACAGGGGTAAACACCAATGCTGGCCCGTGATTTTGAGTCCGGGCCCACAGTTTTCTCCAGAAAAACCTTCCTATGTGTCCGGGGGCCTACAAGACTGTTAACATGTTAATTTTGCATGAATTAATCAAGGAGGGCAACCATTTTGTCTAACAAAAAGTAATATATTTTTTCGGGCCCGTAGATTTCTCAAGCTGTGGGCCCAGGTGGTCCATGGCTGAAAAAGTTAATGTCTACCCCCTGTTACTATCCTTAAACTTGAGGCCTACTATTTTGGTTATAGTATTTCCCCATTCGGTAGATTTATCTTTCCTGTATATTTCGAACTGCTTGGACTTGTTTTACAAGAAATTGAACTTATCAAGTTATATCAGAGATGTAAGTCAGGCATGGGCAAAAATCAGGAAGCCATAGATTTACTTGATATAAAAGTCTTCTTTTTTTCCAAACAGCCCTCCTTAGCACTTGTATAAGGAAAATACATGTCATTCAAAATTTTCAGAAATCAGGAAATCCTGATAAAACCTGAAGACTTACATCCTTGTTATATAATTGTACATTTATTCAGGTTGGACCTGGGCCCCAAATTCTTCCAGACGAGGATTGTCTACTAGGAAATGACGGGCTTCCCAAGGGCAAAACAGATTAGAGTTTGCATTTAGAGTCAATTCAGTGTTGTGACTATTTCCGAAAACAGTCCTACCATATCCTGGTAATTTGATTAGCGCCAGTGATCAATATATCATATGGCCATAGTCCATTTAAAAAGTAATTCATAGGTAATTTATTAATGAAAAAAGTCCCCTTCATGAAGAGGCTGACTTGTGTTTATGTAATTCAATTGTAAATACCACGTGGAATGCCTGACAAAAGGATGACTTCATTGAGAGTTTTTGTCTAGTGAAGGTGAAAAACTAGAATGTATAGGCCTTGGCAGACGTACATGTAGACAATGAATGGCCCCCCATGTTGTGTTCTAGTTGTTTAAACTGAAAGGAAATGAACTACCGCATGTGTCTCCAGGTTCAAGTTCTTATGACTGAAACAGTGAAAGTGGCACCTGAATACTAAGAAGGTGTATAAGATGTCAATTACAGTTTCCACTGCCATAATGTATGGACAACAGTCAAGTAACCATTTATGATTTATCGGCACCTCTTAGAATCATTAGCTAATAATAGTACTATATATAAGATGAAAAGAGACTGTATGAGAAAAGAAAAGGTGTAGGAATGTGTACTTAACTGAATGGTTATAACTGTCGGAAGGTTGTCAGACTACTCGCACAATTTATAGGTCAGGTGCATATGTACAGATCTTAGAAGTGCTTCTATTCGCATGTGTTTCTAGGCGAGAGATATATCTTATGAAAATGAATTTATATTGAATTTTTTGAATACTTGAACAATCATGAATGCTGTTACCTGTACATTTTAGTTATGAGTCTTTGTACAGTAATTTATATATGAAGGCAATTAGAAGATATATTTAATTTCGAGGACCATCAATTCATTGTTACATGAAGGACTTTATCAGTGGTAGGATAAACAGCAGAGCCTCAATATAGGTAGGGATAATTCTAAATATCATATTAATGGGTCTGGCCATATTGGCTTCTATCTTGTGAGGAGTATCCGCCAGCTTCGCACTGCTTCCTCTCATCTGCCAGGAACAGGCTGCGTTCCAAGACAAGAGCCATGAGTGCCAGCATGTGTTTTAATTGCAGGAACAATTCCATCCCTATATCCTGTAAAACCCCTTGTGAAGTCAACCTAATACCGCAAGACGCAAAGTGGTTAGGTAAGCTTTTGACTGAGGTTTTACATCAATAGCTCTTTCGACGAGTGAGGGAGGTCGGTTTCTGAGAGGTTTTACAATAGTGTTTTGTGAATATGTTGAGGAATATGGTAGTACAGGGTATTCTGCTTTAGTTATAGGCCCCTGGTGAGCTGTTTTTCTTTATGCCCTTTCTTGCAGATTTTGCTTATGTTGTAGGGCAATCCTACCTTGTCCTGTCTTGTTTAGAGCCTATGCTTTTGTATTAAGAATGGCAAAGCTAGGGTTTTATCAAGACTTGTTTTTACTTGTTATGTTGTTTATCTAAGTACGTCGAGTTTGGCATTTGTAATACAGTAAAATCTCTTTACTACGAATCCTGTTATAACGAATTTTCGGTTATAACAAACAAATCTATTGCTACCAAATCATCACCATACATTTCTATAGTAAATTGATCCCTTTATAATGAAGTTTTGGCATCAATATTCGGATATAACGAAGTAATTTTCTCATAAACACATTATTTAAGGAAATCAAAGTGTGCAGCATACACAAGCCATAGGTGTGAGGGGCTGTTTTAGGACATCTACAACCACCTCCCTTCTCACCTGGGTGGGTGGGGAAGATCTGAGAGGTGTGAGGGGCTGTGTTAGGACATCTACAGACGCCTCCCTTCTCACCTGGGTGGGTGGGGAAGATCTGAGAGGTGTAAGGGGCTGTGTTAGGACATCTACAGACGCCTCCCTTCTCACCTGGTCGGCCATAGAGGTTAACATAAAGTTAGAATAATTTTTAAGCCTCTATCTTGCTTCGTTTGGTTACTACGAAATTCGTTTATAACGAATTATTTTCCTTGTCCCAAGCACTTCATTGTAAAGGAATTTTACTGTATAATCAATGGCGAACTACCAAGATTATTTTTTTCTCTTTCCACAACAACTGAGTAGCTTTTCCGGGTAAGTTTAATACAAAACGGGGCCCTATGTTGTTTATTGAACACTTTTTTTTCGTCCAGTCTTTTTAAAGCATAGAAATGTGTACTCCCCAATTACCAAGAGACAAATTCTGCAAATATATCAGCTTATAGAAGATAATGTAAATTATTCAATCAATTTCTCAGAATATAGCCATTAATTGAATTTTTATTCTAAGACTCCTTAGATTTCGTTGTCAGTGATTTCACGGCTCCAGCCCACTATTTTGTCCATTAAATGCCGTACTATAGGACTACCTATAGAATTTGTACAAATCGTCCAATCGATAATCTTCACATAAATGTTATTTCTTCTATTGTGTGACCTTAAATGTAGGTAAAAACATGCACCATTTTGGAAATGGTTGGTGCTGGAACTCAGGAAATTAAATGATACTCAAATTTGGAGATTAGATCACTTGTTGTAGGCGTAATGGATAACCACCCATTTAGCGAATACAAATAATTGATAAACACTGCACTGTGTTCTTTGTTTATTTCCCTTCTCATTTCCCAGAGATAAATTACGTCCACAAGGTAAAGTCAATAACAGCTCAAGGTAAAGTCAATAACAGCTCAACTATAAACCGTCTACTGTTTATGATGAAAAAAAAAAGACTTAAAAAGACAAAACAGAGGCAGCAAAAATAGCACTATATCCTAGAGCTGATTGGGCATTACCATAAAAGCCGCGCATATTATAGTCATTGCTTGTAAATGAACAACCCTCAGTCATGCCTTGCATATTCTTAAAGTGGGTGACACGAGGCGCATTTTACATTTAAGTGGCTTATGCAGTTTAAGATTAAGCCCAGTATACATGCATCAGAGTAAACTCCGTTTTTGACCGCTGCATATGCATGTGGAGCTCAGATGCGAAGTTTAACGCAAAACTTGGTTAAGCTACTTTTCACATCTGCATCCTGGTAGCAGATAACATTTTAGTTCTTGTATATGTACTGCACATGAACAGTTATGATGATGGAGACCTGCTGATGAGATAAGAGTATGCATATGGCAAATACTAGGGTCAAATACTTTCAGGGCCCGCTGTAGGAGACGGGGGGGGGGACATTAATTTTATATTTGTTAAAGAGCTGTTCTCAGGGAGATGGAATGGCTTATATTTACAACAAAATGGCATAGCATGCGGAACTATGTACACATCATTGAGGAAAATTTGGACGAATACATCCTACTGGGGTATTTCTTTTTTTAAATTCTTGTGCCATATTCCATTTCATGTCAGCGGTCAATCCATGGCATTGGGTTTATTCGAGGGCTACTTAGGGAGAGACCTCTTTTTTTCCTTTCAGGAAAATTGTGTTTGAAATGGAATATCTGATCGCTTATTGCTGCACTAGGCATGACATGAAATACACTCTCAAATAATCAGAACAAGAATTCCACACAGTAATGAGTAAGCAGATAAGACCATGGGTTTTGACAAGCTAAGGTAAAGTGGTTATTGCTTCAGGAGGGCTCAATTACATACAAGTAACATAACAGAAATGAATATATACCCGACGTGAGACCTTAACAAAATGCAGATCTGAAATATCTGTGTAAGATTTAACACCATATTATGTATATTACCATATTGTCTAATGAACTTCACGATGGTTTCCTACTAAGGAGGAGGGTAGGCGGTGGAAACGTACAACATGAGTTGCTACTTATCACTGACACAGAACTAGTGCCACTAGAACGCAGATTTAAAACCTGATAATATCAGTATCACCCCTAAAGCACATCTGAACGTGTCGTGCCAGAATTTCCCATTTGTTCTCAGCAATCCATGTGCTTCCTGGTGGTAAATCGGAATTTCTCATTGTAGGTCGTTATTTCATTATAGGAGTATTGCCGGTTTCAGCAGATGGCAGAGAACTTAAACTCGAACTCTCCACTGTTGGGTCTGAATGTGACCTTGTATTTCAGACGCGCACCAGCACCAACGTTCACAATGCTGGCCGGGTGTTTAAAGAGGTAGACACCTTGACGGTGATTCCGCTCCCACTTCAGTTCCTCACCGGCCTTAGGAGGTGCGAGGAGTCCTGTTGACAGAACATTCTTCGGGTCTGTGTAGAAGTCCATCCAGATGGCAACGCCATTACAAGTCCCAGGACTAAACAAAGAAAAAGAAACATGTTTCGTCATTGCCATATATTCGTAGACTCTCTATTTCTTATAAAACTCGGGCTTCCCTTGCTGCTTTGCACTTGTACAAGGAAAATTTGGGAAATCAGGAAATCCTGATAAAATCTGAAGACTTACATGTAACAATATGGCTCCAACAATATCATTCATACATGATAATAAGATGTCAAGTGTTATGAAAAAGTCGTGTGTCTGCTCCTCACCTGTTGAAAGCAATGACCCCTTGTCGTTCTACAGTACGGAGTCCAACGAGTGGCCGGCAGAAGTCAAGATGTAGCAGCGCAAAGTGCTCAGTGAGTGGCACCCCTGGGTACTCCCATAATGGTTGGGGCTCCACTGTGGCATCAGCAATATCGGCAGCGTTCTGTAAATTAAGTTTCCAATTTGGATCAACACATTAGCAGCACAGCTATTGTGACCTCTTCTATCGTAAGCATGATACCGGTATTTACATATGCCTATGGGGCATTGTTTTCCATTTAGCGGTGTAAAAATACATGAATATTCATTAAAGGATTGCTTTGCAGAAGGATGGAGATAATTATAATTTTCGATAAAGTTATCTCTCTGTTGCCTCACCCTACTCACATCTATCAGCTTATCAAAGGTGCCCAACTCAAAGCCCTCACAGTTTCCAACCGGGGCTCGTATCTTCCACAGGTCGTTGAAGTCAACAGCGACAGCTTTCATGGTGGCACAGCAGGGGACTATGGCAGGAGTTTCTGTCAACACGTCTGAGATATCTGTCCGTGCATACCAGAAGTAAATGTTGTCCCATGGTAATGTAGATGTATAGAAGTAGGGCTCTGACATCAGTACGTCTGCCTAAAACATACATTCACTAACGGCATTGATTTATAGATCACATTTAATACCAAGGCACTACCAGGTACACTTCTTTTTCTAGGCTGTTGAAAATGTTGTTTTTTTTTAATTTTAAAATTGACTCTGCAAACATCACTGTTTCAACAGAAATATTACAACATACACGATAAATTATCGTGGATGCAGAGTTTCGACTAAAGAATAATTTTTATCTACAGAAGCACATTTTTCATCTTCTTTCAGTTTGAACAGATGGGATAACTCACCTTTTGCCCGCCAAGATCTTCTAATGTGACTTTGTCTGCACTTTTTTCTAATACAGTAATTATGTCTTCTAATCCATTGTGCCTTACATATGATTCTATCATTCTCTTAGACATAGGTTGTGGTTCTAATGTATATACCTGAAAGACAATCAATCACCAATGTTTAAATACAGAACATAAGAGTATCCCTTATCGCTGTGATCAATAGTAGTAGACTTCTATATCTAGTTATCATGGTTATGTCAAGATAATGTGAGAGATTAAATGTTTGTACGCTATCGCTATATTTCAATAGGATTGTTCAATGTTATGAGGCTTTATGTACTTACATGTTTAGCTCCTAGTTTGGCGGCCATGAGGGGCATTAGAGAACTATCACTTAAACACAGACAAATACTTTCACTGGTGATTTTCTGAAATTAGAACATCGAACTCTGAGTCAGGAAATTTGATTACCCCGGTAGGTCAAATCCATGGGGTGACGTACTTTGATAAATTACCTCTTGTTATAGAATAGAAACACAGGGTACATAGCATACATGAAGTTCAATAAAAGTTTAAATTCATCGCCGATAAATTTTGATCAAAAGCACTAGATGCTGTCCATAGAGTAGACCATATACAGTAGTTCAGTCTCAACTTGTGAAAGGATCTTACCTTGGCTAGTGTGTTTACAAACCGAACGTTGCGCACAGGGTCATTGAGCATTCCTATCCGGGGCCGGCTACACACAATATGTGCTCCACACAAACATGCTGCCGGGTCATTGGGCGCCTGTAATCTGGTGCTGCTATCCCTTAATTAACGTAAAAATGCCATATATAGAAGTGTGCGAGTGTTTTTTAGTTTTAGATGCTTACAACATTCAAGGTGCTTCATGAATAGTGGCACAACCACGTGTTACTGTAATACCTTACTGTAGTAGTCATACATTTTAGATGATCCATTTTTGGCTACTCCTAGTCATATCTCCAAGTACCTAACATCAATTTAGTCAGAGCTGATTTCTTTTTTCTTTTGTAATTCATGGCCATCAGCCGTGCTTTTCATTAGAAATTGTTGGCTCACTTTCTGCAATTCGACTTAAGTTATGTAGTCTTTTTTTTTCATTAGTAAAAAGTGATTCATTGAATGATGTCTTACAAGAGTTTGTATAGACGTCTAAGAACAGCTTTACTTACTGTGTTTTTATTTCTTGTTCCTTTCTGTGGGAAGAAGGAGAAGAGATAGGAGTAGGAAGATATAAAGTTTTATACGATCATGTCAATATTCTGGAGAGAAGGGGTTTGCTTAAACAATTACCAATAGAAATGGGCCAGAAAAAGTAATGGTAAATAAATGGGGGAGTAATCAATTAAGCACAGCTTTACAGCCCTCGAGAAACTAACGGGAAAAAAAATTATTGTAGGTATTTTAGTAACCCCTTTTGGGTGACAAGAAAAACCACGCAGGACATATGAGCGGAAACTGTACATACAGTACTTTTTAAGGAGGGGGGGGGGGGGTTCTAGATAGAACATCTTGTAGGAGCAGAAGCTGTTATACGCAAAAGTTAAAACTTATAAAGGAAAGTTATTGAAAGTAAAGAAACATAATAAGCTCATCACGCTGTGGGAAAAGATAATATTACATATTGGTAGTAGCAGTTGGAAGGTCACAGAATCTTTTTAGAAGGGCGCACTTCTGCCTCTACAGATACTAGCCGTCTGAATTTTATACTTACGGTCCATTTTGTAAGACGTCAAACCAAAGGCTGTAGTCATCATGTGCACACTTGAGGATGAACTCCTGCCCCTTCTCGACACAGAGTCTTGATTTAGGGAAGTATATAGCCTGCATCCAGTGGTCACGCCACTGTAACAGACACAAATATGGATTACTCCTAGAGTCTGATAATACTGGAGAACCTTTAAAGCCAGGGAAACTTGCATTGAACGTTTCACATCAGAGTTCACTAAAAATGCATGAAATTAATACAGGATTCATACACTGGCCATTAAACTCTGCGTACAAGCCGGGATTTAAAGACCATTGTCATAATCTGTCTGTGCATGTCAAAGCCCCCTACAAGACTATAGTATGGACAGCCCAAGATGACGGCATCTAATATGAAGCCAATGTTGTCTTATGGCATCCTATACTCGCATAGGTAATAACAGAATTTGAGGAGTGAATACTTATTAACCGAGATAATTCAAACGAATGAAGCTTTAGATTAGCTTCTGAGTTTACCTGCATATTGTCTGGTGTGGGGTGCGCCCATCCTGGAGCACATGACAGCTGGATCTGGTTCTTTGTGTCCATTTCTAAGTCCCACCACATGAAGATAGCATCACAGCGACCCGACGTAGCCGCACGTACCAACTCCTGACTCTCACCACTAAACTCAATCTTATCACCACTGCTGTAGTCAAACCTGGTAGGAGTATCATCAGCCTACGCTAGATCATGGTATTGAGGATAAAACATACCCAAAGACTAAAGGTGATTACAGATACACATTAACTATTTTGCCTTTAAGAGATTAGATATGGAAACACATTAATTTTACATCACCTACCTAAAGACTTTAACAGGGTCTGAGACTGCAGTAAACATGTCTGGTTTGAGCTGGTCCATCTGGAGGTCGTGCACACCGGACGACCCGGGACACTCGCTGATCTCTGGTGGCGGCATGATGTCAGTGGAGCCCTCTACCTTGACGGGCAGGAACTGGTTCCAGCGGAGGATCTGGTCGGATTGTACTACCTGCACATACATATTAGCTGCCGTCGGTACCACGATACAGTCCTTCTGCAAGAGGTAACATGGATATCCTATGTTATTTCTTGGACTCAGGTCTTATTGGGTAGAGTTATTTGGAAGAAGAATTTCCATTAATATGCCAAATCACACCAGTCGAAAGGCATTGAAAACATGGGTTGATATCTTTTGTCTTTATAACTTTTTAAATCAAATTATAAAAGATGAAAGTTTAGTTTGGATAATACATATCCTATGGATCTGCTGACTTACACTAGCCAGCCTGGCAGAATGGATAAAGAATTCATGCGTGCAAAAAGAAAATCTGAACATATAATGTGCGAATGTTTTCAGTTTGTCTTTGAAGTCATTCAGGCTTTATTTCTCAAACAATTGCATGCAGTTTACCTTTAGCAGTTCTTGATGGGCGTGTGAAAATGTGCCAATGGCGCCCTCCCCGATCAGCTCTGTATCAAACACCTCTGTCACCAGGATGTTAGCCCTCTCCTCCATATCACAACCTGTGAACAGCCAGTTATATTTCTACTCAGACATTGAAAATAATTATATGCTCATACACCCCACTATATTTCCAAGCTCTCAAAAAGCAGATTAGGCCCCTAAAAAAAAAACAAAAAAAAATTGTTTCTCATCACCAAGTCATGAAAAAAGTGACGAGGGAGGATTTTGATTTTTAATTTTTTTGCCATAGCATTTCATTAGCACGTGAAAGCATCGTGGTGGTACCACCCTAAATATGCGCTGCGACCCGAAAAAATCCACTATCGCTGACACTTGACAAAATATTTCAAATACTTAAAATTTCCTCAGAACTAAGCCAAATATACCAGATTGTAGCTTTTGACATGGCAAAAATCATACACTAGGTCTGTCATAACAAAGTGCAATCAGATTTTTCGCAAATCGCCATGGAAACCACCGATGTGATTTTGTGGTCTGCCACCTGAGTCACTATACATCTATCATAGGTCCCTTTGGTCCGCAGTAAATGATCTAAATTATTTTCATTCTTTTCCAATCTTTTTTTAAAAATATTCTCCAAGCCTCCAGGATAATTTTAATGCCAATATATACACAGACAACCTGTTTAGAACCCATTTTATAGCCCTAGAAGTGAAAAATTGACTGTATTTAGTGCAGGACTTTTACCATTCTACCCGGAAGTGACCTGATTTAGGGTGGTACCACCTCGTGGGTGCATTACGAAGTCGTATGTTAGAAAAACTGCATTTTAAAAGGAAAGTTATCACTGACATTATAAAAGTGTGATGTCTATTATTGATAGACAGCTGTATTCCCTGCTCAGTGGACCATAAGCTTTCATTTGCTACCAAACCTGACTACCGTAAATTCTCTTGCATAAGCCGCGGCTTATACCGTAAATTCTCTCATATAAGCCATGGCTTAAACCAGAATGTAAATCAAGATTAGGCTTATAGGATTGGCCCACAGTCAGGGTGCGGCTTATATGAGGGGTTTTTACACAATAGAAAAGTACTAAACTGTCAATTTCAAGCCCCAGTTGTGCCTCATAGCCTCCTTTCAAACTCAGGGTGCGGCTTATACCAGGGATGAAGCTTATACGAGAGAATTTACGGTACTTTTGTTCATTTTTGGTACATTTTTCTCAAAAATAATTCTCTTAATTCTTTTTTGAAATTCTCAAATGACGATTTTTCTGACAAGGGCGCTGATGAGAAACAAGTTTTTAGTGGCCTTGCGTGTCAATGTTTTGTTGTTGTTTTTGATTGTTTTACAGTATTTCGCATTATACTCTGAACCTACTTCGATATAAAGACCATATTGAGGACCAATATTAAACATCACTATAAATACTGGTAAGGAATTCATTGCGACCTACCAGGTCCAACAGTGACCTCTGTAGAACGTTTGGGTACAAGGCGTATTTTATCTCCATAGCCGTTGTCCTGAATCACCTGCTTTGCGCACTCTGCCATTGGTGAGAATGCCTTAAAAATAGCATTATAAGCAAATAAGCCATGTTTAGCCAGATCAAGCATAATCCAAGTTCTTTATTCTTTATATGTCAATACCTGTGCCATATTTCTTAAATCAAATAGGCAATTAAATAGTTATTTTAGGAGCAATATCTAATTTCTAGTATATACATTGTAATAATGAAGCAGTAAATCAGATAAAACACTTTTATTTTCACCACTTGTACAAAGAAGCAGATATCTATCATACCTCACAGGCTGTAACTGAATCAGCCCCACAGCGGACAGCCATCATGGAGAGCAGCCCGGTGCCCGTGCCGATGTCCAGTACATCGGCACGCTGACCACGGCTGTGTATTGCATCCACTGCATCTCGCAAACCCAGGTAGTACTTCTGGTTCTAATGGAAGAGAAAGAATCAAAACTATAAACTGTAGATCACAACGGGGAAAATGCACTACTATGTACATTCTCCTGTAATGATTAACTAATTGTTGCATCTTGGGATCTAATATCAATGTACTTGAGCAAATGCAGCGAGCTCGGTACATTTGTATAGGATTTAAGAGTCTAGAATAGATGTATAGCATTTTAGTGGAGACTTGCATTGAAGGTACTATTCTATAGAAATAAGCTTACTCGTTCTGTGTCGTGTAACATGTCTGCATATGCCGCCCTGCAAAGATAAACAAAGAACATGTGTTAAGTACTTGTTATTAATGTACGTTTCTTTATTCCTTTATGAAATTTCCTCAGCAGAAAACAATTACTCTCAAATGGCCAAGTCGTTTATCCACCCGGCCCCGGCACCCATGATGACCTGGCTGGTAACCAGGGTAACGGTGGGAGATGCTCAGTGGGATACATACTCAGCATGGTCACATGAACAACATGTATGGGAAAATATCTGTCCCACAGAACTTTTTACCAGGTCCATGGAACAACAGGGGCGTAACCTACTTTTGTAGGTCTGTTTTGACAGGACCTGTTTTAACTTCGAGGTGAAATAGATGAAAAGAAAACGTCCTGAGGGCGGCTGCCAGTTCTTATTGATGAATGTTATAAAATATAAGAGCTATGGTCGTGGTTATCGAATCAATGACAGAAGTGGAGGGGCATCAGGTTCAGCAGACACCTCATGAGAACACTGAATCCTATTTAAGGCCGCTGATTCATTAATGCATCATACATCATGCCAACCCTATGGGGTTGATACACCCCACAAGGGGTTGGCATGATGCTCCAATGAAGTGTTCGTGAGCAGACCTGCCAGCACTTCATTGTTACATCATGACAACCAATGGGGATGATGCACTCCTGCATTAGCGGCGGTTAAAGGGTTCAGTGCCATCAACGCTTTCAAGTAATTCTGATACAACTACTGACTGCAGTGACTCCCTCGCAGCATTCTGTTCAATATTTTGTTACCCTTGTACCCTCACAGCTTATTTGCGACAGGCGCTCATTCAAATCTCGGCGCTTAAACATGGCAGTACAGTACTTGTATGTATAAGGTCTTTGTGTGCAGATATGATGACTTATAATATCACAAATTCCCTTCATATGAGTAGGCTCATGTATCAATCACACGCCCACATGTGACTTGACATGTCTGTCTGCTGGCAACCACCAATCACCACCTGTCCATATCTCAACCTACCCCTCAAAACACAGCCACGTAGGTCATCCAAATCCCACCAGGGGGTCACTCACACTTACTGGGGTCAAGGGTCAGGTGATTTGGGATCATTCTGCAGGTTTTGACTAAAACCTTTCCCTTCAAAATGGTCAAATGTGGTTATATCAGTCACACTGACCTTCTTTCTAGGTTACCGAAAGACAAGTTTCCGCAGTACCCTATACATATAGGTTCAACCCTGCCTTTAAGGAAAATTCAAATCATATAGGGCCAAGACAAATTTTAGCCAGTTTTCAACTGTTCTACAGTATGATATTCTCGCCTATAAAAGTTGCAACTCCCAACTTGGGCTAATACTAATTATTAAGGGGTCCATCTTGCGAATGACCCGTGCCTTATAAGGTTATTACATTTTCGATAGTAATTTAGTATATATTTTGGATCTACTGTTCATTTAACCCTATCAAATGCAATGACTAAGTGGACCTAGCAGAGTCCAAGGCTGCTATAGCAACAGACATGGTGACCGATATAGGTGTGCCAGGTGTACCACCAACAGGGCAGACCGGCACAGGTACAGCAAATACCTGGTGGTCATGCTGATAGTCCATGGGGGTTCGTCTGAGCTCTAGAGGTCATCAGTAAGGGCATCAGCATCATCATACATCATCAGACGTGACCAAATAATCCCTGAATCTACCCTTCTATACACTTGGAGAGGGGTAATAAGAACCGGGGCAAACCTATGTAGTACTCTAATTGACGGAACTACTAGCTCACTGCTATCTCAGTGCTATCTCATGCCTTTCTCATGGCTATCTTGGGTTGATCTAATGGCTATCTTGGGGCAATCTCATGGCTACCCCGGGGCGATTTCATTGGTGCATTATGCCCTCCCTGCCATGATATACTCTATCTTGGAATGATTTATTGAACATTGGAGACAGCAGTTTATGCTCTCACTGTCTTTGTCAATCAGTACATCCCTTTAGCTTTTTAGTGAAAAAGCCTGCGCACCACTTAGGGAGCGTTCATTATTTATGGCGGGGGGGACGACAATCTGTTAGAATGAATACGTCAGAAAAAACTGCCCCCCCCTTCGGAATGGGTTGAGAGAAAATGACCCCCCCCCTTAGGAATGGGTTGAAAAAAAATGACCCCCCCCCCTCAGAATAGATTGAAAGAAAATGACTCCCACCACATTTAACTACCGTAATCTCCCGCGTAGAAGACGCGCTGCGCATATAAGACGCACCCCAAACTTAGCACATGCATTTTTGCGTATAAGACGCACCTCTTAGGTACCAATTTTGTAAATTCAGTACATTTCTATAGTAAAAGTACCCCTCGTATAAGACGCACCCCCAATTTCAGTACATCCTATAAGACTCCCCAGCATTTTGTTTGGCGTAGAGGACGCGTCTTATACGCGGGAGATTACTGTAAGAGTTGGATTTGATGTTGTCTGACCTTATGCAGACTGCTGGAATCATCACTAAAGTGTTCCTTAATGTTACATTCTTTTAAGAATGCTGTTAATTTACTATCAGAGAATCGCGATGTTAGTGGTGTTTATGATGAGAAAATCTTATCTGTCATGGCTCAAAACATGTTTCGTCAGTACATAACTTCCATGATGAAATTTACATAGCAGCCAAAGAGCCAACATTTTCAAGGGGATATGGTACAAGCAGCTTGCTCAAAATTCTCCAGAAACTGTGAGAAATGGTAAGGGAAGTTTGTCATCAGGATAACGCACCTGGCTAGTTACATGTAATGATCTCTCAATATCAACTCTTACAAGAACCTATCTCAGTCACAGCTGGGTATAAGGCTATTCTAAATCCATCCTACTGGAGTTTACTGCTACAGGTGCACAGTTCTTTTTTTTTTTATCATCATAGGACTGGTACTCTTTTTCTTACCGTGTAATATAAGAAGTTATAAAATAAACATACCTAAAGACATATATCATACTACTTTTCCAAAGTAAAATGTATGCTTTGTTTCGCACTTCACCATCTACTGAATAATCTTAGACATTCTCTTACTATCTCTTTTTTTTTGTTTTGTTCGTAATATCCCGTTTTCTTTGTTTTTGATATATAGTTTTTTCTTACTGATGAACCCAGAGAAGCCGCCATCAGGTCCTGCCACACAAAGATCTAGTTTCACTTTGTGTCTTGAAGCGTAGTAAACAGGCTATAGGAATGATATTTCATACATGTCCATTCATCATTTTTAAGGAAAGGATTTATCTGAGTAAACCAACCAGTTATAAAGAGCACCTCTAAAGTTAAGGAGGTACACGTACCAGTTAGCTAAAGTTCCTTCTTACATACTGGGTACGAGGCCTACTTGAGCTGAGAGTTTGGAGTGAGTGAGTAATAGATGTTTAACGCCATTTCGACAGCTAAGGTCATATTCATGGCGAGAATGACATTACACAATTTCACAGAGGAATGTGTCGGTGCCCGCGCATATGTGCACCACACACATCCTGAGGGGACTTTTAAGTGGGCTAGGGAGGCCCGAGCTGAGAGTTTGAGAAGAGGTAGGTACTGGAGAGGTGACTGCTACCTGTAGGGTTATAAACCTACCCTCTGAGTTCTTACAGGTAAATATGGTACCATCTGTGCACCACAAGGTGTCTAAGGTTTACAACTAAAGAACTGCCTAGTAACCCTTACTTCGCATCAAAACAGGCGGTTATCTCCCGCCGAGGCATAACGCACTGGTTGTTCTACTAGATCAGACCGGACAGTAAATCACTGATGCAGCAGATTTATTCTGGCCACATCATATGAAATTTGTGTGCAACTCTACTCCTTTTTAACTTAGCTATTCAAACATGTTAGCTCTGATAAAGTGTATGTAATATTGTTTTCCAGATTAACAACTGATTATTAAGTTTATTCCTTGAGCTTTACTGCTCCCCATTGCCCTGAGAATCATATATGTGAGCGGGGGGGGGGTATGGGGTAGGCTAGTAAGAACTGGATCGTTGTTCACGCATATAAGTGCCCCCCCCCCGAGTCACCCAATCACCTATAGACAGACCTGTGAAAATCCTCTAATATCGGGCACTTAATTCGTCCATGTGTCTTGAAAGTGTTGGCAAGCCATTGGACCATTATAAAATTAATCACCGTGGCCACAACCAGACATTTAAGAATTATATATATGCACGTGATGATAAGAACTCTGGTTCAAGTGTGTGCATATTTTCTTTTATTTTTATAACTTTCAATTATGAAAACATTTGGACTATATACCCCCTTATTTTGACAAAATCCAGACAAATTGACAAGGCTACCCCTGGTACTTAAACACTCTACTGCAAATCTTTTATCCCTCTGCTAGCATGTCCACATGTTGACAGGTACTAGCCCTATCCCTAAGAACCTCTGCTCCCTCTGATGTTGGTGTAAAGAGTACATCCATCCTTAGTTTGGTACAGTGCCAGAGACAGAGATGTCTAATGTTAGACACGGGAATTGAGGCCAGATACATTTTTTTCTTGTTTGAAATTGGTGTATTCCGTATTCTGTTTGTATGGTTGGATACAATGACAGGTTGGTCAAAATGAACTACGGTCAATTATACTATGTGTATGTATACGTAGTTCTTATGTCAATGCCCTCCTGGGATTCTAGTAGAACGGGGATGTATTTTCTCAACATGACACAGAACCAGCCTGGTAGCACTTTTTATCATCATTCAAAGTATGTAAACTCTAGCTTGCCAATATCAAAGGGTGGTGTACCATCAGTTTTGGGGAGCCAATAAAGTTTGATACTAGAAGACCTCTCGTCAAGTTATAAATGAGTATGGTTCTCTGGGAATGTTCAGTCTGACAGTCAGTGAAGGGTTGACCGGTGGTTGTTGTGTCCAGATGGAGTCGTAGCAAACACATTAATGCATTCCTTATTCAATTACTTTCATCAACATTTTGAATCGCCAACATCCTACCACCGGCCTAGAATAAGCAATCCATTAAACCATTGGTGTTCCCATACACCACACCACACCCCAACATACCCTGGAGTTGTGCCGCCCCTGGAGGGGCTGTAACCAAAGTGCCTTGTGTAGGCAGGGTGGCAGGTGCCCCCCGGTCACTGTCAGGACACATGGAGTTATGCAGATCACTGTAAAGTTCGTCAACAAAACAAGGGATGTGATATCTCTGTATTTACTTGGGTTTATGAACAGAAAAGCTGTGTGATTGAAGCTATAGGCATACATGAAATTATGGGCACATTGACAGGGGCTGTAGGTTTCTAGAGAAACAGTAATCAATGGATAAAATATTCAGATGACTACCCTAACTCAGTGTATATATAATGGTAAGTACTATACTAACTGCAAAGCTAGGACTATACTAACTCTGTTTTTGCTCAAGAGCAGAATTTGGATATTAGTTTTAAAAAAAGGCAATTAGAGTGCTTTCTTGATGTGCTTTTATGATGCTACTGTACCTTGTACAGTGTAGGGTCTATAAAGTTTTATGGCAGCACACCTTGAAGTACAATTGATAAAAAAGTATTCCATAAAGGTTAAGTCTAGGCCACAGGCCTGCTTGTTATTGGCTTATAAGTTCAATGAAAAAAAAAATGTTTAAGTTCAATGCAGCCCCTAAAGGGTTAATGGTTTGTGTGCACCAACAATGAGGCGTCAGTAATCCACCTCCCACCTTCAAGCCCCAATGAAAAGCTGACTATGCTCTATCTCTTAGGTGCAAAAGCCAGCCGTCCAAGCCATTAAATTTTGTCATACCTGGTTCAGCATATTATTTACTAAAAGCATATAAGATCAAAGAGACATTATTCAACCATGGCCTAGCTATGGTGGCAATTGTTTAGAGATACACTATAGACCAGATTTTCCTCTGTGTTCCTATGTCTGTCAGAAACCCTCTTTAATCTAATGTGGTTCTGTGTGGCAGTTTCCATATATATGAATGTGTTATTGACTAAAGTCAATAACACAATAACAGAGGTCACATGGTTGGGACTAAACTAACTAACATGACTAGGGTAACTACTAAATCTGGACTCTAGGAATTCAACTGATGGAAATATCTAGGAAAATGATTCTGGTCAGGAGGGCATTGTGTTGGTGGTAGGAAAAGAAATTGATAGTGGCTGACCACAGGACTAGCTACCTGTCTGTATTATTGTTTATGCCCTTAAAAAGGAGTGTTCTATGCAGGGTTCAGCCTACCAGCATCTAAATCAATAGCACTGTCTGTTCCAATGCCTGCGAGTCACACACTACCATCAGATAAAGCAATAGGGCTGGTTAATTCAAAACTTCCTATCATCAGGCCCCCAGTGATGGTAGGAAGTTTTGAATTAACCTTCAGCCTTCCTGTAGAACTTCTAATATTAACATTCTTATCGAGAAGCTTTAATTGATATGGTGGCGGATTGAATGTTGCACTTTTCTTTTGAAATGAATCATTAGTCTCTGCACACAGAAAAGTTTCAACGTAGGATGTTTATCACTGTAAATAAGCAACCAGAAAGAAAACAGAGTTAGCATAGTCATTTCTTTGTCAGTTAGTGTAGTCAACGTCTCTAACACACATAGCAGTTAGCATAGTCATTCACCTAGAGTTAGTATAGTCACCAAAATTATTCTTCAGGCTGATTTCTCTCTAATTCCATTGAATTAGACAGCCCAGTCACTTTCTACATAAGCACACACACCCTAACTATAATTGTGCTGCTTCTCATGCCTCCCCATCAAGTATTTAGATCACAAAATAGAAGAATACATTTAAGCATCATCCGCCATCATTGATCGACTAACTGCAGTTAACATAGTGGGTGTCCTGACAGTGCTTGTCCTACGAGTAGGTGAGGGGGCTGTACACAAACAGTGGCTTCTCAAGTGGCTTCTCTAGCGCCGTACGTAGTCAGGGCCCCTACATCTGACCTGTCTCCCAGGTGTGCCTTTACTGTGTGTTGAGAAACAAAGCTGTAGCAGAGGCTGGGACCTCTGAGGGTGCGGCACTTGACAGCCGTAAATACTACTGGCAACTCAATGTGTCACATCAGATCTTCTTCTAAGGCCTGACAAAACGGAGATAACCTTTAAGAAATAAATTCTGAACATGCACTATCGACTTGATCGATTGTTTACATAAAAGGAAAAGCTGGATTATCTCCTGCCAGTGTTTTCAATAAGTTCATGAGTTCAATTTAAGGGCTGATTTTTTACGCAATCTAGAATTTCCTAATTAAAAACAAAATCAAGAAAAAAGAACGTGAACCACGTGAGAATTGAAACACACAACCAGTATTCTAAATTCAAGCTAATCATAGCAGCAAGATCTAAAGTGTATGCCATATCTACACTGATTCAAGGGTTGAGCAAGAGCTCAGGCTTGTAGACTATGTAACACTGAA
Source organism: Acholoe squamosa (assembly GCA_949317995.1). Classification (NCBI taxonomy): domain Eukaryota; kingdom Metazoa; phylum Annelida; class Polychaeta; order Phyllodocida; family Polynoidae; genus Acholoe; species Acholoe squamosa. The sequence goes on from OX439038.1 coordinate 31,493,765, forward strand.
GGTGTGAGCCAAGGTGGGTGCAGTGACGAGAAAAACAGAATGAGGTGCACATGTAGTGTGTACCGGGCAGGAGGTTCCAGCAAAGCCTGGACAAGTATCTGAAGGCCTCCACCCTAGACTCACCATTGGGCACTGTTACCATTAATCCTGATTTACCCTATTACAGTTTGGGGCAGAATGTCATGTAGAATTTGCATACTATGCCATCAGCGGCTTAGAAATGCCACAAGGAGAATCAACGTGGCAATGGCTTGCATCACTCACATACCTCTGCCATTCCCTTCCACAAAGGTTTCTCTATATCTTTGTCCCTGTCAGATTCTGTTGTTGATATATTCAATTCCTATCAGAGAGTGAAGAATCTGAATTACCTGTTGGGTCTGCTCAGGTGAGCTCTATAAATTAATAATTCAATTCATTTTTTTAATATCAGCAAGGCTTGAACTTTGTAAAATAGCATGTCAGAGAAAACAATAGCATACATGTATTTGCACATGCTATGAGGCATGTCAGCAAATGCTATGATGTATGGTAAATAGGATGACAGACCATGGTATCAGGACAGACCAGGGTATGTCAAATAGGATATCAACAATATAGCCTAAACATGAGGGATGTGTCCAGTAAAGAGTACGTTAATAATGAGCGTTTAACACCATTTCGACAGCTAAGGTCATATTCGTGTTGAGAAAACTACACTAGACATCAATTGATGGATGGATGTATGTGTATTAAAGTACTCGCACAAATGTGCACCAGACACATAAAGATGAGATCAAGATAGCAGTAACATTCAATTCGGTAATGTCTAACTGTATATTTAATATATCTATAATTTCCATTGCTCAGACATGGGAGAATTCAGGAATGTTTCTGGGAAGTACATCCATCAAGGCCCATTTATCATTTTGCTACTGGACGCACATATATACTGGCATACACATACACGTAATCTCCCGCGTAGAAGACGCATTGCGCGTATAAGACACACCCCAAACTCAGCAAAGGCATTTTCGTTTATAAGACGCACATTTTAAGGATGGAATTTGTAAGATTAGTACATTTATAGTAAAATTACCCCTCGTATAAGACGCACCCCCAATTTCAGTACATCCTATAAGACGCACAAGGCATTTGTTTGGCATAGAGGACGCGTCTTATACGCGGGAGTTTACGGTAGAATCATTCCACTGTAATGGCGCGGCTCTTTCGGAGCAATATGACTGAGATTCGAGGTGTTTACTCCTGGGTTTTTGACATAATGTCAGTTTTTACAAATATATAGGCATGGTGTCTCTTTTTTTCTCCCGTTGATAGCCATCCTCTGAGAGTCCTTTCCAATAACAAGGTCGGAACTCTGTCCAAGGGCGGCTGTACTGCAGATGTTTAACACTGCTCTCTTAAGCTCCCTTGGTACATGTATAAGAAGATTTAATGTGTGATATATATCACATATGGCCCAGGGTCTACTACCATAAAACCCTCTATCAACCCTGTAGGGTCACAGGAATCAGCATTTGCGAAATATTGACTAATTACTTACAAATAGAGACTATTATCTATACATGTACTGACACCAGTCTGGCATAATCTTCTCTTACTATACCCCTTGGACTGCTGGCCCCCTGGTGTGCTGGCCCCCCGGACACCTGGCCCCTGGACACCTGGCCCCCTGGAAACCTGGCCCCCTGGACACCTAGCCCCCACAGAAAACTTTATCCTTAGCATGCTTAGTTTATCGCTCAGTCCCCAATGTGTTATGTGTATAGCTTGGACACTGTAAACATTGCCGGCTGAAAAAAGTGTCTCACTTGGTGATTACCCATAGGACTCCATGTGCTAATTTCATCGCCAAAATCTATCTGACCCATAGACCCAATGGTTAAAGAACTTGTAGTCAGTATAGCTCCCAAAAACATGGCGTAAGTACAGCAGCTTTTTTCGTAGAGAAAGACATCACTCACCATAAAGGACAAAATGTTGTCTGAGAGATGAGATTTGAAACTTCGCTTTGGCTTTTGAAAAATGTGTAAACTAACAGTATATCACTGAATGATTACACCCTAAAGTTGGTGATTACAAATTTGTGGATATGACTGAAAACCCGGCTCCAATAGCCCAGGGGACACCCTGGCCCAATAATGTTATGCTGACAGAGTATATAGGTTATAGTCCCAGAACAGGCATTGATATGTCAAAGGTTGTTTCACTAAAGTGATGTTCATTGATAAATTTGACTAACTCAGCAGTCATTGTATTCTTTCTACGTGATTTCCATCAACTAAGCCCCAAGCCTTCCGTGGAATTCTACAGATGATGGACTCATTTCTAATCTCTAATGAGAATCTGCTGGTATTTGATTCTCATGATAGACAATATGGGTCTAAACTATTTTCTGTAATGATTTCGGATGATTCCTCCGAGAGGCATATAGGGCTACAGTTTCATTGGCCTTGTTTTATTCCCTCGCTTTCATGATATCATCTATGTTACATTAAATGCACCTGTACTTGATTTATTTGTGGCCCATCCCTTTCCCAGGATAAGTGTACAAGAAGTGTGTAAGCTCTTAATAAATTGGTAAAGGTAGACGTGTAGCAGGCACAGAGTAGGTGTTATGGGTGTAGGTGTGATAGGTCAGTAGACTGTGGACTCATCCATCAGTGTGTGTGGGACTCCACATACATGTACCTGTATCACACCACTCAGGTGCTGCTCCCTATACCCCTCACCATAACCTTTAAGGACAACATGCTGTACTGCAGCACCATAATGCATGCATGCAACCTTAGCGAGTAAATCACTATTGGCTACAAGCAGTTCTGGAGCTGGTTCTGGCGACATACACTGATAAGAGCTGATAAGATGAGACCAGCATATCCCTGGAAGTGGGTGTTAACCAAGGACACAAGGTACCCATCATGGTATGTCTTATCAGTGGATTTTATCTCAACCAGCAAAGTTCAAAATGGTGGATCCACTAGGCATCCATACCGAGCCCTATAGCGCTTAGTATGGACGTCCTGTGTATCCACCATTTTAAATTTTGCTGGTTGAGGTAAACCCCACTGATAAGACATAACATGCTGGGTACCTTGTCCCTGGGTAACACCCACTTCCAGGGACATGCTGGTTCCATCCTATCAGCTCTTATCAGTGCATGTCGCCAGGAACCAGCTCCAGACCCGCTTACACCTAATAGGGCTTAGTGTTGACGCCTAGTGGGACGGCCATTGCTTGATCTGGCGCCTGGCTAGATAAGCACTGATAACAACCAGCATGATGGGTACCAGGTGTTACATAATGTGCCCAAAAAATTCTGCAGTGAATACAGGGCATCATCTGATTGGTTAATAATATATCCCGGGTGAACCCTATAGGGCTACCTCCATGGACCATCCTGATAAAGAGTCCTGAAGGGTCGGCATGATGCAGCGAGACACATAAACATGGAAGCATCATGTCATTATTAAAGGGTTAACCCGAGTACTACCAGCTACTGACTACTGATGTATACCTTACACCGGCCTGTGCTAACTGCCCTAACCCTGCACCTCACCTGCCTCCTTCACCAGGAGAACTGTCTCCTATGGGGAAACAACTTTGCAAACTATTCCTCATCACGCAAATCATGGCTACAATATCGGTATATATAACGGTAGCTAGGGCGGTGTGTTTGTATGTCTTGACTTAAGATTGATAACTATCACTAGTACCATCTTAGTACTCATTGAGAATTCAAAGGGAAAGGTGATTTTTGGACTAATACATGATTGTATAGCCTCAATTCGTTCAGCTCAATTCATCCTTATCATATGATAACGACTGATTAACTTCGAAGACAATAGCTCCCAGGTAACAAAAGGGACAAGTGAGAAGCGATAGTTATGTCTACATACATAATCATGTACAAGTTTGTCAACATACTCACATTTTCAGAACAATCAATTGATGAATAGATGATAGACAACAGATATTGCAGAAAATATGAAGTATAGAATTTCTGAAGGACCCGATATAATCTCATCATGATTACGGCCTTCTCTAGGAATGGGTCGCTGAGGGAATGTTTATGTCGCTTATGACTACATTTACTGTGTGATTCTAAGAGGTGAAAGTGAAAAGTGGATTCTTATATGAAATAAATGGAAAGGATACCTCATATAGTAAATAAGGTTACTTACTGTGAATAACCTATGGAATTTAAGATCCTATTTTTTTCCTCTAAAATACAGCTTATTCCATAAAAGGCACCTTCTCCATATATTAATAAAGTGGTAGGGGATCTGTTATGGAACAAGGCACAATTCTAGGCACAAAATATGCCTTGTTCCATAAGAGACACCCCTCAACATATTAATAAAGTGGTAGATAACAGAGAATAGGGTCTGTTATGGAACAAGGCACAATATTTTAGAAGTAATTTGAAGTAATTCTACCGCTAATAGCGACCTAATCGTCCAGGGGATCCAAATAGATCATAATAGGCTAGAAAGCAACACAAACTTCCAAGTTATTCATATATAAACAATTCTGGTCTAGGAGTGACCTAATCTTTCAGGGGATCCACGTAGATCATCTTAGGCTAGACAGCGACATAAACTTCCAAGCATGACTCATTTTGTAGAAAATTTCAAAGGTATAAACCCTATCTGAGTAGGGAGAAGGGTCACTAATGGAATAAGCCCCAACTGTGTTTATGTATCCCCATACTGTATAAAAGATCCCCTTGTTCCATTAGAAAACCCCACATTAGAAACACTACCCATACCTGCATATAGTGAAGCTGGATTTATCCTTATTCTATTAAAAAAAACATTAGATAGAACCCCCTACCCCTCAGCAAACCTTGCGAGATCATGAAAGTTTAAGAGAAATGAATTAATTGGTATTTGATTGGTCGTCATTGCCATACTGATATGACGTAGCCTATAATAATGGCAGGGGCGTCTGTAGCCACTGTCGGCACATGCCCATCCCCCCTCCCCCACCACACACACATCTCATCCCACCCAGCAACGCTGGGTCTGCCTTCCCCATGACCAACGGAATACTTGGGTACTATACAACATAAAACAACTAAATTGGCCCAGAACTGAAACCTTTAATATTAACAGTGTAATACCTAAATATCAGCAGACAAAGCCTTCTTACTACATTGATAAGAATTGTTTGGCCAAACTACCACTTTCTTTGATCCGTTTTTCATGAAGTACAGTTGATATGAAGTGAGTTAGTATTTTGGGGTGAGATTGCAGACTATTACAGTGGCCCTAAGAGGGTTAAGCCTCTAAAGGGTTAGAAGGGAGTGGCCAGGTTGGTCTGGTTGTCGGGGTGATATGACGTTGTCTGGAATGGGTGTCAATTTCTCTTAAAGGGCCCGATTACTGATACTTGTGAGTAGTCCAGAAGGAGGGATTACTCATGAAGCAGTAAATGGACCATCATTTCTGCTGGTCATTCACATGTTGGATTGATATGGCCTGTTGACTTAGTCTCACCACCAATGCAAAATGGCTAATTCAGGGCTAGATATACATCTAAAATATTACGTCTGTACACAAAGAAATAATAGAAAAGAGTTGATAACTTGCATATGATAGGCTAACTCCTGTAGGCAGCTGGGCCGGCAGCTGTCACAGGCAAACCAAAAGAAACAGCGACTTATATTAGCGACCTAAAGCAGGAGTATATATAAGGAGAAGATAACAAACTTAAATCATCTAAGGGAGAGGGATCCCCCCCAAAGAGGGTCTTTTGAAGGGGCCTATACAGGAAAAAATGGGGCTTGGCTTTTTTTGGGAGGAAAAAGAGGATAGTATTATTCATATTATTGTGGAAAGAAATATGCAGGAAGAATAAGTCGCTGTTTTGGTTTCCCATGTGTTTGTAAATAAAAGCAGCGACTTTTTCTACCAGCACTTTCTTTCTATAATAATATGAATAATACAACCTTCTTTCCCCCAAAAAATGCCAAGCCCCAGTTTTTCCTATATGGGCCCCTTCAAAGGACTCTCTTTTTGGGGGCAATCCCTCCCCCTAGTATGATTTAAGTTTGTTACCTTTCCCTTATATATACTCCTGCCTTAGGTCGCTTATATAAGTCGCTCTGTGGAACTCTACAGAAAACCAGCTATTTTTGGCATGTCAGTTTGTGTACTTATCGTGGCATATATACTCCCGTTTTAGGTCGCTAATATAAGTCGCTGTATGAAATGAACAGCAGGTAATTAGTGTCCTGGGTGGGATGGCACCATGTTGGGATAGAAGGATGTAAATTTCTGTCTGGGATGACGGAACCAATCCAAAAGCAATCATGGGGCAATCAAGGTGCAATTATGTGAGTTTTACTGGATTTGACATGCATTTATGTGCATACAATCACGACCTCCTCTTTCAGCATGCATTCTTGTTATTTATAAACATATATGTACATATTTTTAATGCCATTTATTACGTATAGATTCCTTATTTTACATAGCGACCTAATCCAGGATTAGGCCAGAATTACACAATTCACTTTCCGGAAGGCACATGCGAGCAGCTCCCCCATACAAATACAACCACTATGAAGAGCCACTCATGTCGGTCACACAAATAACTCGTACCTACACTGCAAAGCAACAACAGCTTGCGGTCCGCCCTACCCCTGCCACCCATTAGACCTGGGCACGGAGACAGGTATTTATTTACAAACACACCAACACGTACATCTCAGGCCATGTGTGGGGCATATCTGAGATGGATCCTAACCACTGCCGCTCAGCTGGGGGCTGACCAATAGTCTAAATTTGAAAGGGATTCCATATTTTTACATTACGCCCACAGGGATCCTTGCGTTTATCTCTTTAATCGTCTCCTTTTGGTTGCAGCCGTAAAAATCTCATTAATGATTTCCCGTTTAATTTCCGAGATCTTTTGTGGCCACTCGTTTGTATAATCAATGCATTGGACCCTTGTATCAACTTCCGGTATTACACTTCTGAATTTGAAACACGACCCTCCTATCGAATGGAGACATCGTACATTTGTATTCCTGTGAAAAAGTACTATTCTGCAGAAAGTCTCCAGGCCACAAATTTACCTATAACCTACTGATGACTTCAAAATAGATATAACCGTACCTATAATCGGGAACACAGCAACCCTATCAAGCCGACTCAGACCCTTAATAAAACCTCATATCGAATTTCTTCAAGATATACAGCCATCCTATTTATTTGTACTCGGTCTGGGTGGGTGTGGCAAGCAGTTTCAATGTGTAATGGAGGTGCAAACGTGGTTCTAGTTTATTTGGATCTTTACCTAACGGCCTTGCCCAAATGGTGGGGTTGCCGATCATCTGGCATCTCGACTGGCCACGGCCCTGCTGGGTCGTTTCGGTGAGATTTACCATTTTTACATTATATATATATATATATATATATATATATATATATATATATATATATATATATATATATATATATATATATATATATATATATATATATCATACCTGTACTAATGACTTAAGTAAATTAAGTGGGTCTTCCCTAGCATCAAGCAGTAGTGGCCGGGAGTGATTAGTGGTCACCTGAGAGTTGGGAATATGTCAGGTAGCGTCTAAGAGTTCGCTCATATCTAATTTAACTGAACACGTGAGAAGCTACTGGACCACCTCTGTGTGATAAGACAGATGTACACGCCGAATACCAGCGGCAACCCGGAAATGGGCGCCTCCAGGGGGTGGGACTCTGTATCTATTTATGGAATTTCTAAAGGGAAAAACCGACATGAGTCCATGGGGAAAAGAAATGTTATTCAAATTTGATTCCCTACTTTTCAGGCACTTGACATTGAAGACAAGGTTACACAAATTATATACCGCAACGGCGGATTCTCATTTTCGGTAAAAATTGTCCCCCCCCCCCCCATGTAAAATCAAAGTGTCACTGAGGGAAAACGATTCATTGTAAAATGATGCATCCGTCACAGGTAATTACCGTAATCTCCCACGTATAAGGCACAGCCCGCGTATAAGGCGCACCTAGAGTTTTGGAAAATTCTCAAAAAAATGAAAAATTCATAACTTTGGTTCTACTGAATGAATTTTCAAAATTCAAAAACCTATGTGTAGCTTGGGCCACCCCGGACCCTCCTGGGCCCCCTTATGTCCTATTATGACCAAGGGGGCATGTAAGATATCAAAAGAAAGGTCTTGGTGTCCCCCTTGTGGATCCAATGAGAACTAAACCCCCCGTATAAGACGCGCCATAGCAGGGTTTGAGATGTATCTCTGTATTCAGACTTTAAATTGGCTTGGCAAATCTATACTGAAGACACCATTTATTATTTCTTCTATACTTCTGGAAACAGAGAAGACAAGTTGTAGTTCTCAATCCTCCACTATAAGCTAGTCTGGAAACAAAAATAACTGTAGTTTACGTGGCTCAGCGAGGGTTATGTTTCGGTTTACTTGAAGGAATTCCTTTAGGGCGCACCTGGGTGTTATGACAGTAATTCTATAGATAGAAATGCCAGGATTCTGGACCAAGACTCGGCTAGGAACCAAGTACAGGTACAGATAATCCTGGCGTAACCCATAAGTAGGATTTTTAAGTCCGGTAAATTCAAAGAGATACAATACTTCAAAGGCCAATTTTCTTATTATTGGAATATGCCAAGAAGAGAAAACAAACCTTGCTACAGAGTCAGTCGAGTTTACAATATGTAAAAATATGGAAAAATTTGACTGCAGGTTTTGTATAGGAATATATAGGTCTTTGAAAATTCAAAACCTTCCGTCCATGCACAAAACCTTCGGGGTCTATACCAAGGGTTGGCTGGTGGCAATTTGGGATAAAACGGAGTCAAGGGCTTCTAGCCAGAGATGGAAAAGGTCGGTTAGCCCTATAATAGTCGATGGGTGGTGGTGTGTGTTGGCTGGGGCCGTGTCCAGATACTATTGGGGCAGTCAGTGATGATGAGCACTGTTGGCAAGGACCGGGGGTGGGTAGCAAGTGCTGCAGACAGATTTTGTGTGGCCAGTGACCTCTAACCACAAGGAAGGTCATGAAGAAGTGATTGAGTATTGGCCAGTACTCTTGTTTCCCTGAGGAAACCACTGGAAACAGGTTATCCAAGTGCATGGTCATTTATGATATTATTCCCACCATATATCTCTTCACTGAAAGCACCAAGGTCGTCAGACTGACGATACCCAAAACTACAACCTTAGGTACTCAGATTGAGCACCCAGAGTAGTCAACCTAATGGGTTTAGGTCAAGACACTCACCCAAGGTAGTCAAACTGATTACATAAGGTTGTTAGAGTGACAACCTTGGTGCTGACTACCTTGGGTCCTCAATCTGAGTACCTAAAGCTGTAGATTTGGGTATCGTCAACTTGAGCACCTAAAGTCCTCAGCGGTGAAGACCTTCAGTTGAAGACTGAAGGCCTGATTATCAAACATGAGTGGCACATACCTGCCACCTTGGGAGTATGTTACATATTGTCAACAGAATGCCATAGACTCATACTGGGGAGAGGTATACTGAGGGAATTCACTACCTGTAAGGTGCTGCCCCCTGTCTATACCTCTTCCGACGACTCTAGGTCCTCAATCTGACGAGTTTTAAGATCTGCAGGGTTTTCAGTGTTCCAGTCATCAGGAACTGGAAATAATGCTAATTCCTCAAGTAGAATTTGTATTTTTTTAGTCGGAAGGATAGGCTAGAGAGTTCAGGGTTGTGCTGGTGGCTGCTAGTATCATAACTAATATGTCGCTAGGTATGACTGTACATGAAATTGGGCAGTAGCTAAATACTAGAATATGTAGATAATATTCATGTAGATGATGGCTAAGCAGTTGGAGTCCCAGTGACAGATGTATGGATGGGGAAATATTGTAGAAGATTTCTTGGTGTGTATGTAGAAGGAACCAGACCCCAAGGAGTAAGAATGAGAAGGGTCTGTGTGCTTTTTGGGGGCGGGGGCTTGTGGCAGCAGGATGAAGTGGCCATTTGAGCTACATGGGAATGGTAAGAAACTATGTGGCAAGGAGAATCTGCCATGAGGGTGGATTCAATGACAGAATATAGGTTTGGGTAAATGGTAGGCAGAAGTATTGAGGCAATAAGAAAAAGTGGAAACGAGAAGATGGTAGTCTACACAGGGGTCACTGACAGGATGGATAAATCCACAAATGACAGGGGTATGGGTAGGGAAACTGTAGAAGAGAAGGGGAATCAGTGATATGAGAGTAGATACAGTAGGAGAAGATGGGAATTGAAACATCTGGGATCGAAGTGGTCAGTGGCAAGAAGGAAAGAAAAAGGACATTCATGTATAGTGACAGGGAAGGTCTTTTCAGAGTTGCAGACTAAGGAACCATGAGGAATATGTGTATATCATGATGTATATAAAAGTATAAGGAGGAGTGACTAGACACAATATTGGGTGGCAGATGAAACTTTCAATCATCTCAGATATTGGGATAGCATTTTTCCCTTTAGTGAAGTAGCAGAACTGACAACTGTTGTAAACCCTCCCACATTATCAAACATTGTGGCAAGTCTTGGTGTGCCAATGGTAGGAGGTAGGTATGCTGAGGGTAATGTGTGGCACAGGGGTTGTTTATAACAGTACATGGTTGGCATATCACACGTAGGTCTGCTTCACAGTGTACAGAATGCCTCCAGTACCTGGGGTGTCGGAGCCCCTCACCTGTAGTCTATGATAGAGTGGTGTAGTGGGAAGAACATGGTAGTAGAAAACGACGAGGGATAAGGATATATTAATATTTCATCTCTCAAATAGTAGTACCGTACTTTATAGAGTACACAGAAAACACACTACGCCTAGAATCTATAGCATCAATGAATACACTGTGGTCTCTGTTGGCACCTCCTATGACAATGACACATCCATGTAGGGACACAATTGACCCCTAATGGACTAGACAGGGCGGGGTCCAACCACTTTAACTATAACCCGGGTACAAAGGGCCTTTCTGTATTTCAGTGTACATGCGCTAGAAATGTGGCCTATATCCTATAACATCAGTCATACTCAAAACCATGATGACTGTTGTTTTACTACTTCATCTTACAAAGAATGTCTTTTTCATACCATCTAAGATATATACAACAAATTCTAAGATCCCTTCCTCACGCCCCACTCCCATATTTCTTTCTTATCATATCCTGCTATCTAAATTACCCATACATATAAGGACTAACAACGCAACTGCATTGAATGTCAACTGTTACGGTTACACTCATATCTCTCTATCCAGCAGAACACTGTACAGATCACAACTGTTCACTGTTTGATTGCCCGAATACCAGTGTCCCTTTCTCTAAAGTAGTGCTGACCTTTCTTCTATGTCTCACGGCTCTTTCTCCATGGCCTCCTTCCCCTTCCTCTACGGTCTTACTGGTGATGCCATGACAGATAAAGGTAAAGATTCTTTCGAAAAGTCACGGTTCTATCACAAATACAAGTGTTGTAGCCTACGTGGTAAATGTAACGTCTATCTCCAAGGGTCATCAACATATATATGGCTCTCTGACTGTCCGTTTTTCTAAACCAGATATTTACCCTGATACTAGTTCATGTTTAGACTTGTACCCAAAAAAGGATTCGCTAATCTGTGTCGTCCTGGAGTATATGGATACTATAAGTAGTCCTCCATGATCTTCCCTTCTGAGATCAACTATTGATGGCCCTATGTATCTTGTGGCCGGGCTACGAGGGGAATCACATGTGTTGGAGAAAGATGAGGTTGCCAGGTAATCGGTGTACTGAGATAGCTCACAATTATATCCATCCTCAGTACCTCACCCATATCTGCTCTAAGTCTTGGCTTGTGCCAAAATCCCTGAGTCAATGTATAGAGTTATAAAAGGCCACGGTACCTGGTAGCTGTAGAGCAGTGAACAGAACGATTGTAGATGACCATAAACCACCACTTACATAACATAGGGGCCTTTGATAAGATGGGGGGGGGGGGGGATTTATGTCCAATATCAATTCTAAGAATGGCAACCTTCCCCTATTTTTAAAAATGCCAATATTCCCATGTCGACTTCTAGGAAATACCCATGCCCCTCTGTCGTTGTTTTGAAATATCAATATCCCACGTCACTAAGCCCCCCCCCCCCCCAAAAAAAAAAAAAAAAAAGAAACTCATGTCGCTGTGTCAATCCGGGCAGTGACGGTTCCAGGATTTTGAAAAGGAGGGGGGGCGGCCCAAAGGAGGGGGCGCATCCCTTGATTTTTTTTTTTTTTTTTTTTAGCAAATTTTGGGGTTGAAAATATATAATTAAACTCTTAAGTACTGGCAAAAAAGATCCTGGGGAACAAGCGAAGTAACGGGGCGGGGGACAAGATGGCGGTAATCTCAGTTGTTTAAAATATCTTCATACCTTGGCTGCCACTTTCTGGCAATGAGTACTCATAACAGCTCCCCTGATTATAACCATGTGCATTGTTTGATTACGCCGGCCTGTGATGAAATGTAATATGAAAACTGATTATCATTGTATGCTATCTTCATTGTTCTTATTAAGTGAAGAGCCGGGTAGGTAGTCACTCAGGGTCACCCAAGGTCAGAATACGGGTTATTGATGAGTTTATCTGGCAGCTGATGTCAGCGGTTCTGGTAGTTAACGGCTGTTAAAGTGTGATGATTTATATGGCCAAGTATGTTAATGGGTTTAGGGTTGTGAGAGACATGACTGACAGTCATAGGGCCCTAGACAGGGGGGTCCGATGTCCATTGTCGATTCTAAGAAATGGTATATGTCCCTTGCCTCTAAACCCCATGCCCCTTGTCGAATTAAAGAAGTGCCTCTTGTCCCTTGTCTCTAGGCCTGTGTCCTTTGTCGATTTTAAGAACTGCCATTTGTCACTTGACTCTTAACCCCATGTCTTGTCAATTTTAAGAATTGGCCTTGTCCCCTTGTCGATTTTACCCGTCTGGGGCCCTAGTCATCAACATCAATGTATCTAATGATTTCATTTGACAACTATGGATTACTTATGTCTTTGCTGTACACATGAAGGCCCACATACACTTTCAGTTGTGTGTTTTTGTCGTTACCGTTCATTGTTTTTTGTTTGTTTTTTGTTTCCTTCTTCTTTCGAAAACAACAATACCCCGGTAGATGGTAGAAACAGTTTGGTTATCCTTACAAAAGAGCAAAATCTGTATCACCATGTAATATCCCCTCAAGTCTATATCATAGCATTGAACTTTCGTTTTATTTAGCATACTGAACACCAACCTATTGAGTGAGTGAGTAATAGATGTTTAACGCCAGTTCGACAGCTAAGGTCATATTCATGGCGAGAACTATATTACACACTTTCACAGGGGAATGTGTCAGTGCCCGCGCATATGTGCACCACACACATCCCGAGGGGATAGGAAAGAGGAGAAATAGACCCTTTTAAGTGGGCTAGGGAAGCCCGCCAACCTACTGAACCTAAGACATAGAAGAGTAGGGCTTTACCCTTACTACACTATTTGATTTGTTAGTTGACAATATTTACCAAAATGATTTTGATTTTAATTTGATTTTCTCCCATGTACAATATATGCACTTTGTGTCACAAGCAAGGTCTTCCTATTAACTGTTTTAATTTGATAAATTCAGAACCGATGAACTCTGACGACCCGATACATGTATCTGGTGAGAGAGTTTTGCCTGATTGTCACCAGACATGTCAGTTCAGTATTGGCCAAACATCTGAAGATCTTTTTTTTTTTTTTCTTTTTTTTTTTGGGGGGGGGGGACTCATAAATGGGGTTTATACCCTATGTATTTCAACAAAACACCTAAAATGGATGCTTTGGGATAGGGCACACCTTTAATCATAAGAAAAACTATGATATAATCATCTAAAATTCTTTCTCCATTTTTTTCTATACTAAAATATCAACCTCAAACATCTGAAATGTTGCAGGCATCTGATACTCTGACATGTCTGTTGTCACATATCAGCGCCCATTATATCATACATCTATCAATTATACATGTAGTAAGCCCCACTCACTACTCATCTCATCCATTCTCTTCTACACATTGAGCAACTCGGTCAGGTGCCTGTGCTGTAAGTAGGTCAGGGTGAGCAGCTAATAGTGACGTGCTACCTGTACATAACAGCCTGCTCATGTCACTCACAGGGGAGAGGCAAAAGGGGGAGGGGGAAGTAAGTGTGTACAAACTGTATTTCCGAGTGTATAGGTGTATGGATAGGGGTTTGTGAAACGCACGAGGAATTAGAGATCCAGATCAGATTCGGGATCTGATCCTTAACAATGCTCCATTGCGAGAGAAAGAGAATGTACATGTATATTTGAAATTTGATGAGAAGATCCCAATATCTGTGGATCACCACGGTAAAAGGTACGCCCGTGCACCCCCTCACGGGCGTACCTTTTGCCATGTTATCCACATCTATTCATGGATGAACATTCCGTTAGATACCCAATGAGCATATATGCAAACGTCCACTTAGTTATGTCCTATCTATTTAGCCCACTGCCGATGGTATATGCATGCCGCATACCCGTGAAGTGCAGATCTGTACATCCGTAATACATTGGTACCCAGTGGCAATATGTATTACCGCCATCCCTCATGCATGCAATATCCCATTAGTGCCTAGCAATCTACATTGGCATGATGCAAAGTTCCGATGTATGTGTAACGCCACATTGGTATCATATTGTAATAGCCGAGGGGCAGGCGTGCAATATATATCACTGACGTGTGCACTATAGACATGGGTATGTGGATAACGGTAAGACGTCTGTGTGACTAATGGCACCACACCTGGTCTGGTACGTATTTATATGACCCTAGGCACGATTAGGGTCGGGGTTTGGGGTCAATCACTTGGATCAGGTCGGATGCAGGCGTCTACATGTATACTTACAGCAACGAGATAAAACTAACCATCTGTTTCTTTCTGCAAGCCGAGTTTATACATCTACCTTAATAGATCTACTTCTTCTAATGCTGAGCGTGGAAATGATGACAAACACAGAGGTTAGATCTCTAATGTTCCGACAAAGGACATCGGACACAACTGTTCATGCGCTATAGAGTATTTTAATGAACAATGTCTTTTTTTGTGGCCAGGAAGTATTAAACTGTATGGGGTGAATACACTGTCCAAATGCCAACTGAATTATAGCGCTGATGTACTACAGAAGAAGTGTCCCTGGCATCATGGTCGGCTGGTGGTGCATCTTAAAAGCAATTGAATATGCATCGGTATGATGCCCCATGATGCACCAATAATGGCCTCTCGATCGATACCCCAAGGAACTGCTGATGAGTCTAGACTCAATCATGGTGATATGATGTACTATGTAGTCAGTAAGGGGTTGTATATCGGTGAATGACCCACCTTTAGGCCATGTAGACACCACAGGGTTATGTAGACACCATAGTGAGGAGCAGCAGTTCTAGCACTGGGTACCTTGGTGAGTATACTGTCTGTACAAGTTGTGAGCAGCTCGCTGTACGTAACACGAGCTACTCTAGGAGCTAAGTTTGTGCCCAACACCTGGTACTCTCTATACGTCTACCACCACACCTCCCAAACATAACTACATACACTTTGCGTGACATGGCCGTGTAATTCACTGTTTTATTACCATAACATATAAGGTAGTATTCAGACACGAAAAATCAGTCATCAATTACCTTACAAGAGAGATTTGCTGCACTAGTGTGTGTCTCAAAGCCTTGGTAAAAGGGTGTTGAAAATTGCTCGCTCCATTATCAGCCGACCTTGTTGGTGGATATGGTATTTTGCTATAATTTTAATTAGCAGCAGCGCAAACAAATAATAACTTGGTGTGTAATGTGTCAATGGTGCATAAGAATCTAGAACTTAGAAGAAGAATCAAGTCTAACTTGAAGTTAGAGGTGTAACTCTCTGAGAAAAATATAGAAAAGTTCAAGCGACTGTTTCATCAATTCTCTGACTGCTAATTCCGGTGTGATTCCCCTCCCCCCCCTAAAAAAAAACACAACAAAAACAAACAAACAAAAAAAACAACAGCCGCAAATAGCTGGTTCTGAGGTAAATACAATCACAGATATCAAGATGCAGTGTATAAAGTGACTCGGCAAGGGCTAAGTCCACATGCTGCAGTGACATTTAGCAACAGAGCACCTGGGTAGACGTTTAGACTTGGCTTAAGTCTATGGTTCTAAACTATAACTTATTCAAAATCTATTAAAAATGATTGTTAACGTGATGATGTTCAACTGCTTGCACTTGGAATGCTGTTCCTTGGGAGATAGTGGTTGGGGACTGCTGAAAAGTATTATATGCATGCAAGGGGAATGGAACAAAGTAGTGTTACAGTGGTGGATTCAGACACAGGATGCCCCCCCCCCCCTTTTCCATGTACTTTCTAGTTTATCTGGCCCTTTTATTCATACATTTTAGCTCAAAACAAGGACTAAACAAGGCGCGTGCCGCTCCTTTTTAAAGTTCTGGACCCGCCACTGCAGAGAACACTCACCCTGATAATAACCTTACACTATAGACTGGCGCAAGTCTAACCTCACGTGTACAGGTGAGCAGGTAGTGAGCAGCTCTGTACATAACTCCCTGTATCTGCTTTATGGCTACCCCAGCGAGGCCTTGAGTGCACTCACTTACTCCACGCTCTTCTCAGCATACCTATTAATTCTACTTCTTTTAAACCAACAACTACTAGTGTAACGTGGAGTGCTACAACTTGTTTCTATCGTGTTTAACCGGCACATACGTCTGCATTGCCCACAACTCATCCTGTATGAGGCTTCACAAGGTAAGCCAACCCGGGAGCCAACAGCAAGGCGGCAAAAATAACCACAGACTCAAAAACCCCTCCCCCTGAATCCTTCTGCTCATCCGGCTAAGTACGTTTAGTACAGACAACAAGGGGTCTCCCCACGGCATCGGCACAGTCTAACATAGAACCTACCTCCTCCACACTATAGTGAGATGTCCTTGTACCAGAAGCAGTACCTGGTCTCTCTCAGGACCTCCAATAACAGTCAGTTTTTAGTCTCCAGTGCTGAGGCAGCCTAAGGCAGGCTAGGTTTGATTTTAGACCTGCCGGCTCTGGATGGATGGGTGGATGTCGAGAGGTTGGGGTGAGTGGCACACCTAGCGTCCTATGCCGTGTGATGACCCGACCGGCCGCTACCTACCTGCTCCTGTCGACACACGCTGCTTTACGTGTTTCCCACTAGGGGGAGTTCTACTGCTAGGGGGCAGCACTGAGTATTGCTGATCACAGATCTGGGAAAGTACAGTAAAGTGAGTTGAATTCTCGGATTAGTGGGGAGTGGAGGGGGGTGGGGGTGGAGGGGGGGGGGGGGAAGATACATCAATAGTATGTATGCAGTCTGAATCGAACAAAATATGGAAATGCATATCGTCTTGCTTTTGTTGTACGGTAATTAATTAAATATTAAATAATATCAAGGAACCTTACCGAATAAATACACTGTATACTATTCCTTGTAGTTGTGACAAGTCAGCGACTACGGACTAGCCAGTATGGTGCAGTAATATTTCATCTTCTTTGGTCTTTCCTTTATTTAACCCACATGTTACTTTCCATTAACCGTGGGTTAAATCATTTAAACACACAGTAACCATATTGAAGTGTGAATTGACTAATATTTCATCACCTCAGTTTCCCACTGTTATATAATCACGAGAGAAAGATCTTCTTTGAAACTCTGTTTCTAATTCTTGTGATATTTCATGATCTTATTCTACACACATGGCATTAACAAAATTTCTATACCTTTACTTGATATCACATTTTCCTTCACACATACAGAAATTCAAAGTTGAAACGTTCGTGAAAAAAAAAAAAGAGGAATATTTATGAAAGCTATTTCGATGACAGTGACTTTTAAAAATGACCCCGCCTCACTGTCTACTCATCTATAAGCCTGTTCAAGTTAATAAAAATGTATCAGTACTTAGAGGCTACTAGAGGGATGTGGCATTCTGCCCTTTCACATTCATCCAGCTAACGTACAGTGACAACATGAGGTTGAAAGGTCAGAGGGAGGAGTATGTATGGCTCAGTACAGATTAACTATTGGTAGCACTGATAGCATATGTAGACTGTATTGTTTAACTCTTTAACGATGCCATTATGCGCCAATATACAGTCAGTGCTAATGAGTAGCTCTGTAGTTCATGTGGCGGCACTGTGATTGTGCATGTTGAATAATGCTTGGAGAATGTATCACCCTGGAGGGCTTTTCACCGTAGCATTGATATAGCCCATCGTTTATTGTCTACTGTCCTTATATATTTTTGGCTGGAATGAAAAAAGTGCACTCTGTATCGCATGTAAAACTTTCAACAACAACCCATAGTACAAAATGTACATTAAAGCAACGAACCATCCCTAAAAGGGCCATCCATGGTCTAGACCTATTGCATGGCTATTCCAGAGCCAGAAGTGTTCTCTTCACATAAAATGCAGCAAAATGAACCCAAATCTTTTCTATCCTCCCGTTTATCTATTCTCCATTCTCCTTTCCTGTACTTCTTAATAGACAGCTGGCGGGATGCAATATCCATCAATAAGATAATTTCCTCTATTCACTGAAGATATCTTAGGGTGTAACTGATGCTAATCCTGACAGCTACTGTAAATCACAGCGTATAACGTGCATCGTATTCTTATACCTGAGGACTAGCCCAGCTGCGCCTTATAGGAGCCTGGAGCCATATCCAGTGGGTCCACCATTTTGAATTTTGCTGGTTATGCCAGAGGTGGTAAAACACACTGATAAGGCATTGTTATGATGGGTACCTTGTCCCTGGATAACATCCACTTACAGGGACATGCTGGTTGCCATCTTATCAGCTTACCAGTGCAGGTTGCCAGAACCAGCTCCACTCTCGCTTACACCCAATAGATTCAGCACAGTCATGGCGCATCTTATACGCAAGGTTTACATTGAATATTGAGCTACAAAAAACAAGTCTTGGATGCACCCTATATGATTTCCTCAAACTCCTGGTGTGTCTTATATTAGGGTTACATCTTATATGCACGTATCTACTGTATCACCAATGCTTTAATATCTCACCAGTACCAAATTTAGCATGGCGGCCTCTAATAGGAGTCATGAAAACGAGAAATAGTCTATAAAATCGATCTTGTCGAACTGCGTCTGCTTCTATCTCACAGTGAAGAGTGTTTGGTGCTCATATATGCACGGGTACTCACAAATGTATATGCCGAGGTTGCAGGTTCCTTAGTAGGTGGCACCATTGCTTGATCTGGTAGCCGGAGAGAAAATCATTGATAACAGCCAGCGTGCTTGGCACCAGGTGTTATGTAATACACCCTAAAAGGTCTGCAGTGAATGAAGGAAAAGTATCTCATCGGTCAATAATGTCTCAGTTTCCAACAGGTGGACATGGGACCTGGGGGCGACATAGGTTTATCATAAACTTAATAGAGTGAGCTGACACCCATCATGTGACTGCCGTGTTCTGCCTGCCGTTCGATATGCTAAAATCCATACTCAGAAATTTGAGGAGGCATAACTATGCCCCCGGGACTATGCCCTTCACATACAGGCATAATAACCTGCCTCTACCATCACAAACTAAAACTCTACTCAAACCCTAGGCTTACCCTGCTATACCCATGTCCTCGTCCTACTCTAGGCATGAACTCTAGCCCACTCCACACCCCTCATCCCCGGCCCTCATCTTAACCACAGTCTACCTCCACACACCTGGACACCCGCCCCCGGCCGACTGAAAAATCCTCTGGTAAATGGAAGACACACAGCCACACGCATAGACTTCTCATGCCCCGCTCATCTTTCAAAAACAAAACACCAACTCAGGTGTGGGAGGGAGCAGCTCACTGCCTATAGACACATAGGGCAACATGTGGTCTGGACAATGCTAAGAAAAGCAAAAAGAGAGCACCAAATTGTGTTTTTAAGGTTTCTGATACAAAGCTATGTGAAAATTCTACATAAAAAAGTATGATTTTAAAGAAAAAATTAAAATAAAGGATGGGATTAACACTGTGTATATGTATATCATAATACCATATTATGGTGGTACCATAAAAGTCAAACTAAAGGAATAACAGGTTTGTTGTGGCGTATACGACCTTCCTAAAGTTAAGGGACAGCTTATCTCGAAAGTACAAATGGCTTCCGATGTTAGGAACTTAAGATGCTGTCAACCAGAGGGCTTACAAATTAAGGGTTTTACAATATATTATGTATCACTTGTCAGTTTTTTGTTTGTTTTCTGTTTTGTGTTGTTATTTTGTTGTTGTTGCAAGTGTAACCTCATCATTAGGATAGATAATGGTCCGTTTTATACGAACCTGGCACATGTAATATCAAGTAGGGAACTAGCCCCTGCGATCTGTAGATATCCACTGAAGCTGAGCCACGAGACTCTCACGTCAGAAAAACAGGTTGTGTACAACCATCATATAGTTAGTTCTGTATTTATTCCTTTTTTGTGGTGTTGTTTTTTCTCACTTTTTAGCTCTCTTTCGCCTCTTATCCACTAAGGATTCCTGTATACTCAAGTTCTTCTTTCTGTTTCCCTCTCTGTACAGTTCTAACATCCTAAGGTCTGACCCATTATTTTCTCTGTGAATATAAGTACGGAACATTTGTACTTAGTGCTTATTTTGACACTGGTATTCGGCTATTTTGAGGGAGGTGAAATCCCAGTGTCACTCCTGCACAAGGCAACAGACAGACAAAAAGTAACATCAAGAAAAACAAGTTGTATAGCAGCACTGCCATTTTCTGGTTTTTGCTTAACAAAGTGGTAACCATCAATATGTACTGTCTAGGACGGGGATGGGAGAGCTGTTGTTCATCACAGTCTTTTTTGCCTCCTGTGATCATAATTTTCCAAAGAATCAGAAATAGTTAGCATGCAAGATCCATGCATTGCATACATATAGCAGGGTCCCAGACTGTATTGACACCGGCAGGCTGTTGGCATCCCTTTTACTGCCGCTGGTGTCACTTTACTTCAGAATCCGTTCATTCGCTGCTTGGGTCATTTTAGCTACACCTAGGTTTTTGTATTTTGAAAATCAACCTACTGTATTATCTGACGTAATAAGCGCCCAGGGCGCTTAGAAAATTATACAGTGAAACTGGGTTATAACAAACTTTCGTATAACGAAATTTGGATACAACCAACAGAACTGCCTAATCGCAAACCTTTCCTATACATGTACAGTATAGGAATGATTCCTATAGTGAAAAGACTTGGCTAGAACTAAGAGCTATGCACATGCTTTGTTTAGAGGTCAATGTGGCTTTTGGTGCTCTCCTAATTGATGTTCCCAACAGAGTCCCTACCCATGATGCCTTACAGAGGGCAAGGGTGATGCTGACCTTGGTTACAACGAAATTTGGTTACAACAAACTTTTTGAACTTGTAACAAGAGGTTCGTTGTAACCAAGTTTTACTGTTTTTATGGCACCCCAGTAGCTGACCCTAAAATCGTTAGAGTTTGGCATTTTTCTAGTGTGAAAAATGTCCTAATTAGGGGGGGGGCGTTTATTACGTCTAATACAGTATTAAAGCAGAAGTTATTGCAATTTTTTATGAAAACCAAAAATTCTATTTTTATGTAGGCTGATATTTTGAGGGTAAGTTGAGGGGGGTGCACTCTATTCAATTACAGAATTTATTGAAATCATTTACTGCAAAACCCCCAAATCTCGGTATGGCCGATAGCAGAAAAGTTAATCACATTGTAAAACATCTCAAGACCCTTTATGATAATAGGGAAAATGTGTGCCTACACGAAAATAAGTGGCTAAACCCAGAAATGTGCACAAATATTTCATTTTGGCCAATATGCTATATAAGCCAACAGTGAGAAAATAATTAGTATCCTGCAGCCTCTAAACACTGACTACGGTAGGTCTGAGGGATTGACTAACCCCCCCCCCCCCCCTCCGCAGCACATTGCTTTGATGTCAGAATGTCGCCAAAATTCAAGGCATAAGGTCACATGCCACTTTTTTAGGGAATGGGCATGTCACATGTCACTTTTTTGTAGGTAACTGAAAGGCATACACTGGCAATTGCAGTGGCAAATGCATGATTCTGAGAAAGGGAGGGAGTGCACACTTTGGCCATGGGAGGGAACCTGCAGGGGCAGATCTGGGATTTTGAAAAAGGGGGGTCCAACCCTGTGGCCTACTACCCTGGTGTCTTAAGCGCACTGCGGCAGCGCCGCAACATATGTACGGGGGGTTTGGGGACATGCCCCCCAAGAAAACTTTGAAATGTAGACATCAAATGGTGCATTCTGAGGCCTAAAAAAATTCTTGTGTTCAGGTAACATAGCCAAAAAAATTAGGGTAGGTAGGTCGGATTTTTTTTTTTTTTTAACGTTTTTATGGGTAATTGAAGGGCCATAATTAAGAGAAAATTTGCCAAACAAGTTTCGGATTGTTCACAAGTGTTATAGGAGGTTCTATTGGTTAATATTGAATGCCAGTTGTATTCCTGACATCATGAGCTTTAAGTTGATACCAAATATATCCTATATTCGGAAAATATCTGATATATTTTACAATTTTTGTAAAAAATCTTTAAAAAAAAACAAAAAAAAACATTAGGGTTCGCCCCAAAAAATAGGGTTGGTCGGGATACCTAAACACAACCTTTTTTTTTTTTTAGGCCTGATGCATTTCTAGAACCCAAACTCTCTAGTTCAGTTGTGAATCTGGTGTTTTTGGATATTGCTATATAAGAGGGTGCGGGGGCCTCACCAACCCCCCAGGAAAAATTTTGAAATATAGATGTTGAACCTATCAGATGTCAATCATCAAAATCATACCAGGTTTGTAAAGTTGGCTATGGAGTTGAAGACGGAGGCAATGTGTGAGAAAATTTTTGAATTTCGATGTCCAAACATGCATTTTGATGACTCTTGGGAATGACTTCATGACATTGTTTCTTGTCATACTCGGACCTCCAATATCCCATAATGCCTTGCACAGTCAGTTTTTGGTCTGCCTACTGTGCAGACCTCATGCTAGAGGGCACCTGTAACATGCATAGAGGGAGAGGGTTACGTCTTTCGAGGAGAAGCGCTAACGCAGCACTATTTTCGCTTGTAAAATATGAGCATTAGACTTTCGCATATTCACCACCGGAACCAGGGACACACTTCCGATCATACCGTTTCTCCCCGAAAGGGTTCACGGAGGGAGAGGGAGGTCAGCAGGGACACCTAGTGTTTGAAAATTAAACAATGCCAGACCCGAGGTCTCGGACCACCAAAACATTTCTCACTAAATCTATTATAGCTCAACCACCGATAAAACCCGCCTACAATGATTCAAATCACCCAAAATGACCATTTGATGCCTTATAGCAAAGCTGACAATAATTTCCACACACTAATATAGACCAATCAGAGGCCACCATCTCTTAACTGCCTACATTTACTGTATGATCGTCGCCACTGCAGACCTCTATGGTGGTCGGAGATCCGGAAACTGACTCCCACCGGTGGGCGATAATACAGAATCGGCCCACCGGTGAAGAGTCTATATGTCACATTTTTGGAAATCAGGCATGTCCTTTGTCACTTTATGTACTTTGCTCATGTCACATGTCAGTTTTAAAATGTCTAAGGCTGTGCCACAGGCACAAGTATGATTGACTATCATGTATTATGGCCATAACTCACCAGGGCTGCAATGTTAGACATTAATGTCTAGTCAATCAGATAATAAGAGTGTGTAAGTGATCCTGTTCTTAAAGGGCTAAAAGTCAGTGATGCATATGTGCAAGGTTTAAAGGTTCCCTTCAGAGAGGCACCTGGCCAGGCGTGGGAGTTTGGAAGTTTTTTTGTTGTTTTTTTTTGTTTGTTTGTTTTTTTTGTTTTTTTTTGGGAGGGGGGGGGGCTAAGAGTGGCAGTGGGGACTGAACAACACTCTTGTAGTGGCATTTTGAGATTGGGTAGAGCTGAACTATTTGAGTACCTCAAGGGACACAGAGTGTTAGTGCATCATACCAACCTTAGGGCAATAAGGCCTTTGTATGGTTGTACATATATGTAGGTGGCCTGTTAAAGGGTTAAGGATTACCCCAAGGTGTGACAACATCAATACTCTATTCCCATGTGTAAATAATCTGCTGGTAGCCCTACTAATATGCCTTGTCAGCACAATAGATTTATACAGGGTCCCTGTTCTATAAGGTAACAGCTTTGCAATGCTCATGGAGACACTGTATCTGCAAAATATGGTAAGGTTTAGATAGATGTAAATACTTGATTGACGTCTAGTCAATCAAGTAATAAGGGTGCAATGTCGAAATGTCACCTCAAAATGACCAAATGTTGCCATGTTGTTTTTTGAGCCTTGTTTTTTACCCCTTGGGTAGGCACTGAAATACCTCCACTGCGTGAGTCTGCTGCAGTGGAGTTGTGAAACTGTGATAAAGCTGAAACTGGGTAGTGTTAAACACTCCTTTCTTTGCAAGCTTATTCTGCAGCTATTTACTGGAAGATCTTTACAAACAAGGCAAGGGCTCATTTTAACAGGGTTGGCTAGACCTTTAAAATGAATATATTTTGTACAAGGTTGAATGCAGAGAATTTTGCCTTTGACCCCATTGAAGTTCAACCAAAAGTTTAGATCACTGAGCACCTAAAAATATGGTTCCCACCTGTTCTATGGTTAAAAATGATCTTTGACATTTTCCAGGGAAATTTTCACATTTTGGGTAATTTTGCTAAAAAAAAAAAAAGTTAGGGTCGGGCCTGAAATCTAGATAAAAGATCCTTAGGGGGCTGTGTACAAATGACATCATGCAGGAGGGGGGGAGGGGGGTTCCACTTGCCATGACCAAGCATGACAAGGGGGGGAGGGGGGGTCATGGGCTGCATGACATCATGTCATCAAGAAATCACAATATGCTTTGGTTTTGGCAAGAACAAAAACTTTTGTTACAAGATTTGTAAAGGTAGGGAAGTTTAATGCATTCATCTGACATAAATTTATTACCTAGTATAGGCCCTACATGCATGCATTCCTCAGACATCTCACTCAATGAGTGTCACTGCCATCAATGTCAGTGTAAAATCAAGGTGATGTCCAGGCCACTATAAGGGGTCACTACTACTCTATCTTACCTATACCAATTTAACCCTTTTTGAAAAGGGCCACTGCTGCACTCAAGATCTAAAATGATGCATCTAAAATACCCTGAACTGCTGCTGTTGCCTCAGGGCAGCATCCATAGTAATCCACAGGCTTCTTTTTGAAAAGCTGTGATATTGTCCCCCCCCCCTCCTTGAGGTGTCAAAAATATTTTGCTCCTCCCCCAATCCACCCCCTCCCAGAGTCCCACTGTTGATAAATAATGAACACTCCCCTGGAGCTCTACACCACCCTGTTGCTATTTTCACTGAGGGGATGCTTGGGGAGATGTAAAGGGGACCTCCCTCCAAACTTACTCTCCACATCTTTGTCTGAATGGAACTCTATCGGACTCACCTTATTTTACAGAATCTACAGTAAAATGCTGAGGTGACTCGATTGCTTTGTAAGATCACAAATTGGAACTATGATTGCAATTGATGGTCTCCTGAGAATTTGTGATGCTTTCTGAGTTTTTTTGTTTTTTTTTCTATTAGGCCACTCACTAAATTCAGAGTGTTCTGCCTGAAACCTATTTCTAGTACACTTGTATATGGTTCAAGTTACAGATTAAATCAATACATTCAATATATCAATACATTCAGGCTCTTGAACTATATGATCCTTAATAATAACTGTTCTCGATTTTCTCTTCGCTGACAAGTGTACAACTTTCACTGTAAAGAAGGCAGACTATTAACTCTATTGGACTTCTGATCTAGACAGTTTTTAAGCCCTTTTGTGACAGGAAATACTTGTGTATGATCACTAACATAGTACTCCGTGTATAACTATAAGGCATGGAAATGGTACATCCTGCATATAGGGACCCATACATTATATAAGCTGACAGTGTTGGGCATGTTTCTCTGTTCATTTGTTGATCAGTGCTAGTTCTTTTTTCACTTTGCATGTATGTTATCCTTTATTGCCAATTCACACCCACTATATGTCCCTTTGGACCATTTTAATTTGTTTATAGCCTATACTAGGCTATAGACCTTCACTATTCGTGCACCTTGGGGGGGGGGGGTATCTCTCTGCATGACGTCATGCTAAGGGGGGGGGGGGTCAAGTGTTGTATGACGAAACATGACAAGGGGGGGAGGGGGGTCAAAAATGGTCCAAAAATGCATGACGTCATTTGTACACAGCCCCTAGCCTAGGGTCTAGGGATACCTGAAAGGGGCCCTAGCATGGTTATGCATGCCCGCATTAAAAAGTCACGTGATCACACCTTGACCAATCAGGGCGTCGCGATTTTTCCGCTGGTTTCCGCGATTTTATTATCGCTGTTTCAATCGGTACCCATGACCATGTTGTTAATTTTCCATGCCAGCCCCCCTTGAACACAACTTTTTTTTTTTTTTTTTAGGCCCTCGGTCCTCGGGCTTTGCATGAGCCTTCGGCGATCTTGGGCAAAGCCCTCGGACCTCGGGTCAGGGTACAAACTCGCATCTTCGTGCTTTGTTGTTACGGTAAGTGCCTACCCTGGGGGCCACAACATGTCTGTGGGCGATATTAAGCGGAATTATGGTAATCTTACCGGGCCACCTCCTGATGATAGTCGTAATTCTCTGGTTCCACGACCCACTCCATCCTACCCGTCACCGGACTCCGCCGTGATATGAAAGCACTCATATTCCGTACGTTATGTTTTCCCAGCACCCAAACAAGTGTCCGACTCCAAACCATCTACTGCTCTCACTGCCTGCCTGCCTCCCCTCACGTGTTTTGCCTGCCTTCTGTGGCACCACCTGTTGGGAAGTTCAGTTCAAGATGTTATCAATAGATGGCGCCACCAGACGGGCAAACCGCGCCTTATTCTGTGATGTGCATCACGCTATGTTCCTGCCCTTTCTCAGCATCTGGGTCCAGAGGAGGTCGGAAGGAGTACATGAACCCGTCCATGACCCACGTATTTTCATGTCCATTTCATTGATTATCGCGCACCAGTCTTGTGAACGGCTTTTTGTTCTATACAAATATCTCTCATTTTATACTGTATTTTCAGAGAGAAAACTACTTGCTCCCACTTGCTCAATGAATAAATCCAACATATAAAGTGATAGTCTAATGGTATGTGAAGTAAGATTTAAAAATATCCACACATTGCTGAGTATTACTACTTTTGGTTTAGCTAATTATGAATTTTGGGGCCAACATTTAGGCTCCAATTGTCACCTGTATCTAAGTATTCATCAAAAATTGTTTATTTTTATGTCTATGAAGACAGATTTGTGATGGCCGTTCTATATCAAAACTGCATGTTTGCATTGTTATGACTGGAAAGCGGCTGCGCATTGAGTAAACGCTCGGACAACGCCCGCGGTCCCCTTCCGACCTCCTCTGATCTGGGTCTCTTCTTGGGATTTTAACCTGGCCGGAAGTAGAATGACGTCACACTGGAGACAAACATTCATGCCGCCTTAGTTCCTCAGGAATGTGGTTGGACCATGCTGTCACACACTTCTGACTGTTTTCAGATGAGATCTCATCTGAATAATAATCTTCCATTTAAGTTTCCATAAGTTTCAGATGATCTCACCTGAATGTAATTCAAATTCAGATGAGTTCTGGCATATATCCTTGATTGGGGTCTCTGCCCCCGAACCCCCGTTAGGCGGGGCACCCCGGGAAGCGCGGCGGCATCAACATTCATCTCCATGGAGGGCCAGGTCAATTCTGCAAGAAGTGACCCTTTTGCCCTTTCTCATCCCTCACGGCCGGATAACACAGATGCAGTCTGGCGAGTCTTGTCACCGCTGTCGACCCCTTTATGGGGGTCTTCGATACCCTGTACTCCAGTTTTTGAGAAATATCTTCCCATTTGCGCCTTGGAACATGGCACACTTCTCCTGACTTTATTTCTTATTCAATTTACTTCAAATTTTCTGTAATAGATACTTCAACATCCCCTTAAAGCAGAGGCTAACTTAATTCTTTGGTGCCATAACTTAAAGCTGTCCAATATTCGACTTTAAAAAGTTATTACAGTGCCACTCACTGGGAAACACTTAAAAACAAAGATGGCGGCGCCGAAACCGCGAGACTTGCTCGGCAAACTTTTAACTCATGTATCTCCTAAAATATACTGAATCTAAGTTCACTTTTTTACAATTTGCTAGAGATTGATGGAAAGAATTATTTCCTAGATTTTATAAACCAAGCATGATCTCTAAGTTATTTTCCCCCACTGTCAAGGAGGAGAGTCTCAAGATCTTAGCATACCAAGCAGCCCAACTCACAACAAGTATGTGAGTTGGGCGCCGATCCAACTAGGCGAGTCTGGCCTAAGCCCCGGCACTACAGGTACACAACATACGTTCGCCATTGCCGATTTGACAATCCACAATGCAACCCAAATGTGATGTTTTTCCCCATAGACCTTGTATCGCGCACATACATTCACACCATTAGCTGTGAATTGGGCGTGAAAAAACATGGGTCAGGGACAAGGTGACTGCTAGCTGTCACACCTATCAGGTGATGACTCACTGTTAGTGTGGAAGCCATTTTGTGGAGGATAATTTGGGCATTTACTTCTTCAAATGAAAGGATTAATCAAGAAACACTTCTTCCATTTGGATTCTCTGACTCCTCGTGGCCCACGCTGCAGGACCGGAAGTACCACTTTATTAAGTTGTCTCCAGTTAAAAATACAATGCTAGTTTACTTCTCTCACCACAGAGGGCGGCACAGTAGCGCTGTTCCCGCGCTCATTTACCGAGGATCGTGGGTTTACACTCTAACACCCCCACTTAAACTTACGATCGATACATTACTTATGTATACAACTTTGAATAACATATATCAGATATGATCAATACAATATTTATGATAACACATCAGGTTATCAATACATGATGATTTAGATTTATGTACCCATTAGTACACTCAGGAACTTCACAAGCCTGGGTTTTGCAACCGGCTTTGTGAAAACATCGGCAATGTTTTCTGCTGTGGGTACATACTCTAGCTTGAGAGAATTATTCTGCACTTCATTTCTCACAAAATGATATCTGATATCAATATGCTTAGACCTTTGATGATGTACAGGATTTTTAGCTAGTGCCAATGCACCTTGGTTGTCCCCATACAAAACAACACTCTCTGTTTGTTTAATACCAGTCATGTCGGTAAAAAGTTGATTAAGGAACTTTACCTCTTGGGTAGCAGCTGACAGAGCCATATATTCAGCTTCACAAGTGGAAAGTGCAACTGTCTGTTGCTTTCTACTTTTGTACGAAATGAGTGGACCATTGTTGGTCAACCTGAATGCATAACCAGTTATGCTCTTTCTGTCATCAGATGCACCCCAATCGGCATCACAAAAGCCACTGAGTTCTAACTCAGCATCAGATTTCTGAAATCTTAGTCCATAATCAAGTGTACCTCTGATATACCGTAGTACCTGCTTGGCTCTACCAAGATCAGCTTTGGTGGGATTCACCATATGTTGAGATAGTTTTGTTACAACATAACACAGATCAGGTCTTGTGATTGACATACAATAGATGAGGCTTCCCACTATTTCTCGATACTGCTTAGCGTCAGCTAGCTCTTCGGAATCCTCATCCTTTGTAGTATTGGACCCTACATCACAAGGAGTCGATCTGGGTTTACAATCTTCCATTTTGAACCTTTTCAACAACTTCTCGACATATTTGGTTTGGTTCATTTCAATAGATCCATCTTCACATTTGAACTCAATACCTAGGAACCATGATAACTTACCAAGATCCTTCATTTTGAATCTGGTGGACAGAGACTGTTTGACTGTGTTGAGTGTCTTCTCATCGCTTGCTGCAATTATAATATCATCAACCCAAACTACAACAACAGTCTTGGAATTTCGTTCAAACTTAGTATATACACATGAATCAGTCTCAGACTGTTGGAAACCTTCCTCCTCAAGGTAAGTGTCCAACATGTTGTTCCAGTTCCTACCACTTTGCTTTAAACCATACAGAGATTTATTAAGCTTGCAATACAATTTCTCACCATTTTTACCTTTCACCTCATAGCCTTCTGGTTGTTCGATATAGAGTTCACAGTCTATCGGCGCATTCAGATAGGCTGTCTTAACATCCATCTGGTGAACAACCATGTCCTCTTGGACGGCCAACTGCATAAGCATGCGAATCGATGTGATACGGGCAGTGGGTGAAAAAGTCTCATGATAGTCAATATTTGGGACCTGAGAATATCCTTTGGCAACAAACCGTGCCTTGTACTGTTCATCAACGTTTTGTCCCATTTTCATTGCATACACCCATCTACCCCCCACTGCAGATCTACCCTCAGGTAGTGTGGTGAGTTCAAAAGTATCATTGTCAATTAACGCATCCATTTCTACATCCATGGCGTTCTGCCATTTTTGCGCATTGTCCGAGTTCATAGCATCAGTATATGAGTTCGGGATGTGTGACATACGATAACAATAGTCCACAGTGGTGGTTACATAGTCCTGCAAATAGCCAGGCGGGTTACGTCCTCTGCGGGGATACCTAGCATTGTCCCTATTACCCTGCAGGTTTAGATCGGGTTCACCACCAACCCCATTCTGAGGAGCATCATCAGCTACATCCGGAGCTGGGTAAAGTTCAGGTTCTACCTGCGGTGTGGTATACACCGGTTCATCACAACTGTCTGTTACCTCCTCAAACTTATCAAAGAACTTCACACATCTTACTCTACGCACAATGTTACGCTCGGGAATATACACAAGATATGCTGGGCTACACTTATCATAACCTACAAAGATACCCTTCTCGCCGCGATCATCCAGCTTCTTCTTTTCCTGTACATAGGCATAACACACAGTACCGAATACATGCATACCGCTCAAGTCTGGTTTCTTACCTGTGAGCGCTTCGAATGGTGTCATATTGACCCTGTCATTGAAACATCTGTTTCTGATGTATACACTACACATAACAGCATAAGTCCACATTTCTTTAGGTAATTTGGCTTCTAATAACAGACATCTTGCCATATCAAATATTGTGCGCCACGATCTTTCTACTGTACCATTTTGGTGAGGTGAATAGGGAGCTGTTTTCTCATGTTTAATCTGATTTTTGACCAACAGAGCTTCGAAACTTGCACTAGTAAATTCACCCCCATTGTCTGAACGAATACACTTCACCTTACCATATGGTGCACAATCAGCAAGGAACTTCTCTGTAGCTGTTACGGTGTCGCTCTTCTGCTTCAGAAAATAAACCATGTTTACCCCTGAATAGTCATCTACAAAAGATAAGGCATACCTGAAACCGTCTCTTGCTGTAGGATCAATTGGGCCTGCGAGATCACAGTAAACAACATCAAGTGGGGCCTCTGCCCGTTTATCTGGATCATGATTTCTGAACTGCGACATTTTACCTTTTACACAGGTATCACAATCAAAACTGTTCTTATCGCTGATTTTCATACCATCAACAACTGACTCGAGTTTCATGCAATCTCTTACATTACAGTGACCAAGAATTTTATGCCACTCTTCCACTGGGTGGGATCGAACACTAGATTTACTAGTTTTGTTGAGAAAATATAATCTACCATATTTCTCTATTTCAAAGCGAGTACCATCTGGCGCATTTAATTCAGCTGAGTCGGGACTGAATTTAACACTGGCGCCTTTTTCAGTTGCCGCTTGCACTGAAAATATATCCTGCTTATAGGATGGGACATAGAGGGCATTCTCTAAAAGAATGTTGTGTGGCCTACCTGTACTGTCCTGAATTTGTACACTGGCTGTACCTCTACCTGCCACAACACCGTTTGTACGGCTGCCATCCGCCAACTCTATGTAGTGTTTCTCTGGAACAAAACTTTCATCAAATTTGACAAATTTGGATTTTTCGGTAACAATATGAGTAGTTGCACCACAATCAACCAATAAACTATACAGGCTAGTTGTATTACAAACATCCGCATAATCAACGCTAACCTTGAACGCAAATGCATGACCCGGTTTCGAACTATCGTCGCTGGCTACTTTAGCCGAGTCCTTCTTCCTACACTGATTTGTATAGTGAGTTTTGGTTTTGCAGTTATTGCACCACTTGTTACCCTGCTTTTTATTTTTACACTCAAAAGATCTGTGTCCTGGTTTTCCGCAAGCATAACATGTATAACTCGGTTTGCTGGGGTTGTCGCTCTTCCCGGCATCGGACACAGTTTTCATCACATTCTCCTGTCTCGAGTTTAACTCAGCGTCACTCGACCGGCACTTTTCCGTCTCCTCAAAATTTCTAAGTGCCACTTTAAAGTCACTGAACCTATGGTCATCCTTTTGGGTGGTAACAGTTCCAAAAGTATTATATTCAGCTGGAAGACCTTTCAGAACCATAGCAACAAGTAAACTGTCACTCACTTCTTCCCCTGCTTCTTTCAGCGCATTTGAAGCGGTCTCCGCACGGATGACGTAGTCGGTGATACACTCATCAGTACCTTTTCTCAATGATGTCAGTTCAGTGTAAAGGGAAATAACCCTGGGCTTACTTTTGCCTTTGTAATGGTCTCTGAGAATTTTAAGAGCCTGTCTGCCATCATCCTTAGCATCTCTCATGATAAGGGATAAGCTCCTATCATCCAAATACTGTACAATTTCTGCATATGCCTCTGCCTTCTTATCTGCAGCTGCAATACTATTCCCAGCAATTGTATCCAGTAACTTCATTTGCCTCATGTGGCCTAAAAATCTACATTCCCAGAGTTCATACTTGCCCTCATCTCCATCAAACATCAACCTGTGCCTGGGTCCATGACCTGTTAGTGTGGAAGCCATTTTGTGGAGGATAATTTGGGCATTTACTTCTTCAAATGAAAGGATTAATCAAGAAACACTTCTTCCATTTGGATTCTCTGACTCCTCGTGGCCCACGCTGCAGGACCGGAAGTACCACTTTATTAAGTTGTCTCCAGTTAAAAATACAATGCTAGTTTACTTCTCTCACCACAGAGGGCGGCACAGTAGCGCTGTTCCCGCGCTCATTTACCGAGGATCGTGGGTTTACACTCTAACACTCACCACCTGAATATTACACCAGTGTTGCATCATATCTATGGCCATCACATGACTCATTTTCTTTGGCTTAGCTGTATTTCAAGATTACTGGTATTTTTATATTCTATATTACGGGCACGATACAACAGTGATATATGCGCGATATAAGCCTTATCATAAGTAGGGACTTGCACATTTTTTTTAAAATTGCTTAAAATGAGGCTATCATGGACTCAGTTCTTTAGAGCTTGGCAAGAGTTTTTCAAAATTGCATAGATTATCTTTCTATGATACTCAGTTCTGGAGAATTCGTGATGAATGTGACTGAATTAGTGGGCACTTTAATCCTCATATCATTGAAACAATGGTTAAGCTTAATTAATCACTGTGATCAGGAAGTGCTTAGAATAGACAATAGAATATGGGTATTCTAACATTTCTCAGCCATTTATCAATATTTTTACATTAAATTTTCAGCATAGGTCGTTTATTAAGGGTCGGACAATATGACCTTGTTATGTGTGGGTCAGATGACCTTTGACCTAATTCCAAATGACCTAACTAATTTGGTGTTCTATAAATCCAATTATAAGTCCAATATCTATTGACAGGATTAATGCCGTTCCACAATGGCATGTGTTCTTTGTCTACGTTTTTAATTTTTTTTTAATTGTATTTATGACCTTATAGTGTAGCTATACCCGGTATTTGACCTGATTATGACTCAGTGACCTACATAACAATCAGTCGAGAAAAAGAAAACACCCAAAAGTCTATATCTTGTAGGAAGTCTTTACAATTACATTTATCATGTTCACTCTGGGCTGGATGATGTGACTTTATTATATGTGGATCAGATGACCTTTGACCTAGTTACAAATGACTTATGACCTTGTTATAGTCCATGATGTATTTATGAAAATTTAGCAACTTTTATCATGTTTTCTCCAGAACTAAGTATGGTAGGAAGATGATCTAAGCAGTTCTGAAAAGCTCTCACCAAGCTATAAAGAACTCACTCAAGGCTAGCCTCATTCAAACAATTTGTGCAAGTCCCTAAATCAAAACCAACAGTGAAGTCCATACTTTGTACATCTGGGATAAGGCTAAGCCCCATATTCATTAGCCAATTTGGGTGATTTTGGTTAATGCTTAGTTAGCCAAATTCAGTAACATTTAGCCAAACAACAATTCTCTATTCCATATTTTCTCTATTCCATATTTTTGGTATAAGGGAGCGTTCATTATTTATGGCAGGGGGGGGGGACGACAATCTGTCAGAATGAATACGTCAGAAAAAACTGACCCCCCCCCCTTCAGAATGGGTTGAAAAAAAATGACCCCCCCCTTTCGGAATGGGTTGAAAAAAAATGACCCCCCCCTTAGGAATGGGTTGAAAAAAAATGGACCCCCCCTTAGAATAAATTGAAAGAAAATGACTCCCACCACATTTAACTACGTTCAACAGAGGCTACATCAGGTCCATTCATTATACAAGGTGATATTAGCAGCTTTAGAACCATTTCAGTTATGTGTCATCTTTTGAGCAGTCAAATTGTGAATACACTGCTGTTGATTGATTTACCTCTAGGTAAAATATCAATTTGAAGGCTAGCATGGATAAGACGTACTTGCGTGCACATTTTTTTAGCTGGTTTCTATGAATTTGTGAAGATCTTTGAGCAGGTACCCATATTGTTTTTTCCCGTGCTAGCCCCCCTTTAAGGGCCGGCTAGCATGGGCTACTACTGATGCAGCTAAAATAGGTATGTCTTAGTAAAATATTCCATGTGACCTACTCCTGACCAATGGAAAAATTGTTCTGATTGAGGGACTTGGTTCTGGTTTCTTTTTCAAAAATTTTATATACGGTACAGAAATAAACTTTTGTAGCTTGTCTTTCTCTTTAGATTTCATTGTAATCTCACTTTTTATATCAATTTGAAGGGTGTTATAGACATAATTCTTGTCAGGGTTGATTTCATCAATGGGTGAAAACAAGAGTTAAATCTGGAAAGATCTGATTGCGAGTTGCGGTGATTTTAGCATGTAACATTTTTTACTACTGACAACTTTGTTGGTGCCCCGTTCACTCTCGTGAGGTGTATGGTGTAGCACCACAAAGTGCTGTTTGTGGTGTACCATACCCTTCCCAGTACCCCTTTAAAGGAAAGTACTTATTTTCATGATGACATCTTTTGAAACAATCAGCAGGGCAAGCAAAAGAACAAGGAACATTGTGTCACAAATTGGGCCAAATACTTCAATCTCAAGAGCTGAACAGTGTTACACCCCAGGGAAAACTGTATACATATACCATAGTGGTAGTGACTGGCCTCATCCATGTTTTAAAGGGGGCTTATCATGTCAAATTTTAATATGGGTACCTGCCAAAAGATCTTTCACAAATTTGTAGGAACCAGCGGAAAAATTCCGATGCCCCGATTGGTCAAGGAGTGGTCATGTGAGTTGGTAACACAGGTACCGGTACATCTTATCCGTGCTAACCGCCCTTTGACACAGAAAGGAGTAAGACTCCGATCATATAACATAATCAAATGGATTTGAATTAGAGGTAGCTGGTAACAAAATGTTGGGCAGAATTATATCTAGAATTATTACTGAAAACCAAATAGTTAAAATTCGCGACGTGTCGCGAAAATTTTTGTTCCTTTATCATAAAATTTGCATCACATAGGCAAATACTCCCCAACAGGAAACTACCTGGCCCTCGGGAATGGGTTAAAAAAAATGACCCCCCTCTAAGAATAGGTTGAAAAAAAGCGACCCCCCCTCTAAGAATAGGTTGAAAATAAATGACCCCCCCCTTTGAATACCTCCAAAAAAAATGACCCCCCCCTTCATTTGGTCATCCCCCCCCCTGCCATAAATAATGAACGCTCCCTAATATCAACTGTCAAAGGTTTGCCAAAATGAGGACCTAGAATCATAATATAATCGAACCCAGGTGGGTGGAGGGAAGGCTGTGAGGGAGGGTCGGGGTAGTGGTTAGGTCTGATACATATCCAATATACTCCCAACTGATCCAGCTTCATAGAGGGATCTGTACGTCCTGTAGGACCTCATAGCTATTTGAATTTTAAAGATCCAGCCATTGGCAAAAAAGTTATGCCATTTTGAAAAATTTTAGGTTTCCACCAACTTAGGGTGCAGCTTATACGAGGGTGCGGCTTATACAAGGGAATTTAGGGTAGTCTGCCTTATTGCATAATGTGTTCAATATTAATATTATTAATCATATATTCAACCACATGTATTCCCAGGGGCCCCTTACCCTGTGGCCAGTCTAGGAGTAGGTAATCAGAGTCGCTCCCATATAGGGCTTAGTATTGACGTCCTGTGGGTCCACCATTTTGAATTTTTCTGGTTGAGGTAAACCCCACTGATAAGACATACTATGATGGGTACCTTGTCCATGGGTAACACCCACTTCCAGGGACATGCTGGTCCCATGTTATCAGTTCTTATCAGTGCATGTCACCAGCAACCAGCTCCAGACCCGCTTCCAGCCAATAGCAACTCTGTCAGTTCTAGGTGAGGTGTGGTGAACCATCATGGGGAGGCATTGGGAAGCAGCATAGAGACTTTTAATTTGGTCAGAAAACTCAGAACATATCATGCTTCAAACCCATGTATCCATATTTCTCCTTCAATAACATTTTCACCTATCATTATGGCCGTAAAGTTAGTGGACTTTTGAAAGGCTTTTACAGGATAGAAGGTTTAAATTTACATGCACAAATCAGGCACAGCAGTGTCCGCCAGAAGCTTAGCTTTTAATACTATGAGGGTCTAACCGACTTCTAGGGTTGATTACAGCCTTCTAGAGATTTTCCAAGACAATTCCGACCTAGCGGAATACATTATTGACCAATGAGAAAATTCCTTTCATTCAGTGCAGACTTTTCAGGGTGCATTACGTAACACCTGGCACCCATCAGCTCGCTATTATCAGTCCTTATCTCGCAAGGTATCAGCTTCAGCAGGGATCAGCCCACTAAGGAATCCGCTAATGCGGAATACCACAGCACTGCTGTGTGTCTGATCAGTTGCCACCACTGCTGTGTGTGTGATCAGTGTGTGCACTGATAGCAGGCAGCCATACAGGCGCCGTGACTGCGTGATATGCCCGTGTCTAACTTATCTAAGTTTCAATGGTTCTCTATGAGTATTTTATTATTAAAATCGGCAGTAGGAGAGCTGAGTGTGACGGCACTTTGTACATTTTACGCATGGGAATTACATATAGAGTTCAGTTAATAGCCCCAACGTAACTGTCCGTGGGTATGCTGCCTGCTTCTGCATGTTCTGTGTAGCGCGGGAATGGTGCAGCACGACGCCGTTGCCATAGTTACGTCTTGGACGTTATGTACGTCCAAGTGTAACCAAAACCACGGGCCCTGATCCATGGGGCTTGGGATGGGGGGGGGGGGGGGGTGCTTAGCATAGATGGTCGTTTATATCAAAATTGTTTCATTTTTCTCTTAAGGGCCAAAAGGGAAATAACCATTTGGGTATAGAAACTAGCGCCATATTCCACCCCCTGAATAGAAAAAAAAACAACAGCATTTTTATTCCTACAAAAGCTGTGCCAGATGCTGTGGAGTATGGTCAACAATAATAACCTTTGGTCTTTATTCCGAGGTAACAGGTTGTCCCATGGGCGCGGCAATTGCTGAAGCTTGTTACCAGCGAATTCTACTGATAAGACCTATCAGTCTATAATCAGATGGATACCAGTTGGCCCCCGAAGGACCGCAGTGACTAGATTGAGCTCTCTCATCGGCTAAAAATTAAACCTGCTAAGTCTGTATAGGGCTGACCTGGGATACATTATCAACCAATGAGATAACTCCCTCCATTCACTGCAGAATCTTTTTGGTACATTATGTAACACCTGGTACCTATCATGCTGGCTCTTATCAGTGCTATCTCACCAGCTCCCAGCTCAAGCAATGACAGTCAGTGGTCAGTCGGGAATAGTTTTGAAAAGATCGGAGATAAGAGATAAGATAAAGGTCCAATTGAGGCCTCCTACTTCTGACCCCTGATTTACAAATCTCTCTATTTTTCTTAAAGGAGTTACTTCTTTTACTAAATTGGCTCTATTTTTTCTACATATCCTCTGGTTTAAAAATACAATGTTTATTTCTTATTTTTCTGTTCCCTTTCCATCTAACCTTGAAATGATTTTGGGATTTTGAGAAATTTTTCTCTCATGCTCTGTGGCCCATATGTTTAGAGCCCCACTGTCCCTGCCCACATCACCCTCCCAGCTGGGGAGGATTCAAAAACGACTGACTGGACCTCAATACTAAGCCCTATACCAAATACACGGCTGCTCTTTGTCAAGACCTTGTCTGGTGAATTTTGGGGGGCGACTCCAATGTTGTGTGGTTAGATGGTATCTGATTCTAATGGGGATGAGGACCTCCCAGCAGGTGGCGGCGCCAAATTCTTAGGCAAAGAGATTTATTTCGAGATTTTTTTTTATTAAAATGGGTTATTCCCTTAGAACCTACTTTAAGTAGTTTGGCTGAGTTGGGTTGATTGATTGATTGATTTGTATTTTACAGCACTTTAGCGGCACTAAGTGGCTATCCCGTGCTTCACAGGTTGATAATCTAACAGAGGATTGTGTCAGTGCCCGCGCATATGTGCACCACACACATCCTGAGGGGATAGGAAAGAGGAGATATAGACCCTTTTAAGTGGGCTAGGGAAGCCCGTGGCTGAGTTGGGGGTGTATTGCATATCCGGCAGAGTATCCCGTATATGAGTCTAGATTTGTACCGTGTAGCCCAGTGTTTTTGCTTTTTATTTAATTTTGCTGGCTCTGCCAAAACACAGTGGTGACATAACATGATGGGTGCCTTGTTCCTGGCTAAAACCTACTAACAGGGATAATGTGTGTGGGCCTGGCTTCAGTCCCGTTTGGAGTCTATACATAATTCTATTACTTTAATTGATTATATGCATATTAAGACTATGACACATCTGTGAAAATAGATATTTATTTAATTTGTGATTCAAAAAGTCTTATGACACGCATTCATCATATACCTTACATCCATATATATATATATATATATATATATATATATATATATATATATATATAGATAGATAGATAGATAGATAGATAGATAGATAGATAGATAGATAGATAGAGCGGTGTAGCCAATGTCTTCAAACTATTACACAGCTCCATGTACCTTTTATATGAACAACCATGTCCGTACACCAGGATAAATGTACATGAACCAAACAAACATTTTACTGTATGCGAATCACATTACCTTTTTACAGTCTCGTCCATGTCTGCTTTGTACCGGTAAATCTTCTGTGACACGTTAACACGTCTGTATCTCTCTTTTTCACATTTTGATACTAATAGAAACGATGCACTTTAATTGTTCGCTGTAATATAGTAAAGAGTCAAGTGAGAAAAGAAGTAACATATAGCTGCAGGTCAGAATCCTAAAGATTGATTCATTTTTCAATATTTGAATACGTGTTCTTCGTAGACTATAACCTCGCAGGGACTACCGTACTTCAATCTATATGTCTATTTCATGTGGGGGAAAAAAAGAAAATGGACCATGGGGTCATAAGTGTGTCAAAGCAAAGCTGGAAATGTCTGTACAAAATGAGATGAGTTAGATAGTAAGATACGATACCAGTAAAAGTCCCATTAGGCCTACGAACCCACAACCACGTGCACATAGATTTTCACATTGAGAAACATATCTTCTTATCATTGTTGTTCTTACAGAAGAATACAAATGTCAAGAATTGCCAGTGTTTGTATGCATTTAAACATACTTTCGAATATACACTCAAAAACATACGCGATACGGTGTTGGTAACAGCTTTGTGTCTCAAGTACCGCGGTAATCAGTACCAGGTATCTTGTATATTGATGTAAGATCGATGTCCCATTCAGAGATATACACTTCACTGGATCATAAATGTCTGTTGTTTGTTGTTAAAGATAAAACTTGAAGTTGAAAGGCAGATATGAAGAGCTCGGTATCGGGCAGGTTAGGAGCTGAATAGCCCACGTGGACCTTTGGCTGGACGTTGTTGTGGCTGCTTTAATTGCTAGTCTCAAATTAGCCTCCAGAATGATAAGAAAAGGAACCGCTATAGAAAGCACCTGGTGTTGTGAAACTTGTCTAAAGTTACTAAAAAATGACAATGACAATGCTGTAGAAATGTCAAATCTTCAATTCGACGTGCATTTGTTCTGAAGGCCATCTTATTTTTCTTTGACGTTCCATCCCAGTTCGAGGATTATATGTTGTTTAGAACATAGGAAACTTCTTTAAGTCCATTCCATGTTGAATAGATGTCTTTATACAGAGGAACAGGTTGATACCACTCGCGCCGCTTGGGCGTTTGGCACAACGTCGTCGCATCACGCTTGTCTCCCTGCAGTCTGCTTGGCGGCCACTCCACCGAGTCCATGTCTACGACACACCCCCAGCAGGAACTATGCGGTGCCGGCTCTCCTTCTTGCATACACACCTAAACAGGCACAAAAACCAAGTGTGCTTATGACAAGCCCTAGTAGCAAGGCCACCACATCTCCTCCATCGAAGGCTTCAGCCCCAGGGAGGAAAAGGGAGACCAATAATATCACAAGTTGAAGTTGCACAAATGTTGTCGTATCCGCCATGTTGATTGCGCTGTATGAACGCACATGATGAAGTCACATGATGTTAGGCGCGGCAACATGACCAATCGATCAGGGTTGATCGACTTAGGGCAGTCACCCTCAAAGTGGTATCAAAGTTCCAAGTCTGGGGTTTAGCCATGCATAGCACACCTAAAAGTGTCCCTGATATTCTGTGAGAACTATGTTTTTTTTTTCAAAAGTTGCCGCAGAGGGGTTATCAACGCACTCTTCAAACAGAACTTTGAAATGGCTACAAATTTCGAAGACTGTGGTGGGAGAGTGAACGCGCACATGCAGCACTAGAAGTGCAGAAGGTTGTGTAGACGGTGAGCTCAAAATAAATTAATGCTTTCTTTTGTTTAAAGGCTGGATAATTGAATTACCGATTACATTATGTTTTATTGTCTTATCACAAAGAATGCACAGCATTTGTTTTTCGTCGGTGATACATCCAGTGTCATAGTAAAATCCCGAATATGTCGAAACTTTCTTTTATTATCGCCCATAGGTAGCGAAGTCAGGCAAATCTGGCTGCAATCCGGCTGCCCACTCCCCATATCTGTCACAGTGGTAAACAGGTGTTCGGAAACCATTGATTCAGGGGGTTCTACTAGGCAGATTTACCTCTATATAGTATCAAAAAAAAGGAAAAAACATAGCTCTATCACACAGGTACAATATTTCACCTCCTTTTCCATTTTTTCTGCCAATTCAGACAGCGGACAATTTGGCGAAATTGGTAGTTCTGTCAGACCACCCTGTTTGCATCACATGGCCCATGGGCAGCTGTGCAGTTATTGCAGAAATACATGAATATTGCCCTTTTTAGTAAAAGTTACATAAAATACATGGTCATCCACTTGTAACCAACATATAAACCTACACTTTGAGGGGATTTGGGGAAATTTTCAGTGATTATTAAGCCCCGGGTATTAAAGGGGCCCTGGCATGGTAATGCATGCCCGCATTAAAAAGTCACATGATCAACCCTTGACCAATCAGGGCATCACGATTTTTCTGCTGGTTCCCGCGATTTTATGATCGCTGTTTGAATCGGTACCCATCATCCCATGTTGTTAATTTTCTATGCCAGCCCCCCTTTAAGCATAGGGTGGTCTCACAAACTTGTACAACTTTACACAAATTTTCCTGGAAAAATATTTATTACAGAAGCTAACAGAACCAACATAGTTATTCAACAATATCTCTTAAGTAAAAATAAATTGAGGTTGTACAGCTATAGTGCTGCGATTTTAGATCTACCGTAATCTCCCGCGTATAAGGCGCGTCTTATATGCGAATCAGATCGTGACTGG
Source organism: Acholoe squamosa (assembly GCA_949317995.1). NCBI lineage: Eukaryota > Metazoa > Annelida > Polychaeta > Phyllodocida > Polynoidae > Acholoe > Acholoe squamosa. Next base: position 31,536,003 of record OX439038.1, read on the forward strand.
GTCTTATACGCGGGAGGGTAATTGCCTTGAGTTGGGGGTGCGCCTTATACGCGGGGTACCTCCACTTTCCAAACCAGAAAGATGTACACAGGGTCATGTATTTTCTTTAACCAAAGATAAGGTGTAGTCTATACCATGGTGCTCTAAATACCCTTAAACTGCTGAATGAAACATGCCATTCTGCTCACCATAAAAGTGTTTGGAAATGTGTGTACACCTGACTCACTGAGAGCTTTGTTAATTACACTATTGACCTTTTATTCAAGAGAATTCATGCAGCATTATAATCAATAATCCTGTCATAGTGTGTGCTGCCACCTGGTGTTCTTCTAGGAATCATTTAACTCATTAACTACTATTGATGCCAATTGTCTTCATATGGCCCACAACTGATGTTATTTGGCATCATTTTGAAAGGTACAATACTGTTCATTTTTTGAAAGAAATAATCCTCTGATTTGCATTATTTGTTAACAAGTTATAGATAAGACAGGTTCAAACCAAATTTGTTATTTGTTCATATCATACCCTCCCATTGATTATCTAGGCCCACACTGTTATAACAGGGAAATAGGCCTGTATTCTAGAGACATGGCATGCTGGGATACCAGTAGTTTGTAATGTAGAGAATAGAGAATGACATACAGCTCATACAACACCAGGTGGCAGCACACACTATGGCAGGATTTTTGATTATAATGCTGCATGGATTCTCTTGATTAAAAGGTCAATAGGGTAATTAACAAAGCTCTCAGTGAGTGGGGTGTACACACATTTCCAAACACTTTTATGGTGAGCAGAATGGCATGTTTCATTCAGCAGTTTAAGGGTATTTAGAGCACCATGGTATAGACTACACCTTTTCTTTGGTTAAAGAAAATACATGACCAGTTGGGGTATTGATAGTTGCAGACAATATTTGAAATGCCCCTTTGGGTTGGGTCCTTTGATTGGACCATGCTCCTTGAGTTAGGGGTGCGCCTTATACACGGTTTTTCAAATATTAGACTCAGAAGCAGCAGATGCGCCTTCTGCGCATCTGCCTTCCCTAAGTTGGGGGTGCGCCTTCTACGCGGGCTGCGCCTTCTACGCGAGAGATTACGGTAGTGAATGCATCATTCCAAAATGTTCTAATCATCAAAACTTATAATTTCAACCAGAAATTTAGAATACTTGTACTTCTAGTATGTCAATGCGCTTTAGATATGTTATTCTGCTAACATTTAGCTTTAAGGTGGTGTAATTGGTTTGTACATATGCCTATCCAATCAAAATCTATCACTTATTAAGTACAGCAATGCACATATCTCCACTGCACACTGCATGTTTTATAGTCGGTCTGTTTATCAACATTTGAGCTAAATTGCAGGGTGCGCAGTGACAGAAAGGTATTCACATTAAAAAAATATAAAGTGGAATAAAACCACTTCTAGTTAGAGTATCAACTTGATTCAAAAAGCTATGAAATCCAATTATCAAGCCCCTTCATTTGATGTATGCCATGCATTGTTCTGTCATTTTCTTGATTTTAGACTGACTTCGCTACCATAGGCATAGTATCCGGCATCTTACTATTCAGTATTCTTAGACTTAAGTTGATCGCCACCCAATGATTGAATGAGTTGGGCTGACCAACTGGCTCTAGATTTGAGTATGTCAGTGGATGCAACCTACTACCACTACTCCGTGCACTTTCCTGGATATCCAGGTCGCTCTGAGACTGAGTCTGAATGGAGGGCTAGGATTTTCCCATGAGCTGTGCTGCAATATAACTTATATGAGGTATATTAGGCCAATGGAACTCACATCGCAGTTTACTGTCCACCGCCTGCATGCTTTTGAAGGGGCCGCATGAGAAAATATCATTATTCATTATCTAAAAAAAAATGAAGAAGTTCTCAAAAATGCATTTTGACATGATAGGAATGACCAAAAGGGGACATATTTAGTTAGGTACATCAGATGAAAATACATTCTATCATGGTCTTTAAAAAGCACTCAGACTACAAAGGTATGGGAGTCACTTAAATTGTGCTTTTGGAATTTTTCAAAAATTCAAACCGGTTTCAGAGTTATTTAAGATTTTCATTTCATTAAATGGTACAAAAATGTCCTATGGGAGAGGGAGTAAATCCTGTGACCTTTTCTACCAGGAATATAGGGATAATCCTCATGATGTGATGACCATGAAAACATGTATCTTTCACACTGTTTAATCTATTTGATAAAAACTAAAAGGGAATTGACAGTTGTTGCAATACGAACAAAAGACAATTTTTACTTGACCCATAGATGAATCTCAGGGTTCTCCGCAGATTCAAAAATCACACTGTAAACCCCGGGCGAGACGATGTAAGAAAATCATTATGCAAACTTTCAATATAAAAATAATGGGTTTGATGCCCATTATAGTGATAAATGGTGGTTAAGATTCATATTAGGAGATTTGCCCATCCTTTTCACAAGAAATTACATATTTTGACCCAGAAAAAGTGCTAAAAGGGGCATAACTTTGGTTCTAATTGCTGGATTTTCAAAATTCAAAAACCTACAGAGAGCTAAAATGACACCGGCGGCAATTCTGGGGTTATTTGACACCGGCGGTAGTAAAAATTACGCTGGCGGCCCGCCGGTATCATTGCAGTGTGAGGAGAACCCTGGATGTGACCTAGATTATCTAATTAAATGAGATCTTTGACCTAATTTCTGTAATTGATCTATAGATTTTAATTGCTCCAAATAACAGACTGAAAAATGAACCAAAGAAATGTAGAGATTTATAGTTTGAGAGTTATTCATCCATCAATAACTCTAGCATCAACATTACCATAATGGATCAATCAAACATATAACTATTCATCAGTAATTACACTAATTACCTATGTAAGCTTTGGTGCGAGACATTGAATTTTTCAAAGACATGGGTTATTTTATATGGATCTCTTGATGCCACACACTATTATGGCACATCAGCAGAAAGAGCATGAATCCTACTATCACTTTTTCTGGGTTTCATCTAGCCTTTTAGTGCGTGCTTTGTTGTTTTAACTCTATACTGCTATAAATAAAAGTATGCACTTAGATAGTTGAGGTCTGCACCACGAATTTGGCAGCAGTGCCGGAGTTTGTGCTGTTCTTTCTTATTAACTTGAAAAGAGTTATAGGAGACGAATAGGGTCCTCTCATTTTTAGTCATTTTGGTGGTGCGAATAAGTTTTAAAAAAATGGAAATTTTATATATAAGATGCAGAATTACTTATTGAATTTGTAAAGTCATTAAAGGAGGAGATGTAGGGGTCTTGCAGGAAAAGGTATTTCAGTACCAACTATCGTAAATTTTGAGTAATTGTCTATATTCTACAGAGTCAGTTGGTTGGCAGCCATAAGACACTTTTAGCCTCCAATGGTGAAGGTATATGATGTTGATCCATGTATCAACTTTCCTGCCTTTTTTGGCAATGTGGTGCAAATAGCACAGTTTTGGCGGGAGTTATGTGAAGAGTGGCTTGGTGGTGCGAATAACCTGGGTGAGTAGCATCTGGTCCTCCAAGCAGATGTCTTGTGAAATTGTAGGACGATAACACTACTTAACACCTGCTTGGAGTTAGTTCCTGTCTGTGAATGGGAGTGCTGATGACAGACCACAAGCTAGACTTGCTCAAGGCTATTGATGTTTATTCTGGAGAAAAAATGTAATGGAAAAGACTATCAAGTATAAAAGGGGCCAGAGCTTTGGGACAGCAGAGAGTCTAAATAACTGCAATTACCTTAAATTCTCTGATACAAGCAACATTACCTGCATTACTGACCTTGCAATAAACTACAATTTTGATTTGATTCAAATATGATATGAACCTTAAATCAAAGAATTTATGGTACATAACATCTGCCAAAAAAATTACTTTTTTAAATTTTATTTCTTTTCGAGTTACGAGCAATGCACATTGCTGCCCTATATTTAGAAAATATATCTAATGTTAAAAATGTGTGTTCCAGTGTGTTCTATGGAAAATAAGCTTTAATTTCATGTGTTAATTTTATAGGTTTTATGTCAGCATTTAGGAGTAACATGCTGTCGAAAAAAAGGTTTGCAAAAAGTCAGAGAGCCCTTATTGAAGTCAGTGTAATGTACTGAATGAGAAGGCAGCCGATATTGGCCTGTTCAAACAATTTTCCTTTCATATATCATGCTCGTAAGTTTTGCTTTGGCAATGGTGTATCCTTTTCCCTAAACATGTATGTGGATCATCAAGGCTAATAGATCCTCTATGCTGCCTCACTGAGGTCCCTTTTGCCTTGTTGATCTTCGATGTGGAGACAAAGCCCCTAGAGGTAATTAAAATGTCCAGACATAATCCAAATTCCTAGACAGAGTGGCGGCCCATATTAGTGTAAATAGACGCAATAGGTTCAAGTAGTTTGCCTCATAAATTGAGTGAATAGGGTGACTTATATGTCATCATGATACATGAATACAGTACTGGGTTTGCTGATCCTTACCATTGATTAACTCTATTAGGGCTGCATAGTGTTTTATACCACGATTTCGGCACTTCCGGTGGGTTTATATGCAGTTTAGCCGTGCATTATTCTGCATATACCACCCTTGTGCATTTTTGAAATTTTTGGTATATACTTTTTCCGGGTCAAGTTGGACTTAGAATATTTTTGGAAATTATGGCAGCTATACAAAGTTAATCTAGCCATTTTCCATATTGAAAAATCGTGCCAACTTGTATGAGAATTGAACCCCGGCCGCAGTGGTGGTAGGCGAAGGTCTTAGCCATAGCGCCACACTGAACGGTGATGAAATCCAATGCGAAAATAAATAAGTTCTAACCTGCTATGTTTCCAGTCAGTTTTCGTATGGAATCCAACCATGACATGTTATAATATCGAAATCCCAAGAAGTTTTCGATCCATAGACGAGGAATGCGTGCTAATTTTCTCCATTTTCTTCGATATAAATAAGAATCCATTGATTTTTCCATCGTAAGCGAGTCGCGGCCCGGTTAGCTCTATGCGAAGCCATTGTTTTTGTTCCTTGCCGGGAGAGGTACCGCTGTGTATACAGTCACTTTTCGTAATGAATCCAGCCATGACACGTCTTCAAAATAAAACATACATATCCTTAGATGATCCCTCCATACGTATTATGTCCAATATATTCAAAATAAAGGAGAATCCATTGATTTTCCCAACGTACGCGAGTCGCTGTCTGGCCATTCCCACCCGCCTCCTTGTTCGGCGAAAGTGTGTCAGGGGCCCGGATGTGGATATAGGTCATCCGCTCGCCGTACGAGGAAGACGCCGAAAATGTCGGACCCGTTTAGAAAATCAATGGATTCTCCTTTATTTTGAATATATTGGACATAATACGTATGGAGGGATCATCTAGACTATCTAAGGATGTATATGTTTTATTTTGAAGACGTGTCATGGCTGGATTCCATACGAAAAGTGACTGTAAACACGGCGGTACCTGTCCCGGCAAGGAACAAAAATAATGGCTACGCGCAGAGCGCTGACCCGGGCCGTATCGCTTGCTTTTACAAAATGTCTTCGCCTGGCTATATTCTTTGGATTTCAGGTAAGAAATTGATACAAAATGGAGGAAATGGTGGTATAAACCTATTAGGTGATGCATATCGGGGCCCCACGGGCTGTATATGCTGTATATACCCTCGCCGCTCCGCGGCTCAGGTATATACAGCATATACAGCCCTAGGGCCCCGATATGCATCATCTATTAGCTTAATATGTCATCATGATACATGAATACAGCCCTGGGTTTGCTGATCACGACCATTGATGAACTGGATGGCACTACTGGTATATGTCGCCATGATGCATGAGACTATTCACCAAGGCTGCAATAACCCTTTACAACATGATGTTTTATTAATGTTACCGTAAAATAACCCTATACTGGCAACACAATGTTTTATTAGTCGTGCCAAAAAAAAAACACTTACAGACAACATAATGTTTTATTAGTCATGCCATATGATAACCCTTTAAAGGCAACATGGTGTTTCATTAGTTAGACCATACAATGACCCTTTAGAGGCGACATGATGTTTTTTCAGTCATGCCAAAAATTAACCACTTACAGGCAACATGATGTTAAATTCGTCATGCCATACAATAACCCTTTAGGCCACACCTAAAAAATAAGTTGGTCTACGGATTTTGGTTTTGAAAAAATGGTTCGAGCGAGCGAAATTTTTTTCTTTTTAAAGATTTTTTTTTATGTCCAATGGATTCCTTGCTGGAAAAGTGAGGCGAGCGAAAAAAAAATTATTTTAAAAAATTTTTTGCCAAACATCACCAAGAGAAAACTCTTAGAAAGTGAAGCGAGCGAAATCCGTAGACAAGATTTTTTTCAAAGAAAAAAAAATTTGCATTTCCGAAAATATGGAGAGGGAAATCCGTAGACCAACTTATTTTTTTGGTGTGGCCTTACATGCAACATGATGGTTTTTTTGTAATGCCATATGATAATCCTTTACAGGCAACATGGTGGTTTATCGTTAAACCCTGACTTTCCAATATAAGTCGATCTTTTTGTTAGAGAGGAGGGTTGAATTATAGGCAGGGTTTTGAGAAATAAAAAGTTGATAATAAGCTATAAGGAAGGTCCACATTATCGTGATAATTGTTGGGATTTTTGGCTCTTAGCTTTTACATTAAAACCATAGTCACATGGAAATAAGCTAAATTCAAATTATGATATATCTATCAAAAAGAATTTCAAAGAGGGTCTAAATTTCCGTCACAATTTGTCAGTTTTACAGACAAAATGGGAGCCCTAGGATGGGCTGATGCCACGAAAACTCCCAAGTTGGGGGGTCGACTTATAGGTGGGGTTTTGATTTTTTTGCATTATTTTTTTATATAGGTCAATTTAATATCAAAAGTTGGGGGCTCGACTTATAGGTGGGGTAGGCTTTAATATAGCGGGGGTTTTACAGTATTTGTTATCCCATCCGATAACCCTTCATAGACAACATGATGATTTATTAGTCATATCATACAATAACGCTTTACAGACAACACAATATTTCATCAGTCATACCATACAGTATTTGTCAGCAATTAGTCAATATATACCAGTACTTACACCATTCTATAACATTAAAGCACAAAGCACGCACTATTAGTTTACAAGGGGTTACTGGACCTATGCTATATATATATAATTTGCTCTATTTTTTGATAATCTGACATTCATTTTATAATAATACTGAGATATCAGAATTCATAATTATCTAAATATTGGTCAAAATCAATTTTTTTTCCCCAAGAAATCAAGTAGGATGTAGATTGAAGTGTACTTTTCCATATTGTAGGTCATTCTAAATGATTTACCCAAATCAAATGTATTTTATCAATGGAAAGCTAAACCCATGTTAGGGAAAGGTGGTTCAGGACTGGGTCACAGGAAATGGTCCCAGAAATGACAAATGCACAGTGGCGCCACCACTGGAATGTGATGTACCTAATTTAGTATCAAATTAAAGCTCATAGTGCAAGGAATGTAAATCACATGGTGACATCTACAACCTAGATAATTTCCGGCACTGGTAGCTATATAATAAATAATGAAAAAAAGCCTCATCAATTTTCAAAATGGCTCGGACATTCCCATGGCCTTACATGATTTAGGTTCTGCTATATGGTTAGTGGGTTATGGGTGGGGGTGTTATGTTTTCCTTATTCAGGCTATTGAGGTTTCCCATAATACACTCTTCGTGGAGGTTTCCTGTTAATTACCTTAAGAAGGTCAGTCACATGACCAATGTCATTGGTCAGAGCAGGTCACGTGACTGACCTAATTATGGTAATTAAACAGGAAACCTCCACGAACAGAGTGTATTATAGGAAACCTCAATAGACTGAATATCTGGTTCTTATTTCTATGTGTCATTCCATTCTTTAAGTTTTCTGTTTATGTAGGTTAGGTTGTTAGGTATGTTTTTTTTTGGTTTGTCAGTGTGTATTTTGTGCACTTGTTCAGTGTGTGGTTGGCTGTTTCTTCTTCTTGCCCACAACCCCTGCATGTCATTGTATCATATTCATTTTTGTAGTTTTCCTTGATTTGGATCATTCTATTTCTGGCTAGGAATAGAGCACTGGCTTGGGTCCTTGTTAGTTTGTTCATATAGGACTCAGTATGGATGCCTAGTGGAGCCACCATTTTGAATTTCGCTGGTTGGGGTAAAGCCCACTGATAAGACATACCATGATGGGTACATTGTCCCTGGTGAACAACCACTTCCAGGGACATGCTGGTTCCATCTTATCAGTTCTTATCAGTGTATGTCACCAGAACCAGCTCCAAACCCACGTGTAGCCAATAGGGTTGGGGTTTTCCTTCTTCGTTGTTGGCTCTGTGGTATAGATACCTGGTTTTACTTTTTGTCTGTGCAGCCTCCTTGAGCCTTGATATTAGTTTGTTGCTCGTGGCTGTCTTTACTGATCTGTACCATTGTTCTTTCGTTGTGTCCTTTATCCATTCAGTGTCTGTGGTGAGTGCTAGTTCCTCTAGTAGTATCTTTGTGGTTTTTGCCCATAACTCAGGTCATTTGATTTGAGAATTTTTTTAAGGTTAGGTTGGTCTTTGCTGTCAGAAGAATTTTTTTAAGGTTAGGTTGGTCTTTGCAACCGGAAGTTGAAAGTTCTTTGTTTACAAGTTCTTAGCTGGCATACTTAGAGAATAAAAATGCAGTCAGGGGGTTATTCCTTACACTTAGGCCACACCAAAAAAATAAGTTGGTCTACGGATTTCCCTCTCCATATTTTCGGAAATCCAGAGGGAACTTATCACAGGCATGGTAAATTATTAAGGAGTACCTGATTCTATTACCAAAACTATGGCATGTGAACGATTTTCCTCCTCTTATATGTTTTATCCATTTAGTCTTGTACTGGCTTGTAACATTACTTTGGGTAGATAGCAAATTCTGTAATATCCTTTGCATTATTATCTGGTACTCAAATGTTGCAATGTCTGTCGCGCTCCTTTAGTACTTGCAAGAAAATGAGTACTGGAGTTGTAGCGCTACTACATTTAGCCTCCACATGGTTTATGAATAGTGCAGTTTTACTGTTACCTAAGATATCTATGACTCAGGATGTGAGTTGTATCATTGCAATTTGCAGTATTTATTAATCACATCTTCATTAAAGATTCAGAGATATTGGCTTGTGGAATGAAAGAGCAAATTCTGACACCATTGGTGCATCAATTGATGTTTGATTATGCTAAAGTTAGTTGTATGGTGATGGTTAGTGATTGACTTGGTGGCCATATATGCTTTGAGCATTAGAACTAGTATTATACAGTAAAATTCCGTTATAACAAAGTGCTTGGGACAAGAGAAATAATTCGTTGTAAACAAATTTTGTTGTATCCAAATAAGGCCAATACATGGCTTAACACCCCTCTGATCTCCCCCCACCCTCCCACACTCTCCCGGATACAGGGGAGCACGGTTGGGGTAAGGATGTCCTGATACACGGCCTAACACCCCTCTGACCCCCCCCCCCCTCCTGCACAAAGAGGGCAGAGTGACGGGTAAGGAAGTCCTGACACACGGCCTAACACCCCTTTGATTCTCCCCCCCCCCCCCGTCCTGCACAAAGTGGGCAGAGTGACGGGTAAGGAAGTCCTGACACACGGCCTAACACCCCTCTGATCTCCTCCCACATAAAGGGGAATGGAGGTGTCAGGATAGGGGCACTGATACACAACCTAACATTCCTCTGATTTATAATGGAATTTATTTAATTCTGTAACCTGGACGTGTAAATTACCTAAAGAAATAAAAAAAAAATGTAGATATTACTTCGTTATATCCGAATTTTGGTGCTGAAACTTTACTGTAAAGGGATTAATTTACTAAAGAAATATATAGCAATGATTTGGTACCAAGGATTCTGCTTGTTATAACCAAAATTTCGTTATAACAGGATTTGTTATAAAGGAATTTTACTGTACAAATGTTTCACTCATAAACCTTTTAACACAATATGTGCAAACACCTGTCTGATAGTGATCAGGGAGGTAATATCAAAATATGGCTACATGAAACGTCAATATGAGACTAATGGTGTCAGTGTTGGCTGCAATCAAATAGATAGGGAATTCAGTCAGATGGAGAGTTCCTCGATGGCCCCCGGACGTAAAACTAAACAAACAAACATTGTACAAAAACTGTGTCTATTAAGTAAGTTCTATAAAGGGGTTAGTACCTCATAGATCTTGTATGGCAGCTATGTTGAGGCAAAACCTTTGCCAAAAACTTACCATAACAAGTTTCACCTGTTAGTGTGCTGAAACAACTAGCCAATTTCTCAATCTCAATCTAGGATCAGTAATCAGTAATACATTGGCAACAATTCATGAAATTTACTGTTTTATTTCACGCATTGTGCTCCAACATGGCCACTGTACATCATTTTGACGTAGCAGACTCGCAGTAAATGCCTTCATGAAACCACTGTATATCATGTTTCACATACCAATGATACAGGTACAAACTGAGCACCATTTAAATATGTTCTGGAATTTTATCCTAATAGATTCTACATATAAGCTTATCAATTTTGAGGATAAATAGGTTTGTTACACATGCATTGTTTATTCTACATATGTCCTACTTTTTCTTATGTTTTCCTACTTTTGTCCTACTTTAGTCCTACTTTTTGAAAATTTTCAGTCCTACTTTTGTCCTACTTTTTCAAAGGAGTCTGCCGGACACCCTGAAACGGGCATCTCAACTGGTTTCAACTTTCGCTTTCTTCAATCTACTAATTTAGCCCTAGGCGATACCCCCTGGGCGAAGTGGCCATCCCGCGGGGGGAGGGGGGATCTATTTCCTATATTTTTCTATTGTAAACGTGTGACAAGGCCCTTAATTATTAGACAGAGAGACCCTGTCCTGATCCTCCTCACGTCGTATAGAACAAAGTGCCGGGCGGTGGCCTCCACTGTTACTATAGCGTGATGGTATAGGTGAAAAAGTAGGCCAGACATATCAGCTTTCTCCCTACCATCAAAGCTACTAGACAGGCAGATGGAACGGCCTAGTGAAAAAGGCATGTTCGTGTGCAATTTGGCCACCCTTAAAAATATGTTCATTTCCTGTCCAGAGGCCTGGTGGATTTGTTTGTGAGAATGGGAAAATTTTTATCTGAGTTAGGACGTGACAGCAAACTAATGCCATCCCCGCTTACAGTGTTCATGACACCCCTAAAATATTTCCCTAAAAAGAAAATTTTCCTCCCTCCCTCATGGGTCTGAAAAATCCCACCTCTGGACAGGAATATTTTTAAGGGTGGCCTTTTCGTCCCTTACAGGGGGAGGGTCAAAACAGTTTATGTCGGGTTGCCATGCCGACGAAGTTCTCACAATGGAGACATAGTCACGCGAGACCATCCTATAATGCATCAGTTCAGCACGCGATCCCGCAGCAGCTACACGCACATCCAAGTGTAGGATTATTTGCATCGATTTCTTCCAGAAATCTACAATATCTACAAGCTTTCAACGACCGTCGGTTAGGTCCCAACAGTCTAGTTACTGTTGGCTTCCTTTTGGCATAAACATACTTTGCTAAGCTGCTTCATAAGACCAAAACCACCGAGTGCTCTCGAGCCGGTCCGAGTCAGTCGCCATTACCAGTAGGTCAACACGTGCAACGGCCAGCAATGGAGACACCGCTGACCAAAGCGCTGACCAGGGGGAAACCTCTACAGCCACTACCAAACAGGCAGTGTTGCTGTCTACTGAGCAAATGGCTCAGATGATGTCTATGTTGAAGGGAACTATTCATTCAACCGTCAAAACAGTGGTTAAAGATGTGGTTGGAAAGTGCAAAAAAGACACTGCCAGTAGTGACGAAGAAGACCCAACTGGGGGGCACAACCTTGGTACAGCCTCCTGAACAGGACAGCGAAGTCGATGATGAGACTCCCCAAGACACCACTGAGAAATCCAGTCACAGGGGAGCTGTGGCACCTAGACCTTGTTGCATGGAGGATCTAGAGAGAGCACTTCAGGCTCAGGGTGCCACGCTCACTACCATCTGGCTATACATGGAGTCATGGACCAAAGGCACCAAAACCCAATACAATGTGTATTTGGAAAAGTGGACAAAGTATTGTGTGGAAAATAGGGTACACCCCATAAAACCCACACACATAGAAGCAATGAACTTCTTCTCTAGCCTTTATGATGAAGGTTTAGCATACACCACTATAAACACAGCTAGATCTGCACTATCTGCTTATGTAATGTTAGATTAGTACAGTACAGAGATGTCAGAGTTTCAGATTTTCTCTGATTTCAGAGGTTCAAAGGTGATATTTTACTACAGAAATAATAAGATTTTTTTTTTTAAATGAATATTTTATAATTCTGATATTTCTTAAAGTCACACCCAACCCTAAGTGATTAATTTTGAAGGTATTTGTCACTCTGATTAGGGTATAACCCTCCTTTTGAAGTGCCCCAAAATAATTTTCAGAGTTTCGCCAAATATCGAACTGACATCTCTGACAGTAGAACTCTAGTGTCACATCCAGATGTATGTAGACAACTCAAAGGAGTTTCAGTACCATAATCTCCTGCGTATAAGGCGCACCTAGAGTTCAAGAATATGGTCAGAAAAAATAAAAATTCATAACTTTTGTTCTTCTAAATGGATTTTAAAATTAAAAAAGCTATGTGTAGCTCTGGCCTTCCGTACACCTCTGGAGCCCTCTTTCTCATATTATCACTTAGGAGAAGTGTAATATATCAAAAGAAAGCACTTGGTGTCCCCCTTGTGGATCCAATGAGAACTAAAACCCCACATATAAGACGCACCATATACGCGAGAGATTACGGTAGGTAGACCTCCCAAGGCTAGATATACTCACACTTGGGACATAGACATAGTACTGACTATGCTTAAGTCTTGGCATCCACTGGAAAACTTAAGTTATAAACAGTTAGCATACAAAACTGTGTTACTGCTGGCACTAGCAACAGCACAAAGGGCACAAACATTACATGCCTTTAAAACCACCTGAATAGTATTCACTGACAATGAGGTAATACTACTGGTAGACAAACAATTCAAACACCCCAAGGAAGGAAAACCTTTAGAAAGGTTTCATGTCTACAAGTTTGAAAACAAGGCACTATGCCCCTACAGAACTTTAAGGAGATATCTTAAGGCCACACCAAATTAAAAAGTTGGTCTATGGATTTTCATTTTGAAAAAATGGAGAGGGAGGGTGAATTTTTTTTTTTTTAAATTTTTTTGTCAATGGATTCTGCACATCACAGATGTGGAGAGGGCGATTTTATAATTTTTTTTTTATATTGATAACCAAAAATTTCCCAGGAGAGGAGTTGGCCAGTTTTTAAAGCTAGTATCTGCCATTGTATGATTGTTTGTTCAAAAATTATGGCCCAAAAAAAAAAAAAATCTGATTTACGCAGAAAATGGTGAAGGCGCAATCCAATGACAAAATAATTTTCAAAAAAAAAAATTTATTTCTGAAAATATGATGCGGGAAATCCATAGACCAACTACTTAATTTGGTGTGGCCTAAAGTGACAGAACCCTTCAGGATAGGTGGCAACGACCAACTTTGGTTGTCACTATGTTCCGCTAAAAAACAGATTGACTGTATTTCTGTATCCAGATGGATAAAAGACGCCATATGGGAAGCTGGTGTTCCCAAATACTTCAAGGCACACTCCACTAGAGGAGCCTCAGTATTTATTAAAGGCAGATTACAGAAAACTACCTGTGGACTATATCCTGAAACAGGGCAGATGGACCAATGCATTGACTTTTGCTAAGTTCTACAAAAGGTCCATCCACATGGTGCATGGCAGCATGTAGCAGTCTACAGTGCTCTCCATGACCACCAGCACACAGTAAGGTAATTACACATGTCTACATCCTCATTACGAGCTGGGTAACATGGCAGCTTTCAAATCTCCTTTGTGAGATCTTCGTCGGCATAGCAACCAGACATAAACTTTATAAGTTAAACAAGACTTACCTTGGTAAAAGGTGAAGTTTGACTTAAAGTTTCCGTTGTACTGTTCGTTGGCAGTCTAGCAAACCCTTATAAACGGAGACATAGTCACGCGAGACCATCCCATAAGCATCAGTATTTAAAGCTAGCTGGGTAACAAGGTAAATCCCAAAAAATGGGTCTTCTGGTAAACCATAAGTCCACCCAGAGAACAACGGGGTGGGTGAAAACTTGATCAAATCGGGTGGGTTGTTCTCTTCATCGGCATTCTAGCAACCCTTATAAACTTTAAGTCAAACTTCACCTTTTACCAAGGTAAGTCTTGTTTAACTTAAAAATTTTACCTTCTTGAGGGGGGGATGCAAAATTGTTTTTGTAAGTCTGCGCGCAAACCCACCAAGCCCCCCTGTTTTTAAAAAGTGATCACTCCCTAAATCAGAGATGCCACTTTTCCTAACTTTTTAGGAATTCCGAATTTTGGAATTCATTACCTGTAGGTATTTCCTATTGGGATTCCCGAAAATGTCTATGATTTCCGAATTTTCATTGACCAGTGAGTGGCATCCCTGCTAAATGCACTTTGCGAGTGCAGATCTTTTCTGGTAAGGATGTTAACACACGTTTCTAGTACATTTCCAATTTAACCTTTCCGGGGGATGCTTATCGGTAACGACATAAGCCTGATAAGGACTGCGCTGCTCCATGTGACGTCACTACTGCTCCCAAGAATCCCTAGGCCTTAGCCCAGGGCTAAGTTATTTGTGAACAGGTGTGGAAGGTCAGTTTTGGGGATGAGGTTGAAAAAAAAAATTACCCTATTTAAGGGAAAAAGCCAGAATAATATGGGAAAAAGTACCCAAGACCAATAGGAACACAGAATTATTTATGTACTGATGCTGCATCGTCTGCTACAATGTACTCTGTCACGGTGCACCCCCCCCCCCCACACACACACACCTTACACCAGTCACCTGAAAGTGAACGCATCCCACTGGTCTCAATCTTCCGTGTGTTGGCTTGCCAGGTGCACACACTGAGTCCCAATAGCATGAGTTGCAGTAAGGCCCTTGTGACGTCATAGGGTGGTTAGCTGCAGGCAAACATTGCAAACACAAGACCCATAAATAGTAACTCACGCTATCCACCAGCAGTGCACACACACTGAGCTTTGTAAAGCCTCTATGTTCATATACTTTTGTCGTCATGATGCACCAGTTTTCATGCTGTAGTTACTCACCTGGGCTGCACTCAGACATCGTGCTGACCTTTTTACGTTTTATAACACCCAAAAAAATAATATACCCTCCAGTTGTCATCTGTTTTACATGACTTCAAACTATAGTCCATCCCTGACTAGTTGTCATCATCTGCTTACAACATTAGTACAAACTATTGTCCATCCCTGACTATTTGTCATCTGGTAACAACATGACTGTCATCTGTTTTGCATGACTTCAACGGGCTTCACTAGCCCACTTAAAAGGGTCTATGTCTCCTCTTTCCTATCCACTCAGGATGTGTGTGGTGCACATATGCATGGGCACTGACACATTCCTGTGAAATTGTGTAATGTAGTTCTCACCATGAATATGACCTTAGTTGTCGAAATGGCGTTAAACATCTATTACTCACTCACTCATGACTTCAAACTATAGTCCATCCCTGACTAGTTGTCATTTGGTTACAACATGAGCATAAACTATAGTCCATCCCTTACTAGTTACAGCATCACTACACACTACAGTCCATCCCTGGCTTGTTGTCATCTAGTTACAACATCACTACAAAGTATAGTCCATTCCTGGCTAGTGTTCATCTTGTTACAACACGATTTCAAACTATAGTCCATCCCTGGCTAGTTGCCATCAGGTCACAGAATCACTACAAATCAATACAAGTCCATGGATGTATTGTCAATGTTACTTCCTTTCTGGGCCATCCCTGTGGGGGGGGGGGGGTCAGGCCTGGCATGATGGAATTAATTTTCCATATACCTTCAGCAATGCAAAATTAACAATCTGTGAAGGGGGGGGGTCAAAAATGGTCAAATTTTGCATGGCGTCATTTATGGATGGCCCTTCAGAAAGACTAAGGAAAATTGCAAAATGTCTACAATCATTATTAGCTTTCAGAAAATATAGTTTGCAATGAAAAAGATAAAATTTGAGCAAATTACATGGGTAGTGTCACAAACCATCTCTCTTTGTATAGTTTAAAACGAGAACCAAAAAACTCGATTACTCTGCTATTTCTAACATATTACTTTATACTGGTAAAGTAAAGCCAAATAGATCTTATAACTTTTGAATTTTCCTTCACATGTACCCAATCAACAATGGAGCATTGGGCTATGCTTGGCCATACTTGGTCCAATATAAGCCGGCATTGGCCCAATGTATCCTTGCTACCTGGGTATTATCTACCAGAGGAACAGATGTCCACCCTCCACTTTTGACTGCCGTTGAGTAGGGGTGTAAAATATTTTCGCGCATTACCACCCACCAACCCCCCAACCCCCTTGTTGATAAATACTAACCACTTCCATGTTATGCTATGTCGGGTTTGGAAATTTAAGTGAAAAAAATCTTCAATAAAATCTGAGATCGGCTCTATTTGTGACTCCCTTAGACCTAACCTGCCATGTCTCAGACCTGACCCGCCTTGTCTTAGACCTAACCTGCCATGTTTTAGGCCTGACCTGCCATGTCTGGGACATGTCTTGAAGATCTGGTGGACTTAAGATTTTTTAGGCCCAATACTACTATTCATTAGCATGTAGTCAATATATGTCAGTACTTACACATTCTATAACATTAAAGCGCAAAAGCATGCACTATTAGTATACAAGGGGTTACTAGACCTATGCTATATATATAAATTGCTCTATTTTTTTTCTAGCAAACTACTCTTGAACAATGCACTCAGTCTCAGAGAACCATGGACAGCTAACCTGTACTAGTATAGGCTGTAGCGTCTGCATGACCTAAACAATCTCTTTTTTTTTCAATCTGCAGCCTTACACACTCGTCATCTTATCAGAAAAGTAGCAAGAAGCCATGACCACAGAGGAGAAACAGCGCCAACGGGTATTTCTGCGGGAGCGGTTCCTACGGCTTCTCACGTCTGTATGGGGGTCACCCACTGAGTTCACACTCCATGACCAGACTACTGTAAAGGGATGCTTTGCTTCAGCTGACATAGAGCTACTCCACTTCCAGGTGCAGGACTTAGAGACACCACTTGGTACTCATCCAGCTGCATTACTAAGGAGCTCAGATGTACTCTCACTCAAAATGGACTTACCGGAGCGAATCGTTCAAAGCTGCCAACCCACAGACTGTGTGCTTGAAGTGGACACAAGTGTCAGTGTTGACGAATCACGGAACAGTAACACAGTATCAGATATAAACTCAAACACAGGCTGAGGAAACGTGTCATATATATGACACGAACTGAATATATTCAACAGTGCTCTTCTGTAATTCCTAGGCATAACCCATCATAAAGGGGACCTTATCTCCTCTTTTATATCCCATGCTGATGCTCTCCAGTGCACTTTCATGGCTTTCATGTGTGAATTGTCAATCGGGTATGTACCATGTAGCTTTCTTGTCAAGGATATGAGCATTGCTCTCAAAATGGCGTTAAACTACCATTTCTCACCGACTGTCTTACCCTTTGTGGTACATACTTCTGGCATTATAGAGACTGGTTTCTAACTCTGGACCAATACACTCAGTAAAGTAAATCTTCCCATCTAAAGGCGATACCGTGGGGGGCTTGTGGTCACTGATGGCAATATCAGCTGAATAACAGTTAGCACCTTGCCAATCAACAATTTAAATTGCATTTTAAGAAACAGAGTCCTTACAGATACAAGATACTTCTACTCATTTATTGTGAATAACTGACCTTAATGTGACCACTACCAGTAGTCATTAAAGTGTCCACTGCTGGGTTTGAGTCTCAAGGCTGCCTTGGTCGGTCTCGCCTGTAGATGTGAGTTTCACTATATTCAACAATAAACTTAGGATCAAGAAGGATATCTTTGTAAATAACACCAATTATATAATTATTCCATCCTTTCAAACACAAAAAAACTAATGCATTGATGAAGTAGGTGATATAGCAAGGGTTCGGGACGATGTATGTGCATGGCCACGACAGTTTCAATCTCGGAAATTATCACGTTAATCTTATGGGTTGCGAGATTAGGCCTGGAAGTTGCTGATGTTAGCCTGCGTGTGGTGAGCTTGGGAACTTATCCGATCCCGATTGTCAGAATAAGGACTTTAGTAACTTAAACTGTCATTAAACAGTTAAACCCTGTTTTCAGATCTGCCATTGTATATTCACGAGTATCCCTTATAAAAGCACAGAAGCAAGAAAATACCCGACTAAAGAATACTGTGTGTCTGAATATATTAACGAGGCAAGGAAGTTAATGTTTCTACCCCCTAATCCTTTTCCCCTTCTGTTCCTTCCTGGCCTTGTTTATAATACCACATTATTTTTTTTCATTTTCTTTTCTGTAGCGTCTAAGGACCATGTCTGAAGACTTTGCAAATTGTCATGTACCGTAATCCCTCACGTATAAGGCACACCTCGCGTATAAGACGCACCTAGAGTTTTAGAAAATGGCAAAAAAAAAAAAAAAATCATAACTTTTGTTCTATTGAATGGATTTTGAAAATTCAAAAAGCTATATATAGCCAAGACTTTCCCGAACCTCCTCAACCCCACTATATCCTATTATGACTAAGTGGGAGTGTAACATATCAAAAGAAACTTCTTGGTATCCCCCTTGTAGATCCAGAGAGAACTAAAACCTCGTGTATAAGACGCGCCTTATACACGAGGGATTACGGTATTCTAGGATAGATGTTTTCCTACATGTTCACTCTTAACTAGATTTTAAATGGTGCTTTTTTCCATTTTTTTGACAATTTTTAAAGGAAAAAAGTCTCCGTTCTGCTGTATTTCAATAAGAGAGTGGTAATGCCGTACTTTTTGACTTCACAAAGAAGCTATCTAGAAGCTGCACATTACCCTATTTTCTGTTTCAGAATGTGTGTTACACATTCGCACATTCATTAAATTGTCATACATCACTGAAAAAACGGTCGTTTTTTTGTCTATGGGAAAAACAATGTTAAACAGAGAAGCTAATTCATCAGTTTTTTGCTTGCATACTGTAAATCCCCGGTCATAAGCCGGATTTTTTTTCCTATTTTGGGCCCAAACCGGCTTCTAAATTTTTCCCAAAGTCCCCCCCCCCGGCTTATGACCCGGGTTTTTAAAAAGTTTAAGTAATTTTTTACCAAATTTCAATAAAAAATCAATAGAAAATAAAATTACTTTAATATGTACGATTTTTACCATACCAGTTCATTCCAATGTGTTTTCTATAAGAAATCAATAAAAAATTGATAGAAATATGGCTAATTTTCCTCAAAAATTGGTGAGATTTTTTAGTTTTAGGGGGGGTAAGGCGGGTCAAGGGGCTTAACTCACCCCCCGGCTTATGACCGGGGTTTTCGCAAAAGTCTAAAATGCACCAAAACCGGCTTATAGATTTTGCCTTAACTCACCCCCCGGCTTATGACCGGGGCCGGCTTATGACCGGGGATTTACGGTATTATGAAGAATAGGGGAAGAACCAGTTGCTGTCTTATGCAGGGTGTTGGTCTATAATGATAGGGGCCACCATTTTGTATCCTTGAGTGAACATGAGAGAATGGTTCAAGTTTAATGCTTTTTCTGTTATTTGTGATGTCCGTGTGTTGAGCAAGGTATAGAGGACCAGAGAACCATTTTTTTTCAAATCTTAGCACTTAAAATAATGTCTTCCTTTGTTTCCCTGTCTTTTCTTCATTGAAATCACATTTCCTTTAATAATTTTCTCTTCCTTTAAGTCTGTAAAAAGGAACACCTCTTTCTTTGTCCCCATTCTCTTAGAACAGGGCAGGTTATATACCTGGTTGGCCCCTGTAGACTTCTGTAGTTCGTACCGTCATGTCACATGTTGGCCTAAAAACTAAATGGTAAATGAGAGGGGACCACCCCCGAAAGTAGGTCATGAGGGGTGTGATAGGCTGCTAACTTTTATCTCTTACTACATCTGCCTACATGCCAGATTCTTTGAAGATTCAGAGAAAATGTGACTAAATATTGCAATTTTAGGGGGAATATTTAAAGGTTTATTTTGGGCGGGGATTTTAAATTAAAAAATTTGAGTGGGGGTTCAGGGGCTCTGAAAAACCCCTAAAAAGGTTATTTCCTAACTCTATGTCCGTTTTTCAGCTGTACCGAATGCACTGCTCATGACCTGCTTTTGGGACTGGTCCCCTGTCATTTATTTATACTATATGAAATTGATGGGGAGTGGAACTCTACATTTTTTTTCCCCTTCACTACAATGGTGTGCAGTGATTGATTTCAGCAGTTGTTGTTAGTGTGCCCGCTTGTCTGTGAATTGTATTTGTTCTCATTAGGATTTTGCGCGATACATGTACACATGTATTCTATTGAACGACAGCTTTATGCGGGACTGCTGGCCTGGCAGCAGTCCCGCATTGAGTTTTGACAGGTGTCGCATGCGTTTTCTGGTCCGTGAGAAATATGGTCGCTCATTCTCCAAACATATCCCTTACCCTATAATCTGATCCAAACAGAGTTATCTGCTTGAAGAGTGATACTTTTTTGATACCCTCAAAACAATTCATTTTAACTTTTGAAAGTAAAGAACCATGATAACATCCTCCAAGATCTAATAGAATTTGATTAATACCTAACCCTAATGATACTGTCCCTACGCCTTAGAATTATAATTTGGACAAAGTGGGATTTTAGAAATAATGAAACTTTGGCGACCAGATTTTGCATGGACCAGATTTAGCATACGACACCTGTCGGGGACATGGTACCAAGAACAAACATGCCTCGTGATATTGCGAATTGTCATTTTTTTTTTTCCCCTGATATCCAAGATGTGGATCATTTGTTTAAACACAGTGTTGATCATTTCAATATTCTAAAACACTGACCAATTATCTCTCAAAAACATCTCAATTTCAAATTAATCGTAGAAATCATGTTTATATCCATGCCTGCGCCACTGTGTAAAAAGGGACCATAAAAAGCATGTGTTTCATAGCAATTAGCCTGTCTTCCCATGCACGTTGCAAAAAGCGAAAGTCGCCAGGTTTGATTGATTGATTTGTGTTTTACAGCACTTTAGCGGCACTAAGTGGCTATCCCGTGCTTCACAGGTTGATAATTTAACAGAGGAATGTGTCAGTGCCCGCGCATATGTGCACCAGACAGATCCTGAGGGGATAGGAAAGAGGAGACATAGACCCTTTTAAGTGGGCTAGGGAAGCCCGAAAAGTCGCCAGGTGGTACCATAGATGCCAACATTCGGATCTGGGCTTCAGGGACATTTTTAGCAAGGTGTGGGATGGGGCACATTATTTGCAATCGAAGCGTCACAACCTTGCAAGTGAAGCGCCCCAACCTTGCAAGTGAAGCGCCGCAACCTTGCAAGCGCAGCACAGCAACATGCTAGGGGGGGTTTGGGGGCATCCCCCCCCCCCCCAGGAAATTTTAGATAGAAATAGTGGAAGCTGGCGCACTTTAGAGCTTCAGTATCCCTTATAAAAGCACAGAAGCAAAAGAAAATAATTTAGTCATAATTTAGTCACAATTGTTGGCAGGGGTGTGAAAATGATTTAGTCTGAAGAAAATGTGTGCTTGTAAATGCGCATGTGCAAAGTACAAAGTCCCTAGGGGGGGTCTGGGGGCATGCCCCCATGAAAATTTTTGCAATTTAGAACAGAAATAGTGCATTCTGGTGCATTTTAGCATGCTATACATATCTCTGTTAGGAATCTGTGACACAAACATTGTTTGTAGGGATGGAAAAGGACTTTTGTGAATGGAATGGAGGGGCCAGGCGCCTAAGAAACTTTTGAATATCTAGAAGCCAAATGGTGTATAGGATTCGGTCACTGGCCAAACTTACCTGGGAGAGTGAATATAGTGTTCTAGCCAGAGTACCTATGCAGACTGAAACTTAAGGGGGGGGGGGATTGTCAACACACTCTGAATTTTACTTACCCCCCCCCCCCCCCCACACCTGTCTCCTGGTTTTGGGCTTTGAAATGTTGGCATGTATGTTTCCTATGACCTACTCTAGGGGTACTACAAGTAGCTGAAGATGTAAACAGTGTGGATCTAGGATTTGGATTAAGGGGTGGTCGGGCTATGACTGATCCTGAATCTTTTAGTGGGGGGTGGGACAATATCTAACCCTGAATCACCACAGGCACAATGCAGCTATGGAATTAGGGGGGTTTGGGGGCATGCCCCCAATAAAACCCAGCTGTTCTAGACTAAAAGATGATGCATTCTGGTGCATTTTGCTATACCAAATATCAGTCCTAAAGACTGCATCAACCCTCTACAGTGTGTATGAAAATTCTTTTAAACTTTAAGAAATTTGGGATGGGGTGGGGGGATGGAGATGCACCTCCAAGAAAATTCTGAAATTCCAGACTTTGTCCTGCTGAATTCTGGCATTCCAGATGCAAGGCCTCAGGTCTAGCTGAATCCTGCATTCACAATTTAGACCAGGAAAAAAAAATCAAATATAGACAAGATAAGATTTAGGCATTAAAATATATCCCCCTTTAAGAGATGTGTTAGCTGCTTCCATCATGATGGTCATCATGAGCAAATCATGGATTTCACACTAATGCCTCCTTTACACCTTAATAAAAAGATAACTACTGTGTGGAATTTAACATGTAATATGTCATATTGAAGCTCTTGATCTTCTCTTTCCGGGACACACATCCTTCCGGTCGGGACACTAACAAAAGAGCCAATTTCTGGGACTGTCCCTGGCATCTCTGGTACAGGTGAGAGTGATGTGGGGAAGATCGGTGTTTTGGCTGAATGTGCCTTTGTTTGTGGGCAAGCTATACAATGTCTATGGCTAAACCAATTTTTTTTCAAATAAATCAAAACTGAATCGAGGTGTAACGAAATATAGAACTATAAAGGTTGGAAATCATTTGAAGGCCCGGGTTTGTATGTCACTGCATGCTGTCGTATCCCAGAAGCTGGCGCATCTCAGAAGTTGGCTGCGCATGCGCAATCCATGTTTTAAGCCTATTATCATGTCTGTGCAAGCGCTGTGTGCACACACGATGTCAGTGCTTGGAGATTGATGGAATGGGCAGGGTCAGGGGGTCAAGTTCACTGTATAGTTCATTAAGGCCTAAAAAAAGTTGTGTTTAGGTATCCTGACCGACCCTAATTATTTGGCCCGACCCTAATTTTTTTTAGAATTTTTTGGTAAAAATGACCCAAAAATCAAGAAAAATGTCAAAAAATCTCAATTTATAGGCATTTTTGGTATCAAATTAAAATAACCAACATTTTTATATATTTTTAATTTGTTTGATATGTTGAACCATGTTTTATATCATTTTTGGCATCCAGGAACTTAAAAAAAAAAATCTGACCTACCGTATTCTCCCGCGTATAAGACGCAGCGCGCGTATAAGACGCACCCCAAATTCAGCACATGCATTTTCGCGTATAAGACGCACCTCTTAGGTACCAATTTTGTAAATTCAGTACATTTCTATAGTAAAATTACCCCTCGTATAAGACGCACCCCCAATTTCAGTACATCCTATAAGACCCCCCAGCATTTTGTTTGGCGTAGAGGACGCGTCTTATACGCGGGAGATTACGGTACCTACCATATTTTTTTAGCTATGTTACCTGAACACAAGAATTTTTTTAGGCCTAATGAACCACCAGGTGGCAGTAGCGCCCAGTTACACATGAGCGTCCGCACATGAGCGTCCTGATCAGTCTGATGGCTTCTTGGCTGGTTTCCGGCCCCACCTCTCCCGGTCGGTATGGGGCAGGTAGCTACCAACGAGGTGGGGCCGGGAACCAGCCAAGATGGCTTCCTGCCATGGCATTGGCGGATCCAGTGGGGGGCAGTGGGCCAGCCCCCCCCTAAAAAAAGGGGGAAAAAAGAAAAGAAAAAGAAGAAGAGGGGAAAGAAAAGTGTAGAAGGCGCCTAAACAGGATTATTTCTATATCTAGCACTTTTCTCATGAGGCACCAGATTATATCTTGTGATTTGAATGGTGAAAAGATTTAACGCGTGCAATTATGCACGACTGGCCCAGATTGCCCACTACCTACCCTAGGGGACTGTCAAATATAGTGACAGTGTGTCGAAGACCGTGAGTCAATCGTCTTGCTGTCTGCCATTTTGGATTTTGATGTTCTGTGCACATGCCCGACCCCTCCTTGCCGGAAGTCGCATTTTCGACGGAGAAATAATAGATTATATTGATTTAACTTGAAATTAATGGCTTTTTGGATATAATCCATGCATGTTTGGCAATATTAATCGAATTGAATCGAATACAACCCCTCAATTTACTGTTATAAAATAAAATAAAATCTGACAACCGGTCACTCTGCGTGCATGTGCAAACTCGCACGAGGATGTTCTTGCTGGGAGGGAGAGTGTTAAGACTAGTACATATGGTACATATATAGTATGTCAGAGGGCGCACGTAGTAGCCGGTGTAAAGGCTAAGAGATAGAAATCATAAGAGCCTGCGTCCTCTGACTATATTACTACGTACATAGAGTCCTACACTCGCCTTGCCGGAAATGCGATAGCCATAACAAACTTATGGCGGTCTGATTTACAGGGTCGGTCTATAAACGGTCTTATACAAAAATTTACCAACTTTTCCTCAAGCTATCGCGTTATATGGACGGTCTTCCACCGTTACCTACTGAAAAAAAAGCATCTTAATTGGACAATTCCCATAGGAGCCCATGTGTTATGTCTATCGCAAAAATCTATCGCACAATGCTATGCTATGGAGCCTTGTTTTCGTGAGAAAGAAGGTAAAATATGTCATTTTTTTTTTCAGCTATTTTCATAGGTAAAGAAATTTTTTCCAGGAATTGTGCATGTACAACGTCCTAAAGAATATGTTTCCATGATTCTTTGTTTAATTATCCCCCAATTTCGATGAGCAATTCCCATATAAAGTTTCAATTCATGACCATCAGTTTCCGACCGAAAAGGCGCCGCCAATGACCCAGCAGGGGCTGGGCCAATGAGGTTCCATTTCTTCTTTTTTTTTTGGTGGGGGGCAGGATGTCTTTGTATAGTTTGGACTGAGGATATTAATCCTTAGATGGAACCACAATGCACCATCCAGCCTCAAGTATTTCAAAATTTCCCCAGACTCCCACCTTGCATGAGAATGGCAACTGAGACACATGTTAATACAAACATTCAATTTAATATGGTGTACAATAATGCACCAGAATGGATTTTTTTTTTCTGGTAGCAATCCTCAAGGCTCTTTGTGTATGGGGAGGATGGTTCTAGGCCTATTCATGTCTCCTATCCCTTTTCAATTAGAATGTATCAGAATGCACCATTTCAAGTCAAAACTCTCAAAACCTTCTGGGGGCATGCCCCCAACCCCCCCCCCCCCCTATTTTTCCCGCTGCGCTTTGCTTGTACTGCTGCAGCATGATCAGTAGGTCAAAGGTCAAGATGCAAATATCCGTATATACCATATTCGATCTAATAAGTTGCCAGGGCATTGAAAATTTTTTTACTTCCACATCATAACTAAGAGCAACTTAGTCATGGAACATGGACCAATCAACTTCTTCCAGAGATAAAATATTTGAGTCTAACTAGGTCAGTATGTTGACTTTCATATCAGAAATATAGGTCAACTTAAAGGGAATCAGTACCCTATTTTCATGATAGCATTTTTTGATAGGATTTATATAAATTGAAAAGAGTGTGCTAGTGAGGTAGTCCTTCTAGAGCAATGCACCAGACTTATCTGATGTATTTGATGACATAATACTATGGTGTCATTCAGTACGCCAAAATATTGCGCGATACAATATTATTATGCAAGGTTATCAAATGTCAAGAGTTTTAACTATCTGGGTGTAATTATCGATAGCGACTTAAATTTTAAGGTGCACTGTAAAAAGGTTGAGCTGATAGGTATATCAAAGTTGAAACAGTTGCGTAATATTGTAAAATATTTGAATCATGAAAATGCTCCATGTATCTACAAACAAATGGTTTTGCCCATACTAGAATATTGTAGTTTTGTTCTAGACTGTGGTCCAAAAACCCTGGTAGATCATATAGACATTGTACAAAACCACTGCCTTAGAGCTTGCGTAAGGGTAAAAAATGCCCAGGATGTACACATAAATGACCTCCTAACTATGTGTAAAGTGGACTCACTAAGTATAAGACGGAAAAAGGCACTAGCATGTATAATGTACCGTAATTCACAAGATGACGATAATATTATAATCCTAGTCGTGAACTAAGAGGGAATGGTAAGAGAAAATTGAAAGTAAACAGACCAAAAACAGATCTTAGAGGGGTAGTCCTCTATATAGGGGCAACCAAACATGGGAAGTGTTGTATGCTGATATACAACTGAAACCTACTATGAGTGCTTTTTAAATAGTGTCTGAGACGAGATGCACTTGTGACACTGGGTAGAGTGTGATTATTGTAAAGATCTGTATGTTAATAACATAGAAGATTTCATAATAAGTTCATGGAAACCACTTGGTACTATAGAAAACTCAACCTATGATTATGACTTGGGTGGTGAATATTTATAACTTATCAGGTGACTGATTGTAACACCTCCATTTGGGGTGTTTTCTTTAGCCAATAAACAGTGTTAAAACTTCAAACTTTGATTGGGCAAAATGCATCTCTGTACTACTTGCACAGCATTGATAGGATGCAATCAGATGCTGTCTGCATCTTTTTTTCCTGTGATTTACTTATACCTCTGACAAGTAGCACTTAATATAGAGGATGTCGGCAGAAATATACATTTTTCTGATATTTCACATTTACTACTATTTAAACTTTCAGACCATTGCAGATATTTAGATTGCTGACAGAAAATATTGAATATATTGCATTTAAAAGGAGTTCCAGACTTTTTTTCTATTTTTTTGGCTACCCCCTCAGTCTCTAATTTCGACAGGTGCAGTGAGGGCTACCACATTGAGTCACAATCACACACAGGGCCATACCCACTCATCTTTGATGGAAGGCCCGGGTGAGCTCCTGGGGGTGAGCTCTACAGCCCTGGTCCCAAATAGACTAATATAGGGTACACATCATGTCTATGTGCAAAAATGCACTATACTTAGTGCAGATCTATGTGTGGGATTCTTACAACCTATACTAGAGGTACATCCTGTGTTAATTCCGATTGTATTGGTGGCAATTTAATAAGTGACAGAACATCAAAGTTGGGCTACTTTAATATTGCATTGTACCATGTGGTGATAAGGAATCTCAAAATATTCATATGAATGCAAAGCTTAGAGTTTCTTCTGTCAACCCATTTAATATCATCCATATATAACATTAGGCCCTTATTTCACCTCAGGATGCATGGGCTTCCCTAGCCCACTTAAAAGGGTCTACTTCTCCTCTTTCCTATTCCCTCGGGATGTGTGCGGTGCACATATGCCCGGGCACTGACACATTCCCCTGTGAAATTGTGTAATGTAGTTCTTGCCATGAATATGACCTTAGCTGTCGAAATGGCGTTAAACATCTATTACTCACTCACTCACCTCAGGATGCACCCCGGGCTTCCCTAGCCCACTTAAAAGGGTCTATATCTCCTCTTTCCTATCCCCTCAGGACGTGTGTGGTGCACATATGCGTGGGCACCGACACATTCCTCTGTGAAATTGTGTAATGTTGTTCTCGCCATGAATATGACCTTAGCTGTCGAAATGGCGTTAAACATCTATTACTCACTCACTCAGGATGCACCCAATATCTTTGCACTGCACTAAAACACAGAGCACACACTGCAGGCATTGTCACATGCATCAAAATATAAATAGGATAACGAATGAATTGTAAACAAATCTTGAAGAATACATTACACCAAACATTAGAGAGTGATACTGTATGTTCCTTATAAGGTATTACACATATTGGTCTTTACAAAGAAACAGCCCAAAAGGAGCCATTTGCAGCAAAACACCTTCTTTTACCCCTTCAAATCTTAATAAACAGTAATGCATTTTGTTTTAGGCTGTAAAACCCTTACCGTAATCTCCCGCGTAGAAGACGCGTTGCGCGTATAAGACGCACCCCAAACTCAGCACATGCATTTTCGTGTATAAGACGCACATTTTAATGCTGATATTTGCAAGATAAGTACATTTCTATAGTAAAAGTACCCCTCGTATAAGACGCACCCCAAACTTGAGAGAAAGCTATAAGACTCCCCAGCATTTTGTTTGGCATAGAGGACGCGTCTTATACGCGGGAGATTACGGTAATAATTGCAATCCATGAAACCCAAAATGTAGCAAAGGTTCCAAGATTATAGCCAGACATTTAATCCCACAGTCTGGTCATTTCTGCAGGCCCGGCAGCGATGGCCTCAGTCCCACCAGTTTTTGTATTGACTGGTTTCCGCCTGCTGACTGAACTTCTGGTGTATATTGCATGGAGTAAGAAGACCTATTAACCCATGGAATTATCAACATGATTCCACTCGTTACGATATCCTACGATACACTGAATGAGGTGCCCGATAGCCCATTCAATACTGTTTTTATTACACGATTAATCAATAAAAAAATCAATAAATAATCAATAGAATATTAATAAATACAAGTTGAAAACAAAATGGGGCTGGGACTCGAAGACTGCCATAGTGTGTGTACACACGGCGAAAAAAAAGATTCGCCCGGACCAGGACTCGTCCCGCCTACCTCTAGCAGCAGGGCGCAATGCGCTAACCACTAGACCACCTGGTTATACACCTCGCTGGCCGGCAGCTGTTGGTTTGGTGTGAACGTGTCCAGCAGTACCGTATATCCTCCTGTTAAGGCCTGGTCAATTTACCACTTAGTAAGGAGGTTTAGGTACTAATACAAGCCTGGGTGTATAAACGGGGAAATATGGTAGCTATGGGACAGGCAACTCTGACCACTGTTCTGTAATCCTAACTTAATTCTACTGCTGCCATTCTCGTCAGTCCCTGTGGCTCAATGCATAGGGTGTTGGATTTGGGATCTGAGACTGCAAGTTCGACCCCTACCCTGGCCATGAAAATTTCGTGGGTTTTAACATGTAAAAAATGACATGTAAGGTGTGCTGATATCCATGGATATCAGGCACCCAGTGCCTGTTATCCATGGATATCAGGCACACCTTACAAAAGTCATGATGCATGCATCATGGTGCGCAATATCGACAGGTATCAGAATGGGAATATCCAGAAAAAGCACCCAAAATCACAGAGGTCGTGTAATAATTTCCAATATCATTTGAGTTACTTGTATGTAAAGGTCAAATTGTAATTTGACCATTAACTAAGAAACTAAGTTTTGAGTTTCAACTTGGATTCGATCTGACTGAGGGTTATCTCACCCTTGAGTGTCGGCCGTAAGGAATGCACAAGGTGAGATAAAATTCGATCATCATCAACCTGATGTTAACCCTAACTAAGGCTATCCCCAACTACGTCTTGAGTTGGGGGTGTGCCTTATACTAGAGATGTCAGTTGGGTATGGGCTCAACCTCTGAAAGATTTTGGGTGTTAGCAAAACACCCATTCTCCTAATGTATTATGCTATAAAAAGCACCCACTTTGTCTTCATTTCAACCTATTCCCCTCACTCAAAACCATTAAAACCTCTCTGGAGTGGATGGTTATAGAAATACAATTAAAAACAATGCATCAGAATTTCAGCCAATCAGCAGCCACCTTAGATTCATGTCCTCTGAAATGAGATTTCAGAGATCCTCTGATCTCTGAAAGGTGGTTTGTCTAGAAAAGGCTAGAGGGCAGCACAAGGCATGCTTAATTCCACCTGCTGAAGCCTGAATTATGCTCAGCCTTAGGCTCCCTAGAAGTAGACAGGCATGTTGTAAGGGTATCTATGATTTATGTAATTCTCTCTATCCATATTATGACCACAATCTGGAAGAAGCCTCTGAGATGTCTGATTTTTAGGAAAGTTTGAACATCTGAAAATAGACGGAACTCTGAAGGTCTGACATCTCTGTTATACGCAGGTTTTTCAAAATACCCATTCAGGGGAGATAGTGGCGCCTTCTGAGTTGGGGGTGCGCCTTCTACGCGAGAGATTACGGTAGTACCAAACATGGTCCCTTGTCATGCATTTTTTGTCAAATTGTGACACATATTAATCCACATATTGATGAAGGTATGGCAAAAAGCGTGGGGGTGTTGAAAATGGCCAAAATTTGCCTGACATACTTTATGGATCACCCCTAGTGTATCCATATAGAACTAAACAGGCATCAGGATCAACAAAATCTCCCGTATTTGATTTATCAAATGACGACGTCCTAATGTCCTCCTTGTTGACCACCCTCGTCATGTTTTTTTTTTGCCATTTTGCAATGATGAAGGTATATGGAAAATTAATCTTGTCATGCCGGGTGTAACCCCCCCCCCCCCTCCTGTATGATGTCCTTTGTACACAACCCCCTGGTCAGTAGGCCTATCCTTGTTTGCTTCAGTGGGGCTTCCCTCCCAAACTTTTGATGATTGCTCCTTTTTTTGTTGGCCCAGGTACACCTGGGCTATTGGCGGCGCCTTTTGAGCCAAAAACTGACGATCGGGAATTGGGACTTTAGATGGGAATTGCTCATCGCAATTGGGGGATAATTAAACAAAAAATCATGGAAACATGTTTCTTTAGGATCTAGTCTTTCATTTCACATGCTCAATTCCTGAAAAAGATTTTTTTTTTTACCTATGAAAAAGGCTGAAGAAAAAACCTGACATGTTTGACCTACTTTTCAACGAAAACGAGGCTCCCATAGGATAGCATTGCGCAGTCCATTTTGGTGGTCGACAGGGGGTCGACAACACATTGACTCCTATGGGAATAGGGCAATTTCAGACGCTTTTTTTCAGCAGGTAAGGTGCAATTTTCTGTGACGGAGGGGTTAAGACTGTTGGTATATGAGTGTGTAAATTGGACCACCATAATTTTGTTATATCGACCGCCTCACTTCCAGTCTGGAGACTTGACGCATGCGTGCAGAGTGACCAGTCGTCAGATTTTATAACAGTAAATGGATAGGGTGTATTCGATTCAAACCGATTAATATTGCCCGAAATGAATGGATTATATTCAAAAACCCATTAATTTCAAGTTAAATTGATAGAATCTATTGAATTCTCCGTCAAAAATGCTACCTCCGGTAGAAGGGGTTCGGGCATGCACACTGAGAAATGAAATCCAAAATGGCAGATGACAGGGAGACAATCGGTTTACAGTCCTATCGAAAATGCTCGATTATAACAAAATGGAGGATGATTACACTCTCAGGCTATTCTATCGAAAATATGGATCCTTATTCAAGAGCTGCTGGTACATTGGAATGCTTAACTCGCCAGGAGAGGAGTTATTCGCCATTGAAACATAAGAGCGATAATGGGTGCATCCTCCATAGCCTTAACCATTGACGGCTCAGACAGACTGTCACTATATTGACAGTCCCCTATGGTAAGTAGTGGAAGACCTGGGCCAGTCATGCATTGCACGCGTTCAATCTTTTTTTCTTTTTTTTTTTTTTTGGGGGGGGGGGTGGATTATTCCTTACCCTTGCTGAAGGTTTGGTGAATTTTGAAAAACTTATTTTTTTAGCTTGGCGAACATTGCTAAAATATTCTTCCCCTCCCACCTAAAATTTTGATGTTTGGGGGTCTACATATTATTTCTTACCCTCACTGAAAGTGTGGTAGACGTTGACAAACTTTTAGCTTGGCGAGCATGAGGTTGACCAAATATCTTGGGGGACATGGCTGAAATTTTTGTGGGGGCATCTTTCTCAAAATTTCTGTTTGCTGTCGTTTGGGGGTGGGGGTCTCCATGCTTAAGTGAAGGTTTGACGAAGTTGGGGGAACTTTAAAATTTAGTTCCGCAGGTGACCTGTTTTTTTGGCAAACGTTGCTCAAATATATTTTTAGGACCCCTACACTTAAAATTTTGATGTTTGCTATAGTTTGTGGGGAGGGGGGCCATTCCACACCCTCGATGTCAAGTATTGGGACGTGGGGAGGGGGGCCTTTCCACACCCTCGATGTCAAGTATTGGGACCTGGGGAGGGGGGCCATTCCACACCCTCGATGCCAAGTATTGGGACCTGACCTGCCATGTCTTACTAACTCTTAGGCACAAATTTCAGCAATCCTTCCTTGCCTCGTTTTTTTCTGGCTTCTAAAGACACTATTCTCCTGATATACTTCTAACCTTAAGTCCTTGCTTGTTTATTATAGCAGCGATGGTCACCCTTTGCAAACACTGCAATAACCACCATTTTATCATAATTGTAACCACAATGTGTGGTTTTCGATATATGTTCAACATTACAGTACCATTAAAACAAAGTTTACTTGAAACAACGATCCCTCAACCAATTAAGATATCAAAGGCTTAACAAAAGTTCTATTCCTATGCGATAAGAGGAGAACAAAATGTATGGCTTAAACAGTCTACTGCTCGTTTTCGGTGCGATTTCAATTTCAGAATTCTAATCTGAGAAGCTGACTGGAAAGTACATTTTGTATTTAAAGACAAGTGCTACCGGATGTCCAGAACGGGTTCTGCTGCTGATAATCTCAAATAACTCTGGATTATATTAGTTTGATGTACTAACTATAAGAAAATGCAAAAATATCCCTATGTCACGGTGCTTACTTTTACAGTATGACAATTTAAGTATAAAATGCCTTAACTATAGAAACGAATGGTAAAAACTATTTTTTCATATCATGTCTCATACATACTGATCCTCTGCTGATTTTTCTACAAGACTCTCTGGATTAAAAGAGGGCATCTATACAAACATTTTGAAAAAAGAAAAATGGGGGGTCACGGTTAAGACCCTATTGGAATTCAAATGGCATATAGATATCTCTAATGTATCTATAGTGATCAAAAATGAACTGAAAAAAATATGTACAGGTAAAGTGGTCCAGTTAGGATAAGAAATACCATCAAAATAGTATAACTGATGAGTTTTGAATTCTGCCACCAGGTGGCTTCTGTGTACCGGGTAGCGTTTGTCTTTAAGGTTTGTCAATCTAGAATTGTAATCCGTTGAATACTACACTATAAACAATTCAAGTATTTTACAGTTCAATAAAGACTCAAAGGGGAATGTTTTGTGTGTTTGTAGACTTTACAGACATGGAATTACACGAAATACAACTATGACAAAAACGAATGTTTCTGGAATCTAATTCTGCAATCAAGATTTACCATCGATCCTGCCTCTAATCTACTTTAAAAGTTACTTTAAACCATATCAAGGCATTGTTACAAGCTTTCGAAACATTGCCTTGACACGTGAGTCATTTTGAATCAAATAGATGTTAGGTAGGAGTAAATAAACAATCTATAATTCAAAGAATACCAGCCTTGTCACTAGTTATCCGAACTGGAGTTCTAGCTCTCGAATTCACCATCATTCATTCCACTCAAAATTCTTTCAAGACCTACATAAAAAAAACAAATACCCATAGGACTAGCCACAGTTCTACTTAATAAAATCCTGCATACGCAGTGAAAAATGACACAGCAAACCTTGTAGTGAGCTGTACGAAATTTGTACCTGTATAGCCATCTTCTTCAACCCATAACAGTATATATCATACAATAAATTTTCAGCAGTGATTTTTAAAGTCTTGGCAGTCTTCGGGTCTAAAGCCCTAGGAGTAGTACAAAGTATCTGAATACACAACTAACCTTGTCATTTCGACATGCATGTTTACAATTTAACTCCCCATTCACACTCAAACTGATACTATAAAATGAAGCTGAAAATATCTATGTATGTGAAATTATGACCCAAAATCCCGCCGTATGCAGTTTTTAAAAAATCCACCCAACCACCGGCCACTTGTTCACATCGTATTAAAGAAGGCGAGGGTGTATCGGCCGACACTGTTGAATCATATAAACCACTTGACAATGCCGTTTATGAGTTTCGGGTACAAACACAACATGCACAGCACCAGCGATTTACAAATGGGGGTCGTGGAATTAGGAAACCGCAACCCCCCTGGTAATTGTTCCACTAGTACATGTATGAGGTCAATGCAAGAATACGTTGAGGTCATAAACATAACCAGCTGTTCTTATGAGATATGATTCACCAGCTGTCCTTATGAGATATGATTCACATCATGAGACAAATCACAAGTAAAAATATATTCTTTGTTCTCAACTTCACAAATACAATATATTTTTCTTCTTAACTTCCTGAAAAAAATATATACCACGACCAATATTTCGACACATTATACACGATCTTTGATATTTTCCCAATATCGTATAAAGATGTATCAAAAATATAGAAGTGGGCTTCTACACCATATCAACAGAAATGCATAAATCTCAGTTAAACATGGACGTATATCAATTTTTGCATAAATTATTGAATACATTTTGTCCAAAGACACGATTGGTGATCCATCTTTAACTATGCTAGAACGATGATCCCTGTACTGTGGACCCATATAATGGGCAGTGCGAGTGTTCAATTGTAAAAATGCATTTGACTTTGAAAGAGCAATATTTAGATTTATATTGCAAGATGATAGATGACCATGAAGTAAGATCATTTATGCCCCCAATAATAGCCGTAAATTTCCTAAAAGTAACATTGGATTCTACATAATCAATCGCCTAATTAGAATTAACTCATGTTATTCACTCGGTCCCATAATAATATCAGCTGTGCCCATGTTGAGTCTGGGAGATCCTGTGGGATCTGTTCTTTGAAGTAGGCGTCGATCTGTTCCACTTCTTGCTGCCAGAAATCCTTTGGTAGTCTGAACAGCTCTTCCATGTCCACACTGTCCTGTAGGCCATCCAGGTTCAGCGTACCCTCTTTGGGCACATAGCCGACAGGCGTAGACTTCGCAATGTCCTCATTGTCACAACGACGGAACACCCAGTCAAGCACTCTTGAGTTCTCTCCGAACCCAGGCCAGATAAACTTGCCGTCAGCATTCTTCCTGAACCAGTTGACGTGGAAGACCTTGGGTAGCTTGACGCCCGGCTTATTCTGCATACTTAGCCAGTGTCCCACATAGTCTCCAGCGTTGTATCCAAAGAATGGCCGCATGGCATATGGGTCGTTCATTATGGCCTTGCCTAAAAAGAAAAGTATCAAAATGTATTCTACTTTGTGTTCACGATTCAAAGAAGCAGATTCAATATACAAATGTATATTTAATACTCAGCTATCATATTTTGAAACATTTCATTTGTAGTAAGTATAGCCAGGATATTTAATTGCATCTTGTGTTCTGATTAAAAGCTTAAAAAATTGGAGGAATACACATATATTGGAAAAAAGTGATAATATGTTTAACAGAGCCATGGTGACGGGTTAGGAGCTGTCAACTAGAGCTGTATGTCTTATCAATATTTGGATTGATATCAATAAACAATCATGTGTCCCTTGTTCCTGAGATACACCTTCTGAACGGCATCTATTCACAGACTCAACATTCAGTTGAGTAAAGTTCACACTAGGTGGCACGACTCATGTGCTTTTAGAAATTTGCAATAATTGGTGGGGGCGCCTGGGGGAATGTAACGGAGATTCCTTCCACCACACTAGCACTTCTGGGTTAAGGCCTGAGAATAAGCTGTATCCTATAGGGCTTACCGTAATCTCCCGCGTATAAGGCGCAGCCTGCGTATAAGGCGCACCCAGAGTTTGTAAATATTACCAAAAAAATCAAAAATTCATATCTTTTGTTCTACTGAATGGATTTTGAAAAATTCAAAAAACTATGTGTACCTAGGGTCCCCCAGACCCCTCTGGCCCACATAATGTCCTATTAGGACTTAGGGGAAGTGTAACATATCAAAAGAAAGGTCTTGGTATCCCCCTTGTGGATTTGGGGATAACTAAAACCCCTCGTATAAGACGCGCCTTATACGCGGGAGATTACGGTAGTATGGACGTCCTGGGGGTTCACCATTTTGAATTTTTGCTGGTTGAGGTAAACCCCACTGATAAGACATACTATGATGGGTACCTTGTCCCTGGTTAACACCCACTTCCAGAGACATGCTGGTCCCATGTTATCAGTTCTTATCAGTGCATGTCGCCAGAACCAGCTCCAAAGCTGCTTCCAGCCAATATGTGCGGTACTACGGTACTCCTGCTGTAGGAATATACTGGGTGTAACTACAATAGATGGTTAACGGTCGGGTGTACATGCATACTTACCTTTGAACTCAGCTGCTGCTGTGGTCTCTGATCGGACAGCTGCTCCAAGGAAGCATGCATGATCCCAATTGAAGGCCTCATATACCAGAGGGACTCCTATGAAATGATATGTAATGCCGGTATAACTGTAGTTTAATATACAAGTATTTCATAAATGTCGAACATGACAATATAATCATATAGTACTATACTCTCAAATTGTAGATCTTGTTCATTTAAACAAATCCCCAGTTTTAATCATGGTAATAGCTATGATACATAGATAAGGTGGGGGAGAATTGATCACCACTGAGGATTTGCTTACTCTGCTTTACCTATTACTTCACCCTAGTGGTAACCAATATTAGTAAACCTTTGTATCGATTTAATGAAATATTATCATCATCACTCGAGAATGTTGAAAACATTTTCATGTAACTTAGTGACCAGGGACGTAATTCAGGCATGGACAAAAATCAGGAAGCCATACAGTATACCCATTTAGTTGATATAAAAGCTCTTTATTTGTTCCAAACAGCCCTCCTTACTACTCGTACATTAAAGGAAAATACATGTCATTCACAATTTTCAGAAATCAGGAAATCCTGATAAAACCTGAAGACTTACATCCCTGTGACGGACGGGGGTGGGGGGTGGAAATGGAGTGCCTCACCCTCGGTTAAACCTCAGTGCCTGTCGTAGTCAGCTTGAAATAATGTATTTGCTGCTCTCTTTGAGAATGTGTGTGTGTGTTGTTTTTTTTTGTGTTTTTTTTTAATAACAAATCTTGAATGGAGGATTCTCAAGTGAACCGCCGAGATGAGAACTGATAAAAGTACAAAGTATTACTTACCCTGTGGCCGACGTCCACCAAAGAGAATGGCCTCAATTGGAACCCCACGTGGACTCTCCCAGTCATCATCCATCATCGGGCACTGACTGGCAGGGGTGCAGAACCTATGTTCATATATATAAAGAAGGGTTAGAAAAGTTTTACAGGTGAAATTGAACAAGGACAGAACAAGCCTGAAACCAAGTTACTACACATTCGCCCTAGTGCTTTCTAAGACCTCCGGCAGTATCACAACTTTTTGTTTACAGTTCATCGTTCTATTCAAGTTATGACATGGTTGATTGTCCAATGCGCCTTAGCTATAATTAAATACACTATGCCCATCCAGTGAATTCCCAGTTTATTTGGGTTTTTTGCTGTTTTTCAGGATGAAATCCCTAAAAGATACTCCACAAGACCTTTTCATTTACCCCTGAGTCGTACCTGGAGTTGGGATGGGCAGCTGGTTTGCCACTGTCTTTCGTCCAGTTCTCTTGTCCTAGCCATGACGTAATGCTCACGTCAGGTGACGTCTCCTTCTCGAGACCTTCCCAGAAGTAACCCCCGTCACTCGTCTCAGCGACATTTGTAAATATTGTGTTCTTCTGTATGGTGGCCATGGCGTTGTAGTTAGTGGTATCAGACGTGCCTAGAATGTGGAATAGGGTACTGCATGAATTATCTTCGGAGAAGGATGATTTAATTCATCAACATCAGGGACATGCAGATAAGTTTTAAAGTGAAAGTATGTAGGGAAGGGGCTAGGATGAGAATTTTCTATCCTTTATTCTTTAAGGCTGAATTTATATTTTATTACATGCACTGAACTGACGGTTGAGGTTGGGACTAATGTCGTTTCGGACCATCCCCTACTCCCTTAACTGGTTGCCAATCACTTGTATTATCCTCTGGCCTCTTACACAACTCTTTAAAGTGCACATGCAGTACTTTGTTTTGAAGACCAAATGAAATCAAACTATGACACCAACCTGGGGCTACCCCAAAGAAGCCGGCCTCTGGGTTAATGGCTCTGAGACATCCCTCCTCGTCAAATCTCATCCAGGCAATGTCATCCCCAACACACTCCACCTTATAACCGGGCATGGTGGGCACCAACATGGCCAGGTTTGTCTTACCACACGCACTGGGGAAAGCTGCAGCTATGTACTTCTTCTTACCCTGGGGATTGGTGATACCTAGGATCTGAGAAATGAGAGATGTTTAAAATCATGAGATGTGATTGAAGTATTTAAGGAAAATCATTAATGGGTAGGGTCAGATTTTAACAGAACTACTGGTCTGCGGGATTGTAATAAGGTTATCTCAAGACTAACCCCTCATCGAAAAGTATGGGATCATAATGTTTAATGCCTCGTTGTAGATGGCGGTGGTTCATTGAAACATTCGGTTTGAATAATACCTCTCTCCCACTCCATTCCTAATCATAGTTTTCCCCCAAGTAACCAATGTCTGTGTAAAGTTTTGCTCTGAAATAGGATAAACTAAAAAAAAATCCAGAAAGGAAGTATTCAAAAAACAATACATACCAACATATGCTCAGCCAGCCAGCCCTCATTACGAGCAAGAATGCTGCCCAGACGCAGGGCAAAGCACTTCTTTCCTAGAAGGGAGTTTCCACCATAGCCTGATCCATAGGAGGCTATCTCATTGCGCTCTGGGATGTGGGCAATTAACGTCTTATCTGGGTTGCATGGCCAGTTGTTGACCAGATTACCTAGAGGAATGAAATGCTCAATTGTACTATATTTGTGCTGGTATGTGGTGCGACAATGGCAATCATGCTCAGAGCAAGCCAAATAAATCCTTGTTCCATTGAAATTACTTTATGATAAGTATACTTTTGATATATCGAGATCAGATTTATACTGGAGTATTTCGGTTCGTTGTGTGGTTACCCGAGTTTGGTTCTAAATCTTTAGTTTAGGCTGATGATAATTTAATTCGCACCGCTCAGAGCTGGAAGGATGATAGGATAGCTAGTCTATGGGTGAAAATATTCAAAGGAAAATCAGTCAATGCTGTCCCACTCCAACCGCAACCAATTCTGACATAAGCGACAGCCAATCTATAGTTAGACTGAAACTAATATATGCCCCACAGAGACCCGTGGTACATGTACATATATAGTTACACGAACGCTGGGTTAGCAGCAAGGCGTACACACTGATCATAAGTGGAGGTTAAAGCCTAGATTCTGCTCACTTGCTTGTAATAGTATGTGCTAATACATGTATATGAAATGAATCCGGTGCATTGCAATGGGTTCACAATGTTGGCCTTGGATCCGACAGAAGTTTTTAATACAATGTAGTAGGGCAAAGTGTCTGAAATCCCAAGCTTTCTAGACGATCACTTTTTTTATGCTTGTAGGTTAAATATTTAAAGGGGCCATCCACACATGACGTCATGCTCGAGGGGTTGGGGCCAGGCCCGGCATGGCAGAATCAATTTTCAATATACCTTCAGCATTGCAAAATTGGCAAAAATCATGACATGACATTGCATGACGTCATTAATGGATGGCCCCTTAATAGGAAGACAGCTAGGCATTTCATATTAAATAGAGATCCCTTATGTGATGCTAAATACACCTGTATGCCTGCTAATTCATACCTGTCAACGAAATAAGTTTCCTTTCATTTTATTTTATATACTAATAGCCGCAGCAGGTTTCCTATACCCTCCAAATACAAATTTATTTTTCTCAGAGTGTTATTTAAGTATTCTATTTTGAACCTTTTCACCGGTTTAATTCCGCCATACAGTTTACTCAACGACTATATTTGCCACTACATATTGTATGAAGTCCCTGGTTCAATACCTGCATGTTTTATAAGTATGCACGGAAAGACCCTTGTACACACTGCCTAGACTGGCTGCAGTCCCTTGCACTTTACTTCACGACAACAGCCAGGGTAGAGAAGATGGAGGGGGGGGGGGGGTACAGTACTACTCTCACTCCCTCATTACATCTTCATGAATGCTATTTTCTGACAATATATAATAATCATTATCACATAATCAGAGACTGAAGCCAAGGGAGATAGCTGGCACTAGCTCTTTGTAGTTGACAACCCAGTGTGACAACTGCGGTCCCAATATAGTCCTACATACCGTGAAGAGACACCCCTTCCACCCCATAAAACAGGATTTGCACGCAAATCGCAGAGTAACTGAAATCCAGGGTTGAAAGGGTAATTTAAAATTAAAAACAGAAAGTCCCTCTTTTAATGGGATATATGGTATGACCACCCCGTTTTTGTGTCCTCTTACCACCTCTATCACTATCCTCATCATAGGATTAGTTACTGACAACTCTCTGCTGGCGGCTGGGTTATTGTTGAAGCCAAAGGCAAACCTCTACCTAAACGAGGATGCAAATGTTTAAGGATATTAAGAATGTCAATTATTTAGTACTATTTAAGGATTTGTGATTGAATCTATTGAATATTGAAGAAAATTGTTTTCTTATACTTAGGATTTGTGTAGGTTGAGACAGATACAGCAGTGCTGTAGTGAATTATTTAGTAATATTTGATGATTAGGTCATATGATTTGACACTTTCAGTCCTTAACCAGTGAGTAATTACTAACATATATTAAATAATTACTGACAAATAGTGAGTAATTACTAACATATATTGACTAATTGCTGACAAATAGTGCATAGGTACTAACATATTTTGACAAACCAGTCAAGGCATTGTGCACAATTGAATATATGGGCTTGATCCCTGTGTTTAGGAAAACCAAGATGGCTGCCACATATGAAAACAATAGAATCAGATAGTTGATGTCACTATGAATTGTGAGTAAATACTGACATGTATTGACTTATTGCTAATATATAGTGACTAAGTACTGACATATATCGACTAATTCCTGATACAGGGTGAGTAATTACTAACATATATTGACTAACTGCTGACAAATAGGGAATTATTACTGATATATTTTAACTAATTACTGACAAAAAGTGAGCAATTACTACCGTAAAACCCCGTCACAAGCCGGCCCCGGTCATAAGCCGGGGGGCGAGTTCAGCAGAAATATAGAAGCCGGTTTTGGTCCATTTTAGACTTTTGCAAAAAACCCGGTCATAAGCCGGGGGGTTGAGTTTAGCCCCTTGACCCCCCCCCCCTTTACCCTCCCTAAAGCTAACTTTACGGTAACATTATTGACTAACTGCTGACAAATAGTGAGTAATCACTGACAAATAGTGCATAGGTTCTGACATATTTTGACAAATACCAGTCAAGGCATGATGCACAAATGAAACAATGGTTATTTAAGGGCCTTAACCCTTTGAGGGCCACTGATGCATGAATGCATCATGCCCATGACGACCATTAGGCAAATAGGAAAAAATATACACTGCTTGAATTACGTTCAACAAACTCGGTGCAAAAGAGAACGACTACGGCGGACAGCTCAGGCGGGACCTTCCCCTACATACTCCGTGAGTAGTCTTTCGTCCCGGGCAACGATCGTCTCCCTGTAGGCCTTCAGTTGCCATTTGGGTTTTTCTCACCATGGCCAAGAAGCTTCAATAGATAGGAGGTGAAACTCAGAGCTTTACCTATGGACACAGTGTAACAGCCCCCCCCCCTCTACCCCCCCCCTTCAAAGTAGGCTCCCTTTTGTGTTCAGTATTGAGTCCTATGTAGGATAAGGGGTTTATAGAGATGTCAGGAATCTTTATCAGAGTGATATCAAATGGAAACAAGGGGCCACCTATACCAAAAAATCCTGCTGAATCCAAAATTTGTGATCTTGATTCTCAAAATTTGACCAAAAGTACCTAAAAAGGAGGTTTGATGATGAGAATATTTTAAAAATGTACAAAAGTTATATTGAAAATGATTGGAACTTTTTATAGATGCAACATGCTAATCAAAGTCAATACCTGAATTTACATATCCCAATGTTTGCCTATCCGAACCTGACAAGAACTCTGTCTGTGTATGGTTCTACCTCTCCCACATACTGCCTATCCCTTAGTCTGCCTATCACTCATACTACCTATCCCCTGAAACATCTAGAGTTTAATTAGGTTTTCCCTCACATGGCTTAAAGGATTAAAGTTTACCCTTCACCTTTGTACCTAATTTTCTCTGTACATTCTTACCATTAGTCTACCTATCCTCAATCTGCCTATCATTCACTTTACCTATCCCTCATGGTGACTATCCCCCAAATCTGCACATCCCTCATATTTGACTGGCACATCTGTGATATTACCTAGCACCAATGTATCTTTTGAATATGCTCACCTTACAAGGTACCCTCTACCTATCTCTTAAACTGTTTATTACCTATCCTCCTTGCTACCCATCTTCTTCAATACCTATCCCTCAAGCTCAATTTATAGCTTTCCTGCCTATCACAGCTTGATCAGCTGGGATAGCTCACATCCAACCTTTGTTATGATCTCTTAGTCAACCTATCCCCTAAAGAACAAATCCAACAGTCTACCTCAAGCATACATCTACTGATCCTTGAGGTTACCTATCCTTCAGGCTGCCTATCCTTCATGGTATCCTCTACCTACCTAACCAGCTATCTATGTATCTCTCACCTTGTATGCTATTTTTTCTACCTTTATAGTAGCTCTTATAGTCTATGCCTTGTGAAATATACCTATCGCTCATTGTACCTATCCTCAAGTCTGCATATCACTCATGTTTACCTTACATATCCTTCAGCCCATTGAATTATCATTCTTTTCTAAAATGCCTCACCATGGCTATCATTAGACTAGCTAACTTCCTATCCTACATGTACATGTTGTTTATTCCCCTCTTCCTATCTTTCATGCTGCATATCGTTCATGCTATCCCACTTGACAAGTTAAAAAACTGAGGGCTATATACCATGAAGGATAGGCAGCCTGAATGATAGGTAACCTCAAGGATATATAGCATGAGTGATAGGTAGATGTATGTGTGAGGTAGACGGTTAAATTTGTTCCTTAGGGGATAGGTTGACTAAGAGATCAAAATGAAGGTTGGTTGTGAGCTATCCCAGCTGATCAAGCTGTGATAGGCAGGAAAGCTATAAATTGAGCTTGAGGGATAGGTATTGAAGAGGATGGGTAGCAAGGAGGATAGGTAATAAACAGTTTAAGAGATAGGTACAGAGGG
The DNA here is from genome assembly GCA_949317995.1 of Acholoe squamosa. Lineage (NCBI taxonomy): Eukaryota > Metazoa > Annelida > Polychaeta > Phyllodocida > Polynoidae > Acholoe > Acholoe squamosa. Next base: position 31,579,411 of record OX439038.1, read on the forward strand.
TACCTTGTAAGGTGAGCATATTCAAAAGATACATTGGTGCTAGGTAATATCACAGATGTGCCAGTCAAATATGAGGGATGTGCAGATTTGGGGGATAGTCACCATGAGGGATAGGTAAAGTGAATGATAGGCAGATTGAGGATAGGTAGACTAATGGTAAGAATGTACAGAGAAAATTAGGTACAAAGGTGAGGGGTAAACTTTAATCCTTTAAGCCATGTGAGGGAAAACCTAATTAAACTCTAGATGTTTCAGGGGATAGGTAGTATGAGTGATAGGCAGACTAAGGGATAGGCAGTATGTGGGAGAGGTAGAACCATACGCAGACAGAGTTCTTGTCAGGTTCGGATAGGCAAACATTGGGATATGTAGATTGAGGTACTGACTTTGATTAGCATGTTGCATCTATAAAAAGTTCCAATCATTTTCAATATAACTTTTGTACATTTTTAAAATATTCTCATCATCAAACCTCATTTTTAGGTACCTTTGGCCAAATTTTGAGAATCAAGACCACAAATTTTGGATTCAGCGGGATTTTTTGGTATAGGTGGCCCCTTGTTTCCATTTGATATCACTCTGATAAAGATTCCTGACATCTCCATAAACCCCCTTATCTTACATAGGACTCAGTACTGAACACAAAAGGTAGCCTACTTTTAAGGGGGGGTAGAGGGGGGTGGCTTGCACTATAGGACTCTATGGAGTAACATATCCTAGGGAACCTATACTATTCTTGCCATGGCTGGCAAAAATTATAGGTTTAGGCCTTGAAGAGGTGCCTATACTATCACTGTATCGAATGGGACAGCTCAAATTGCTTTTACTAACCTGTTATGAAGCCATTTCTATGCCAAGTCTACTCCTCTCACCCCACCCGTTGTTGTTGTACTGACTCCACCTCTTTGTGTACAGTATCATTCTCTAAAGCATAGACCTATGGTATGGGCGTTTGGGGGCAGCTTGGACCACATCTCATCAATTCTCGCAATATGCATGAGATATTGCGATACTTCAACCGATCTTAATCCAAGCGTCTTCGCTGGGAAAATTTATAACTTCCGTAAACTCCCGCGTATAAGATGCATCCTCTACGCCAAACAAATGCCTGGGGGGTCTTATAGGATTTTTTCAAGTTTGGGGTGCGTCTTATACGAGGGGTAATTTTACTATACCGTAATCTCCCGCGTAGAAGGCGCAGCCCGCGTAGAAGGCGCACCCACAACTCAGAGAAAGCAGGTCGGCGTAGAAGGCGCACCTGCTGCCTCTGAATGGGTTTTTTGAATAACCTCGCGTATAAGGCGCACCCCTTACTGCTGGGGTGCGTTTCACGTAGAAGGCGCACCCCAGGGTATCAGGGTAGACCATACTTAAGTATATTCAAATTCAACTTAGACCCAACACCCAAACTAGTCATGTATTTTCTTTAACCAAAGAAAAGGTGTAGTCTATACCATGGTGCTCTGTATACCCTTAAACTGCTGAATAAAGCACAGCATTCTGCTCATCATAAAAGTGTTTGGCAATATGTGTTAACCCCACTCACTGAGAGCGTTGGTGATTATATTATTGACCTTTTAATTAAGAGAATCCATGCAGCATTATAATCAATAATCCTGCCATAGTATGTGCTGCCACCTGTTGTTATTCTAGGAATCACAGAGATGATTTTGTATATGAATGTATAGGGATTTATGACTTGAAAATCCCTGAAGACTTCCATCTCTGGAATCAGAATATTACACCAGGTGGCAGCACACACTAGGGCAGGATTATTGATTATAATGCTGCATGGATTCTCTTGATTAAAAGGTCAATAATATAATTAACAAAGCTCTCAGTGAGTTGGGTTAACACATATTGCCAAACACTTTTATGATGAGCAGAATGCTATGCTTCATTCAGCAGTTTAAGGGTATACAGAGCACCATGGTATAGACTACACCTTTTCTTTGGTTAAAGAAAATACATGACCCTGTGTACATCATTCTGGATTGGAAGTTGGAGGTACCCCGCGTATAAGGCGCACCCCCAACTCAAGGCAATTACCCTCCCGCGTATAAGACCCGCACACGATCTGATTCACGTATAAGACGCGCCTTATACGCAGGAGATTACGGTAGAAATGTACTAATCTTACAAATTTCAGCCTTAAAATGTGCGTCTTATACGCGAAAATGCATGTGCTGAGTTTGGGGTGCGTCTTATACGCGCAGCGCGTCTTATACGCAGGAATTTACGGTTCTTTACCTTTTTTTGTATAAATACACTGTTTCGTGAAGAAATATAAGGTTTAAATTGAGGTCCTACATCTTCCCCTTCTATTACGGTGTCATGGCTTTTTGAGCGATACCAGTTAATAGATATCTAGTGCTTATTATTTTGAGATATAAAAAAGACTGCCCTATACAACGACTAGCAGAATAATATTGTGTCATACATGCATATTTACGGCTTTATGCTTTAGACTATCAGTCATTGTTAATCAGGGGCGTAGGAAAAGGGGGGGCCAGGGGGGTCTGTGCCCCCCCCCCAATAATGAGGAGGTTCCCTATGCCTATATAAAAATATAGCAGGCCCCCCTAACCGAGACCCCTGGGCCCCCGAATAAAAATTTGCCTCCTACGCCCCTGTTAATAGCTAGTTCTACCACTAAAGGGTTAGGTTCTAGGTCTACACAGGTAAACAGAGGTATCTGAAGCCGTTCAGGACTTCTGCTCTAGGTACTTTTGGTCAAAAAGCAATTAAGACTGTATGGATGGCTTAGTTAGTATTATTTCCAATGGAAAAAAATTAATGTGTGATATATATCACATATGGCCCAGGGTGTACTACCCCCCCCCCCCAATATAAAAAGAAACAGTTGGAGTGTCCATGACCTACCGTAGGTGAATGACACTATAGTGACAGTGTGTCGAAGTCGTCAATGCTTAAGGCTATGGAGGATGCACCCATTATCGCTTGCATGTTTCATTGACGAATAACTCCTCTCCTGGCAAGTTAAGCATTGCACAATACCAGCAACTCTTGAATAAGGATCCATATTAACCATACAAACACATGAGACAATGTAGTTCTCCTCCATTTTGTTATAATCCAGCAGTTTCGATAGCACCGTGAGGCGATCGTCTCGCTGTCCGCCATTTTGGATTTTGATGTTCCGTGCGCATGCGCAACCCCTCCTTGCCGGAAGTCGCATTTTTGACGAAGAAATGATAGATTATATCGATTTAACTTGAAATTAATGACTTTTTGAATATAATCCATGCATGTTTGGCAATATTAATTGAATTGAATCGAATACACCCCCTCAATTTACTGTTATAAAATAAAATCTGACGACCGGTCACTCTGCGCGCATGTGCGAACTCGCACGAGGATGTTCTGGCTGGAGGGAGAGTGTAAAGACTAGTACATATGGTACATATATAGTATGTCAGAGGGTGCAGGCAGTAGCCAGTGTAAGGTCTAAGACATAGAAATCATAACAGCCTGCGTCCTCTGTGTATACTACTACGTACATAGAGTCCTACACTCGCCTTGCCAGAAATGCGATAGCCATAACAAAAGTTTGGCGGTCCGATTTACAAGGTTGGACTATGAACGGTCTTAACCGGTCTTATACAAAAATTTCCCAACTTTTCCTGCATCTATCGCATTACATAAACGGTCTTCCAGCCTTACCTACTGAAAAAAAGCGTCTTAATTGGACAATTCCCATAGGAACCCATGTGTTATGTCTAACGCAAAAATCTATCGCACAATGCTATCCTATGGAGCCTCGTTTTCTTGAGAAAGTAGGTCTATTATGTCAGGTTTTTTCTTCAGCTATTTTCATAAAAGGAATTATGCATGTACAATGAAAGACAAGATCCTAAAGAACATGTTTCCATGATTTTTTGTTTAATTATCCCCCAATTTGGATGAGCAATTCCCATGTAAAGTTTCGATTCATGACCATCAGTTTTGGACCGAAAAGGCGCCGCCAATGACCCAGCAGGGGCTGGGCTAATAATACAATGAGTATTATTTCCAATGGAAATAATACAATAACATGGGTCAGATCATGGGGCATATAAATAACTTACGTTGAAGTGGGAGTGGTGCCCCTAGAGAATGCAGACAGCGTACAAAGTCTCCCGTGTCTAGTACATCAAGGACGTTCTGTCCAACACGCGTCATGATGCGCATGGAGGCTACCACATAGGGTGAGTCTGTGATCTCTACACCGATTTTGGAGAGCGGGGATCCGACTGGACCCATGCTGAAGGGGATGACATACATTGTTCGACCTGAAATCATAGCATTAAGAAACTTTTCAAAAGTTCTAATTACCCCATGATCTAGTGATGAGTGAGGGAAATTCTATATAGATGCCCAGGAATTGGCATGATATAGAATGAATTGAGATTTATGATATATCAACCTGCCATCAGACCATTAGGATTATGCAAAAGAGATTTGTAAAAGGATATTAAAGGCCTGTGATATTAAATGTACCCACTGTATATGCTACTTATTAAAATTTGTCAATGCAATTTAGGAAATCAACAATATAGAAATGCCTTTCCCTAATGATAATGTATGTATTCGCCCGTAGTCAAATTTGTCTCGCGTGAGTGACTGTATACATTTTGTGTCATAAAGAGGGAAATTCATTTGACATACTCTGGGAATCGTTTCAAAAAGTTGATCAAAAGTCCAAAGGCAAATGCCCTACAGATTATTGCTCTTTGGTTGGACAGTTATCTGACCGGACGCCATCTAAACTAATGACACTACAAACCCTATACTAACTGTACTAGAATGTAATTACAGATTAAAACAACTAGAACTGTCAAATAACATCTGCGGGTGTATAGATTTACTGGCGGGGATTCATGCTTCACAACAGAAAAAACACCTATGGTTTCATAGCAAAGAACACTCACAGACTACCAAAGTTATAAAAAAAAATTGCATGAACAGATGACGATATCGGTAGGTTTTACAGAAACTATGTTACACTAATATACTACATATCAAATGTCTCTAATAAAGAAAGGAAAGATAAATTGGTAGTTACCCTACTAGAAATACAAAATCAAGCAATACATCGTACGTCTAGATAAGACTCTGTAGATGGGGTACATTGAATAGCAGAGGTTCTGGTGCTTCAAAACACAAGCGAAGAACCTCAAATGTCTACATTTTCTAATGCAATAAGACTAAGCTATATTAATACAGGAATCACTGATTGAATGGCAATATCACCTTGACTGTAAAGTGGTCAAATGCTGAAATGTATAGATCACTCTTCATATTATTCTGTCTTTCCAATGATAACGATTTAATTTGCTCATCTTACAGTATGTCCCCTTCAAAGGAATCAAATTGATTGTTGGTAATTACTTTAGCATTTGATCTCCAAAGTTTTAATATGTTGTACAATGAAGAGGACCTGAATAATTAATAATGGCACATAGAGTGATGGAGGTTAATCATATTTAAGCCACGCCCCCCCCCCCCCACATATGCACACATAATAAATGTTTTTGATGTTCATCACTCAAAGCTAGAACGCACCTTTCATACAGCCAGGGAACCTGGCATTGAGTGCCTCCTCCATATCTGAGGGGGACATCCATTGTCCCAGTTTACCCTTCACACCCTCTGCTGTTGTAGGGATAGTGTCCCGCCGCCGGGCAGTACAGATGACCGTCCTACTCTCTACACGGGCCACATCAGCTGGGTCTGTCCGCGATATCCAACTGCACAACAGAGTAAAATGGAAGGTTGAGTTTATTCTCACACAGCATGCCATTAATTGTGTGCAATAGCTCGAGAACAAATGCATATCTGATGGGAGGGAAGGAGAAAGTGAGAAACATGGAGAGACAGCAAAAGGAGAGAGAATACACAGAGAAAAGCAAACAAGAGGCAGGCAGGCAAATAGAGAAATGTATCATAGCATGCACTATCTGGAACTTTCTATATTGAATATGAAAAATAGTCGTGTTGCACTGTGGTTTAAGCGTTCACTTACCACTAGGTATGAGATAGAAAAACAAAACGTTTTGTACTAGGAAATTGTATCTATCTTATCTGGAAACTGATAACACTATGCCGATATGTACTATACTTCCATTGTACCTTAATGTGATACAGATACTCAAGGATAATGACTAATGCTCATAGATAAAGACATGAGTGCCCCGAGATTATTGCATCTACTTGAATTTGTTATTCTGAATAGCGTCGCAAAAGCCATATTGTCCACCAATATGTACTTGTAGTTTCGAGAGGACCTCAGCAATACACTAAACAATGTGTATTTATCAGTGGAAGAATGGTTTAAATGTCACGGGAAGTCCAGACAATCATCACCTGCATGCAGTCTGCTGCCATTTGATATTTTTGGACTGTTTTTACAATACAGAGGTAGACACTAACACTAGCCCAGGATGTAATGGCCTGTGATTTAGGCTCCAGGCCTGAAATTTTGATTAGATTAACCTTCCTATGGCCCATAGAAATAGGAGCTGTATACTTTAGAGATCCACGTGTGCATTGATATAGTCATGTTATACATCATTGGAAAGAGGAAATCAGTGGGATAACTAGGTGGCATAATTCTTTTCACCTTAAGTAGCCTTAATAATTGTTATGGGGCAACAAATTAAGTTATGTGCCCATGGTTTCCTGAATCCTGGGTTTTCTGAGGTTTATGCCCAAACCGGCAATACTATATGTGAACCTTAGGTTGCCTTTTATTGGTCAATCAGTTCTGTTAATGTTGACTGATCATTTAATTTACATGTTTAAATCCTATCTGTTTTTTTTGGGGTTTTTTTTTGGTGTAATTTCTCTTTGTACTGTGGCTTATGTAACTATAGCTATTTTAGGCTGTCAGATGCTTTATGTTATGGTCAAACTGTAAAATGAGGGACAGTAAACATGGTAATTCTTAAGGGCCCACAAGACATGAACTTGAACTTTTCAAAAAGCTTGATAGCTTATTAGCAGAGGAGGCTTGTTGGATTTTGGACTGATATGTGTTATTAACCAATGTGGTAGTGGGATGAACAGCTCTAAAAAATAACTTCGGTTCAGCTAGATATATACTACTGTGCCACTCACAAATAATGATGAAATGTCTGAAGACACTATGATATAGTTCAGCGTATAACTTGTGAGAGACCCCTTGTGGGATTTGTGGTTATTTTTGCCATATTGTTACCCTCCCTTTCTCAGTAAGCATGCTATTACCATGTAGGAATAGTCAAAATTGATATAGCTTAGCATTTTCCTTTGCTATTCTCTATGTCATAATGTAATATCAGTACCCTCACTCTTCACAGGCTTTCACAGCCACATCGGATCCTTCATGGATTTTAAGCATGACTATTTACTTCAGTGTGTACCCCTAGTTAGTGATTCAAGAGGTTTCAGTTGCCAGAAAACAAAATTTCTATGATTTCAAAATGGCTGTAAACCAATATCCAAGCTAGATAAACTTGTTGCCATTTATCGCTATTTTACGGGCCTATAAACCCAATGTAATGGCCCCTATAGGACTTCAATGCAGCTTGATCTGAGTCAGCATACTTTTCTCATGATCCTAGTCCTTAGTTTACCTATTATGATGTATTGCAAGTGTTTGTTGTTAATTTTGGGATGATAATGTACTCAAAATACCCATTTTCGTCTCATGGCTGCCATATTGGATTTTTCAAAAAATTCAAAATTATGTTATTTTGACTCCCTGATTTTTTTTTTATTGAGTTATATGAAGTACATTTCTGGCTAATATAGAGTGATTGGGGGCCTCAGATGGGCAATATAGCAATAAAAATAAATTGTAATATTTTCCAGCTTTTTAACTTCGGAGGGGGTGGTCCGGGGGTTAGGGTGCCCAAAATCAAAAACGAACCTCAGATTCTTGTTTCTCATGATGAGTAGCATCTTTTGGAGGTGTCCCCGCATTCCTATAACTGATTTGACTGAATAATCTCCCCCCCCCCCTACTCTTGATGTGATTATGGGATTATTCTATGTACTATACGGGTATGGGGCCCTTTTTCGAGTTTGGTCTGGTTTGGTTGATTTTACGTCCACTTATAGTACTTAAAAGTAAGCAGTCATTCTGTGGTTTGATCGGATATCAAGTCCTATCTTTCTCATTTGGGACAGATATTTAAAGCTGCTTGTCCTAAACAAGTAGAAAGGCAAGAGTAGGAGATTCTACGCTACCGTAATCTCCCGCGTAAAAGGCACGTCTTATACGGGGGATTTTAGTTCTCATTGGATCCACAAGGGGGGCACCAAGACCTTTCTTTTGATATCTTACAAGCCCCCTTGGTCATAATAGAATATAAGGGGGCCCAGGAGGGCCTGGGGTGGCCTAAGCTACACATGGGCTTTTGAATTTTGAAAATTCATTCAGTATAACCAAAGTTATGAATTTTTCATTTTTTTGGGGAATTTTCCAAAACTCTAGGTGCGTGCGCCTTGTATGCGGGCTGTGCCTTATATGCGGGAGATTACGGTAGGTACTAGGAACTAACATTCTTTTCATGTTCAAGAAGCAAAATATACCATTGGGATAGTGAAATACCGACAATTTGTCGTACTACTACCGCAACCCCCATCCAACATATATACATGACTGTTCCTTTTGTCATTGGATTTACACAGCATCTCAAGATGTTTCAGATATGCCACACCCTTGCACTAACAAAAGGAACCACTAGTTAGCACAGGAACCCCAAGTTTACCTTCACGCTAATTCATAATAGTTCCACCCCACTTGGCAAAAAACGTTTTTTCAACGTTTGCAAACAGCTTTATTTGGTTCGGATATAAACGTTTTTATTACGTTGAAAAAAAAAAAAAAACGTGTTTTTTTTCAACCAATTAAAAACGATTGCTTTTTCAACCAATTTTCAACCAAATAAAAACGTCTGTTATTTACGTTTCTTTTTTAACCTTAAATAAAAACGTTTTTATAAGGACATGAAAAAAAAGTTTTTGAGTACATGTTTTAATGTTATTTAGCATTTAAAAGAATGTTTCTCGCAAACTTAGGAACCAAATAAAAACGTTATTTTGACGTTAAAAAATGTTTTTTTCGCCAAGTGGTACTACTACCAAACTATTTGAATCCCACAAGTCTATGAGAATTAAATGCTCTATTAAATACAGTAATCAATTATTAATAGAGTGATCGGGTGTGTGGCCGATATTGCATGAAATTACCACTGCCCCCCAAGCATCCCTGGGACTTTCAGTGGCGGATCCAGGATTTGGAAAAGGAGGGGGCGCACCCCCTCCTTTTAAGCAAATTTTGGGTCCAAAAGATGTAATTAAACTCTTAAGTACTGGTAAATAGGAGGGGGCGCCCCCCGCCCCCCCCCCCCAAAAAAAAAAAAAAAAAAATTAAAAGAAAATCAGCCACTTTGAAGCTATGGTCATTTGAGAAGGAAGTTTAGTCTAGGGTCGTCTGTGTTTTCTAGAAACAAGCTGATATAACCGTGAAATAAATCTATGCACACAATGCTTTTCATCTAAAGGTCATATATGCCATTTTTTTAGACGCTATCGCAGATATGTGTCCAGGATTGGTAGGGGGCATGATTACCAAAGTGAAAGTACTCACAACACAGATGAGCCTTTCTGATTGTCTGCTCACACTGAAAATTGTGAAAAACCGTCTATAAAATCACCAGGCATATATAATTGTGGCCCTTCACTTATATTGACAAATATTCCCCACAAAATGAATACCTTCTTAACATCATACATGGGTACGCCAACAGTTTGTGAAAACAAGGGAGGTGGCTAACCCCCTCCCCTTTGTTAATACCCTCAGAACTTGGGTGAGGACAAGAACTTAATATATTCTATAAATAGGCTGTACCCAAACCTGTTGACCGGCACTGGTACTTGGCCTACAGGTCCTGGAATAGCCCTACACATGTTGAATGTTATTTTATTGATCGCTGTTAGTGAATTGATTCATCGTGCCCTCCTAATACCCTTATAAACCCTCACTGGCTCCAAGCCTGGGCTCCAAAGGCAAGGGTTCGGCCTGATGCACCAATTAAAATTTTAAATGCACAGCTGTATTTTAGATTCCTCAGCTCTACATTGGTGCATGGTGACGGCATGGTGTAGGGACATCATGCGGCCCATAAAGGGTTAACGAGGCATGGGAGGATTATTTTGGAGCTGGCCTGGCGTCTCTGACCAGGGGGCAGTGGAACGTTGTCGTACAGGCAGTTGTTGGATCCGACGGTCAGGAAGAAGTCACCAAGTTAGTCTGCTGTACTGGACCCCAGGTAAGTGCACACTATGTTGTAAGTCTATAGGTTGATGGTAAGTGATCACAAAATTCGATATACTGAGATGGAGTTTGTCTTAAACAGAAAATTATAGGTATCCACTATCAATCCACTGTTTAACTTAGATATGATTCCTGCTGATTTTCTCTTTCCAATAATACATAACATGAGTATACTCATATGGGTTAACCTTTATGAAGATCTCTCTGTCAATTCTTGTAGGCCATCCCGGGCCCACAGGAAGGTCAGTCTTGAGAAATCTATGGGCCCGGACTCAAAATTACGAGCCATTGGCTCCCGGGCCAGTGTTAGTATCTACCCCTGCCAAGTATTGCTAATGTACAAGACGTATTTAATTCTACTCTATGGTTACAGGGCGGATCCGGATCACTTTGAGTATGCGTGTCATTGTGGCACTGGCCTTATTGGCCCTTATTTCTGCGGTCCAAAGCAGTAAGTATCATAAAATTATACAGCTAGCTGAAAATTTAGGATAAAATGTTGTTAGAGGAGGGTCTCCCAGCTCAGTCCCGATGAGGCATTTGGGTCTGTCTTTCTCATGGAGGCTTCAAAAGTTCATGATCAGGGATAAGTTCGGCATGGGTTTGCAGGGATCAAAATGTCGCCTATAATTTCTATTTCTAAGGATGTATATATTCTCTAAAGAAAGAGCAATGTCGTCAAAGCGAAGGAAAAATCCAAATCAGTTATATCTCAGTATGAAACATTGTTTTATCGTTTCAAAGTTTATGTAAACAGCAGCAATCAAATGTAAATGTGAATGGGAATACATGTATTGGTTTTCTGAAACAATGAGTCATTGGTTATCATAATCAAAAAGGACATTATATTGTGATCAGAGATGACTGCATCTGAATCTTTCTGTGCTATTTTAATTTATAGGGCATGGGTTCAGGAAGCGGAGGGACCTGCTGAATGCTCAAAAAGAAGGTAAGCACTTTGGTTGTTGTACGACCTAGGCTAACAAAGCATGGCTGACCGTACCACTTTTTCTTCTAGTTTAGTTTAGGTTCTAAATTAGGTGGGTAAACAGGGAAGTTTGATCTCAACATCTGCCTGGACTTTCATTCCAGCCATCCAATTTAACACTGTTATTTTGGGAAAGATACTAGTATCTCATACTATCTTTATTAAAATGGGGGAGTGCTCTATATATTAAAACTTAAAATCAATTTGTTGTTCAATTTCTTCCTCGACGAGGTACTTAAATCATGTTAATAATGTACACTCCATGGCGTCGCAGTTATGTTATATTGGCTTCAGTAGGGAAAAGAAAGATAAACTCATTACATGCAATATTTTCCTTTTACAGTGGCTACATCAAAAAGTGAGCTTTTGGGAAGACTTAGGGACAAGATCCATGTGCAGAAGAAATGTGAGTAATTTGCTCTTTGCCTGATTTTAATCTGTTATGTAATACCGGTTGATACAAAATAGTAAGAAAAAGGGTCAATTACGGTGTGGATAATGAAATGAAATATAAATGACTAAATTCAGATCATTGTGACAAACAACGTTTATCATGAAGGTAGTTTTCAGGTTTCTACATTTCTCGTTTAGTATAGGTTGAAGGAGGCCTTTGAGTTCTATCTCTCACACAGTTTCTACTTCAAATATCTTAAAAGCCCATAAATATATTACAATTGCCGTATATGTATCTTAAAGAGTATTCTATACTTCAGCGTTTTGTATATTCAAGGGGGTTAACACATTTTGGCCAAGCTATATAATGGCAACTTTTCAAGCCCTATGTGTGGCTTATACCGTATTTGCCCATGTATAGACGGGGCCTCATGTATCAGCCTATCACACTGGGAAATGCCCTGGGAAATATGTATCTTGTCCACAATGTAAGGGTCTGCCTTATATTCAGGTGCGCATTACGCGTCAGGTTTGGATGTAAGCTAAATAGCTTCAGAATGTTATCCTTCTATGTTTCTTGTTTGCAGATTATGATGAAGGGGATATGCAGCTCCTAATTGACTTGGAAAGTAAGTACGAGTTACTAAGAATCAACATTATACAAGTTTGTCTTAATACTCACTGGTGTAATAATTTACTCACTGGTGTAATAATTTATCAGTATCTTCAAATGTAACCAATGAAGAGATATATTCATCGTATCTCAAACAAATGCTAATGCTGATTGTGGATTGAATTATTTCCCTATTTCATTTCTAGGAGCACTAATGAGCTGTCTTGATGGATCAAATTCCTATGGCTACAGTTCAAGCTACTATGGCTACAGCTCATTCCAGCCATCTAGTTTTTCCAGCTACTACGGCTACAGCTCATTCCAGCCATCCAGTTTGTCCAGCTACTACGGCTACAGCTCATTCCAGCCATCCAGTTCGTCCAGCTACTACGGCTATAGCTCATTCCAGCCATCAAGCTTCAGTTCCTCCAGCTATTCATTCCAGCCATCCAGCTTCAGCTCCTCCAGCTACAGCTCATTCCAACCATCTAGCTACAGTTCCTCAAGCTACCATGGCTCCAGCTCAAACTACCCTTCCAGCTACTCCAGTGAGTTTTCCATATGTTGACTTCAAACAACATGCCTTTGCCTTATAATCTTTTTTTTTTTTTTTGTTAATTGCCTTTATTTTCAACTGTTGTATTGTTTTAAAATCCACACTTTATACCAGTCTCCTATAACTCGCTTTTCTGTGTTAAAGTAATGGGAATGTCAAGCACTGCCTATGGAGTCAATAATAGTCTCAGGCAGGAATTTGGAAAATATAATGCTAAGGGTATGGTGTAAGCACATTTTGAGATTTATTGTAACACCATTTATTATACTTATAAAGGATGCTCCGTTGGAAATAATCAGGTAGACCACAACATATTCTGTATTGTTGTTGTGAGCGATTAATAATAATAAAAAGAAAAAAAAATGCATTCAAGTAAGAGTAATTGAGTGGACCCTTACTTGGAAAAAATACTCTCATAAGCTCTCACCACACTTTTCCAGGCCTATATAAAGCGCACACCCTCTGCTCTCTCTATATATATTTTCTATGTCTATGATTCTCATTGCAAATCTCTCCTGAAATATGAGTAAGATACCTAATGAAGTGGTCACACTTTCTCTATGCAGGTTACATCAAGAGAGACCTCCTCTCCCTTCTGGAGCGTAAGTATATTTTATCAATATTTAAGAGTGATATTATTTCCTAACTCTATTACCATATTTGATGTTATTAGCACACTGATGGCGTAAAAAATAGCTGGAATTTGTCTAGTAGTTAGAGCTTAATCAGACCTAAAATCTGAAATATTTAGGTAATTTTTAATCTAAAATGTGAGGAAAAAGAGGGAGTTTGCGCTTAATAGGGCATGTGCCCTTATTATGTCGAATACGGTATACATAAATGAGGATACTGTGTAGTTTAATTTTTTTTTCAAAATCTGTCCCATAGATACAATACATCAGGACATAAAGTATATTCATAAAATCAAAATTAATTTATTGGTTTTAACATCCCAGTATTCTATATACCTGATGGGATGACACATGACAGATGAAGCTTCTCATAACGGTAGTGTAAATATACATGTGTACCACTATTTTTCAATTATGATTCTATCTATCTGTATTACATAAGAAATATGCACCAATAATCCCAAACTGTTGCCTTTCCAATATTTATACATCAGATCAGACTTGTTTTGTATGTAGGATGGCTCTCGAGGCCTCCACACATTGACATTTGTTTGCAAACAGCGTGTCATAATTATAAAATTGCAAACAGCGTGTCATAATTATAAAATATAGAGCTTATTTTTCGTTGCCAGTACAATCACACCCTCACAATTTCAGGGGCACTTCTACAGATTGATGAGCGTGGAAGACGAAAGGGAAAAGGAAAGGGAAAGGGTAATGGCTCATCCAGCTTCAGCTCCTCAAGCTACTATGGCCACAGCTCATTCCAGCCATCAAGCTACGGTTCCTCAAGCTCCTACGGCTACAGCTCATTCCAGCCATCCAGCCACAGCTCCTCAAGCTACTACGGCTACAGCTCATTCCAGCCATCCAGCCACAGCTCAAGCTACTACGGCTACAGCTCATTCCAGCCATCCAGCCACAGCTCCTCAAGCTACTATGGCTACAGCTCATTCCAGCCATCCAGCTTCAGTTCCTCCAGCTACTACGGCTACAGCTCATTCCAGCCATCCAGCCACAGCTCCTCAAGCTACTACGGCTACAGCTCATTCCAGCCATCCAGCCACAGCTCCTCAAGTTACTACGGCTACAGCTCATTCCAGCCATCCAGCCACAGCTCCTCAAGCTACTACGGCTACAGCTCATTCCAGCCATCCAGCCACAGCTCCTCAAGCTCCTACAACTACAGCTCATACTACCCATCCAGTTACTCTAGTGAGTTCTACATTGGTTGAATGCAAATACTATTGTAATTCAAAATATTTCAATTTCCTGGCATGTAACCAATGAATAGCTACCCAATGAATAGCTACCTGAAATCAGATATAATCTTTTCAGGTGCCATTTCCTTTTGTATACTTATCAAGTCACATATTACCTGTATTTTATCATTTATGACAATGCTTGTTTGAAAGTTATATTTCTATCTCTATGCAGGTTATAAGAAGAGAGAGCTTGATCTGCTGGCACTGTTAAGTAAGTAATTACGTTCATCCTACGTTAGATGCCTTACTTATAGGAAATCAGAAAGTAAATGATCACTTGTGTATAATACATTACTAAATAAGGGGGATGTATTGCTGACACTTTTAAATTCTAAGATTCACTTAAACATGTCAATCAAGCTCAAGTATATCTTCCACTATTCAGTATGGTTCATCTGTACTCTGTCTGAGGCTGAGTACTTTGAAACCAGAAGCAGAAATATACTGTAAATTGTTTATCTTTCTCTTGTCCAACTATACCCTTGTACTGTAATACCTCGTCGAATTGGTAAACATAAGGTAGAGAGGTAATGTTTAGATGGTAGATGGAGACAGATTTATTCGTGAGGCAGGTAGATGTACATAGACCTTCCAAGATGGAGGAGGAAGAGAGGGAACCCTGGCATTCAAATCTAGTTATTCTATAGTCCACATGGTGGAGCCACCAGCTGGTCAGTCAGCAAGTCAGAAAGTGGTATACTATTAAACTCGTGTATATGATGCAGATTATATGCAAACCTGGGCTTCCTGTGCCTTAAAGAGCCTCCAAAAAGAGGATGAGCATTATAAGCGGGGTATACTCGCTTTAGTATAGTGGCAAAGTGCCCAAAATCACGCCCCAGCTGTGCACTTTGGCCTTTTCTTCAACTTATGGTGAACCATATATGCAAGATGCACCTTGTATGTGAGGTATTACTGTATCAATGTGTAAATACATTCCTATGAACATGTAACCAAAATAGACCTTTTATAGCTGCTATCACTGCCACCATAGATTAAACCTGATGCCACAGGGGTTAGAAAAGACAACCAGACAGTATTGATTAGAGATTTTGACAGCACTCAGCTACAATTATCTCATGATATAAAGGCATGCAACAGGTATTTCTGATGTGTTGTATGAAGCCGCAATTGAACGGCAGGTACATGATTAGGTGCTGATTATCTAAGAATGGAGATTGTTCCATTTTTCCAATAAGGCCTGGACAGAATTGAGGTATTGCTATCTACTCTATATCTTTGGCCGCGCCCTAATTTTTTGTGGGCATTTTGGACAAGAATTAGTCTTTTTTCCAGGTCTTTAGTAGAGAAGAATTAGTTTTTTTCTGGTCTTGGAGAAGAACAGAAAGATTCTAGGACCCCATGCCACATGGTGTGAAATGAACTGACATTTCGATTATAAGAGTCATTAAAAGTCTTCTTTTACCCCAGTAGACCTTACTCTAAAAATATAAGTGACCGCATTTCCCTAGGGATGGATGTGAAAGGGAGGGGGGGGGGTATGGGATAGGCTATCAAGAATCTACAAAGAGAACTTGTGTGAAATCTCAGCGGGGTTATTCATTACTGATTGTGAAAAAAGAAAATATATATAAACAAAGGCAGAACAAAACTACAAGCACGATTTGGTTGTGGTCTGTGCACGAGTTATTCAGATGTATTTGGTCAATTGTGATGTCATAACATGCATCTGAAGAGCCTGTAACTGCTATAGGTGGCTGTCTATGACATTTAGGGGAAAGTTGCCTAATTTGGACCCTAATTTGGACCGGCTCCTAAATTGGACCACCCTAGTTTTCCCTAGTGGCAGTTATAGAAACCAGGGTCCAATGCTGCCATATTTTAGTCAATATGACTAAAGTTCCTAATAACTTCCAATAATGTAATTATTCTGTAATTTTGTGCACATTTTCTGTGAAGATTTTTTTTGGACCTCTTGATCTTAGTTGCGTCACTGCTTACCTAAGCCCTCCTTTCAGATTTTTAGAGGTCATATTATACTTTTAGGTGAAAATGAAATTTGATAAAAATGATGGTCATATTTTGGAAAACAAATTATCAATGAGAAAGATGAAAAGTTGCCTAAATTGGACCAGCTTGAGTTGCCTAAATTGGACCATTGTTGATATATTAGCAAGAATAGTATAGGTTCCCTAGGATATGTTACTCCATAGAGTCCTATAGTGCAAGCCACCCCCCTCTACCCCTCCTTAAAAGTAGGCTACCTTTTGTGTTCAGTACTGAGTCCTATGTAAGATAAGGGGGTTTATGGAGATGTCAGGAATCTTTATCAAAGTGATATCAAATTGAAACAAGGGGCCACCTATACCAAAAAATCCTGCTGAATCCAACATTTGTGGTCTTGATTCTCAAAATTTGGCCAAAGGTACCTAAAAATGAGGTTTGATGATGAGAATATTTTAAAAATGTAAAAAAGTTATATAGATGCAACATGCTAATCAACGTCAGTACCTCAATCTACATATCCCAATGTTTGCCTATCCCAACCTGACAAGTACTCTGTCTGCGTATGGCTCTGCCTCTCCCACATACTGCCTATCCCTTAGTCTGCCTATCACTCATACCACCTATCCCTTGAAACATCTAGAGTTTAATTAGGGTTTCCCTCAAATGGCTTAATACCATGAAGCATAGGTAGCCTGAAGGATAGGTAACCTCAAGGATATATAGCATGAGTGATAGATAGATGTATGTGTGAGGTAGACTGTTAAATTTGTTCCTTAGGGGATAGGTTGACTAAGAGATCAAAATGAAGGTTGGTTGTGAGCTATCCCAGCTGAACAAGCTATGATAGGTAGAAAAGCTATAAAGTGAGCATGAGGGATAGGTATTGAAGAGGATGGGTAGCAAGGAGGATAGGTAGCATGTGTAATAAACAGTTTAAGAGATAGGCATAGAGAGTACCTTGTGAAGTGAGCATATTCAAAAGATATCAGCCACACCATGTCTACCTATTCACAGACCACAACCATGATTGACACTGAATACTTAATAAAACTGTTTTTGACTTTTCTCAGAAACCCAAATTCAAATCACTCATGCAAATTCATTTTCCAATTGATGTGCAGCAAATTATTACATTGTGCAATTGATTGGACAGAT
Organism: Acholoe squamosa; assembly: GCA_949317995.1. Classification (NCBI taxonomy): domain Eukaryota; kingdom Metazoa; phylum Annelida; class Polychaeta; order Phyllodocida; family Polynoidae; genus Acholoe; species Acholoe squamosa. Next base: position 31,597,305 of record OX439038.1, read on the forward strand.
CACGCCTGACGAGACATTTAGATTGAAACCACACAACACAACTCCCACTACAGGGCCAATAGGTCTGTGATATCCACCCAAACTGAACACCCATGAATTCCCTAAATCTCAGTTTAGGGCCAATTTACCTTCTGACACACTCTCCAACCACTATTTGGTTGGAGCCTCAGTCTGAACATCAGTTGGACCACATGAGCAATTTGCAGGCCCCTCATTGGCCAGCACTTTGGTTGCCATGGTGTATATAGTGGATGCAACAAGTCAAACTTGACACTTTGTGGTAGCGATCAGTAGGGTGAACACACACACCGCTCCTTCTCTGATTTTGCTTCAAAAGATACATTGGTGCTAGGTAATATCACAGATGTGCCAGTCAAATATGAGGGATGTGCAGAGTTGGGGGATAGTCACCATGAGGGATAGGTAAAGTGAATGATAGGTAGATTGAGGATAGGTAGACTAATGATAAGAATGTACAGAGAAAATTAGGTACAAAGGTGAGGGGTAAACTTTAATCCTTTAAGCCATTTGAGGGAAAACCTAATTAAACTCTGGATGTTTCAAGGGATATGTAGTATGAGTGATATGTAGACTTAGGGATAGACAGTATGTGGGAGAGGCAGAGCCATACACAGGTAGAGTACTTGTCAGGTTGAGATAGGCAGACATTGGGATATGTAGATTGAGGTATTGACTTTGATTAGCATGTTGCATCTATAAAAAGTTCAAATCATTGTCAATATAACTTTTGTACATTTTTAAAATATTCTCATCATTAAACCTCCTTTTTAGGTACTTTTGGTCAAATTTTGAGAATCAAGATCACAAATTTTGGATTCAGCAAGATTTTTGGGTATAGGTGGCCCCTTGTTTCCATTTGATATCACTCTGATAAAGATTCCTGACATCTCTATAAAACCCCTTATCCTACATAGGACTCAATACTGAACACAAAAGGGAGCCTACTTTTAAGGGGGGTAGAGGGGGGGGCTGTTACACTGTGCCCATAGGTAAAGCTCTGAGTTTCACCTCCTATCTATTTAAGCTTCTTGATATTAGGTCCAATTTAGTTGCCTAAATTGGACTATTCAGTGGGGGCCTAGGCTTAGTTTTCTAAATTGGATCAAGTGTATCATTTTTCTTACTCTAGTATGGAGCAAATTCACATGATATTGATGGAAATAACAAAGAGGACATGTAATATCATATATCAAAAGTTCCCTATTTTTATTGAATTTTTTTTCAATATAATGAAAGTATAAGGAAATAGAGAACAAATGTGCACATTGGTCCAAATTAGGATACCAACTGGTCCAATTTAGGCACCTGGTTGCCTGAATTGGACCATCAAGCTTTGATTTTTAATTGCATGCCATGACTAAAGAAATTCAAATTCCTAGATTATTATGCGCTATCACCATAGAGCTATAAGATACCTCACTAAGTGTATAAATTTACATTCAAATTCATAGAAATAATCACTAGACAGGAAAGAGTTCTTGGGGGGTCCAAATTAGGCAACTTTCCCCTATATATGATATTCATAATCAAATTATATGAGCATTTTTTTTTAAGTATTTTTGGCTATTCTCATCTCTGCCTGCTATTGTGCACGTTCATTATTCAAGCCGGTTCTTTAATTACTTCGAATATTGATGAAATCCTGTAGGGCATACCTAGAGTCATTTGTGCAAAATAATAGGGCGTGCATTTGAATTTATGCTCTCCCTATTACTTCAGCAATGAGACCATTCATACAGTTCACTATACACCTTTTCGCTTTCACCCCTGGATTTCAGTAATTCAATAAGCATAGATGCCACTCACTGGCCAATAAAAACCAGGAAAACCGAAATTTAAGACACATTTTCCCAGGAATTTAACATAATTTGATACAGAAATCTTGGAATCAAAACCAGGAATTCCTGGTAAACCAGAAAAAGTGGCATCTCTGAATAAGTTTTGCGTGCAAATCCTGCTTTATGGCATTGAATGTACCGAATAGTACTTTAATGAAATATATTGTCCTTTTTTACATTGTAGAGAGACTAGGTTAATCCTACATGGAGCATAGGAGCACTACCTGGGGATACATGTACGTGGAATTGGAAACGTTTCTGGTTCATCTCATTATTCTGGTTGACTGGATTCTTATCTGTCAATCTATCACTAGTGATGCAGCCACATGGTCTGAATTTCAGGACACCTGACATTTAGTACATTTAGGTGTACCCACATCTGTGAACTGAAAGCATGCAATATGCTTCAAATGTGAATGATGAGAAATTCTGGTGAGTAGAAATAAAGACCCAAAATTTGCAAATGAAAAAGTGTCATATTATTCATTTTTGAGCTGCCCAATTGTAAGATCAGAGTGAAACCGAGGGAGGTTTGGGAGTGTGTGTGGGGAGGGAGTGAGAGTGTCGTTCTAAATACCCTGCACCGTGCACTAAGATTTCTTCAAACTGTATACAGTGTAAATCTAACTTGAAAATTTCCCTGCAAACTCGAGCAATTCACCCAAAATTATTAGGGGGATTTCGATTTAAATGTAACCCTTTTTGGACTGATTCCCTTCCCAGTTGCTTGATCTGTCACATCGCTGATAGCATGATGGGTACCAGTGGTTTGTAGTGAATAGAGGTAATTTTCTAATTGGTTGATAATGCATCTCGCTTGGTTCCTATACCGACTTAGCTGGTTTGATTATCAGCCAATGAAATGACACCAACTACTCACTGCGGTACCCATCTGATAACTGCTATCAGTGATAACCGCTGGTAATCAGCTTCAGCAATGGTGGCGCCATAGGACAATTCGCTACCTCGGTATAGGACTCAGTATGGAGGCCTAGTGGAGCCACCATCTTGAATTTCGCTGGTTGAGCTAAACCCCACTGATAAGACATACCATGATGGGTACCTTGTCCCTGGTTAACACCCACTTCCAGGGACATGCTGGTCCCACCTTATCAGTGTGGGTCGCAGGAACCAGCTAGTGGCCAATACACCCTGCACTGCAACAAGACAGGCCACTGAGTTGGCTGCATGTGTGGAGTGTAGGGGTAGTATCTAACCTGCATGCCTGAGATCTATCATTTTCACAAGATTTTTATTATTCCAAAGTGTGAGAACAATGCAAAAAATGGTCGAGACCCTATGATCACAAAACTTTCCCTGTGCAGATTGTTGATGAGGATATTCTGAGAAAGTTATACAGAAATATAGTTACGTTTTGTCATTTAATTTTAGGTTTCATGTCTGTGAAATACATTAGCCTTGGCAAGTCTTGGTGCCCCAATCCACGTGGATATCAGTACATGTAGTTACAACCTTGGCTGGAGCTCGGCTAGAGCTCTTTCTAGCTATCTAAAATCACACAACGCTATCGAGAACAGTAAAGTGCTTCACAGCCCTACAATGGCACATGTACATGGAGCAGCAGACCGGTACAGGTGCCGATGAAGACTGGTATTTTGGTACTATATAAAGTGCACATGTAACAGTCTTTTATTTCACTTATTAAGACATCACAGACGATACACTATGTAAAAGTGCAACCTATAATACCAGGTAATATAAATGCTATCATCTACAGGGATGAAAGTGACTGACAACAGAAAAAAACAACCTAAAATACTCGCATAGAATCATAGAACCCTTTTAGATGTAGGTTTTGGGATGTTTAGGTCTTTGGAACTTAAGGGAGTGGTCATTATTTATCAACAGGGGGGGGTGGGTTTGAGGGGGGGGGCGTAAAATTTTCAGACCCCTCCCGAGGGGGGGCTAAAAAAATTTTGACCCCTCTTGAGGGGGGGGGCTAAAAAAATTCACCCTCTTTATAGCAAAAAAGCCCGCGCGCTACTATAGATCAAAGAGGGGCGCGAAAACTCTCCGCGCCTCCGGCGCGCAAAAAATTTTGACTGCCATCGAGGGGGGGGGCGTAAAAAATTTCCGTGCGTCGGCGCGAAAACCCACCACCCCCCCCTGTTGATAAATAATGACCACTCCCTAACATCGGGTAACAATAGCTCTAACTACCGGGGTACACCTAAATGGCGGTGGGGGTTAGGTGGGGGTGGCTACACGTGTCCCAAAGCCATCCCCTGGCCTGGATCCGTCACGGTTCATCTCCAACTCCAAACAAGAGGAGAATGAACATACAGTGCATGAACATGCATGCATAAATATCTAGTGCATGAACACATTTAGTGTCTTTAGTGAAAGGTTGTAACTGACTATGAAAGTACTGAACTTCTGTCTATGATATTTGTGCCTGCAGGCCCCACAATGTTACTGTTTCCACTTTGTGCTACAGTAAGTGGAACACTTCTATAACCTCTCTTGCAAAAATAAAAAAAATGCATAGTTACAACCTTCTTGTACTAAGGCGACGATTTATTGTGTGGTTATATAACAGAGAAAGTGATCCTGACCAGTATTTTTTCACTATAGGCCTGACACACTGTGCAAGGGTCGAATTGATTTACACCATTATGACACTAAATACTGCCTTGTCTTATTAAAAGAGTTAAATCATTTTTATCGACGGCCTGGAGGCAACACGTAGATTAACCGGAGTGACAGCTACATACATATATATTGTAGCCTCAATACTTTTGAGACCAATACTCACTCAATGCATGTGGTGTTATTGTGTCTCTGGGGATTTGGCAAATGATGTCGTTATATACAAGTTACCGCAGTACTTGTAACTCAAAGGTATTAATCAAAATTAATCAACACTATAATTACTAAAAGTGAGTCACTTTTAGTCAAATATGCAATAGACTTCCGACATGATTTAATTTACGGAAAATTTTCTGTGGATGGTGCATAACTTGGTGAAGTTGGTCATAAGCGGTTACGGGAACAAGCACACCACTGGCTGTGACCTTTGTGACACGAATGCCCATTGCACTAGGTCATGACCTCTACACCAAGGGCACAGGGATGGAAGTGTAGAGGTCGATTGCCATGTGTGCGTTTGGATCCCAGGTACCCGGCAGATATCATAGACTTCATGTCTTTGTGTTGTTTAGACAGAGGACCTCCCGGGAGGCCCTCTTTATCTCAACTCCAGAGGTTGATAAAATGTCATGGATTGACGGATATTGGCCACTAGCTGGTTTGGAGCTGGTTCCTGTGACCCACACTGATAAAGGTGGGACCAGCATGTCCCTGGAAGTGGGTGTTAACCAGGGACAAGGTACCCATCATGGTATGTCTTATCAATGGGTTTTAGCTAAACCAGCGAAATTCAAGATGGTGGCTCCACTAGGCCTCCATACTGAATCTTATATAACCCAGGGCCCCCTCCCTCTCTGGCAGCCTCAGTCCCCCCCCCCCTCCCGTCCTCAATAACAACACATATTCTTATGGAGGACCATAGAAGGTCGGCAGTCAAAGTGTGTCACAATAACGACTAGGCCAGGCCACTGCGTGCTTCAGAGAAATCTATCCCCAGCCACTCCTAACAAATAACAGTTCTTGGATTTGGTATCACTGCGATTTATTTTCACATCATACACATGTTCCCCTGTGTCCAAACATACAAACCCCATTAGTAGTTCTCATTTTTCTTCGTAGGTTATGTTTTCGATAACTGAGTTTCTCTATAGTACTATCAATCATAAGATTAGAGACCAAACATTTATATACCCCACACTTCACAAATATACCACATATAGCTCATCCCAGAGGCATACAGGCTGTCAGCTAATCAATAAACACCATAATGGTACTTGAACGTTAGACTGTATGACCTGTAGAAGACCTCTAGCATATACATGTATATCAATACTACACATAGAGGATCTGGATGGAGGGGGGGGGGCATATCTATGTCACGTGTAGATTTTAAGAAATCCTTTTGTTATATGGTTTATATACCACTTAGATCCCCATGTCGGTATGTGACTTATTTTTCCCTGATGTCACTAAGGCCTATGTATACATGTTAAAATGTACAGGGCCATGTCACGGTAAATATAGGGGGGTCTAGGCCCAGCATATAACAAAGAGAGGCAAGTAGGGCCGACCGTAGAACAAGTTAGTACAGCTATATATATATACCATATGTACATAATCAATGGTAGGGCTGAGACTGGAGGACTGGGGACTAACTGACCTCGTGACCAAGATCTGGTACACCCTTGGATCTTGAACAATGTCTTGTGAATCAAAACCTTTTCTAAGCCCACACAGTGCCCTTCTTTAGTCTCTTTTGATGTTAACTGGAGGGAAATGATATAAAAAGAAGTGCGTGTGTGTGTGGGGGGGGGTACAAGGCAAGTACAAAGGGATGTGGATAAATATAGCATGCTATTGCCCCCCCCCCCATGTCGATTTTGAGAAATGGCCGTGTCTCCGTTTCGATTTAAAAAAAGTTCCACTTTGTCGGTTTTTGGGGTCTAGAAATGTCCACGACCCACGTCACTTAGCCCAAAAAGGCCCATGTCGCCACATTGATTTTAGGGGTCTAGAGCCATGTTTTTATCTTCCCGGGGTATTCTTGCTGCAGTGAGACCTATTACACAGAAAGGAGTGGTTCAATTATTATTGTATAGACTACATGTATAATATAATTTAAATCTTTTACTTGTAGACTCACTGAACAAATGAACAGTGGGAAGTACATCTGTAGTCCCGGGGTCTGTAGCTTAGTCGAATCTACATGGATGCTAAGCAAATCGTGTTCCTCTCCATATTTTAATGGCCATAGGTCGGTGAAGTTTCTATATCTAGGGTTACAACTGTGCCTGGAACACTTTCTAAGTTGTGCTCATAACTCTTAGTTCACCTGTACTCTGGTAGTACGATTCTCAATATACCCCTAAAATGAAAATCGATAAACATTGAAACTCCAAGCCGTGCACTTCATTTAGTTTGTGATCTATTATTAATCAAGGATTACTGCGTTTCAAAGAGAAACTAAAGACGAACTGTGTTCTGCTCTAGTAAACATGACCAGTAGCACACAGCAGCTGCATACAGCCTGGGCCTTACATTGCAGTGTACTCAGACAATACCCTCCATGTTTGTAAATGTACGATTATGCAATGTCCATATCAGGTGGTATCTGGTAAATATTAAAGCCTCATGATTTAACTTCAAATGTGAAAGATATCTTACATATTGACCCAAGTGCTCAACCGCTATGATATATCATGTTGTACCATGTGCATAATCATTTATACGTATTTGACATCAAGAGTAGTGCAAATATTATCTATCCCTGCATTGATAGTCCGTCTGTCTTATCCATGGTGCCTCCCGTACATTGGATCTAATATAATATAGACAGAGGCGTAGGAAGCAAATTTTCATTGAATTGTCGGCTCAAGCCCAATAGCGCCTATACATACCCAATATGAAATTTGTATAGAAAAATACTTTTTGGTGAATTTTAGATCTAATCTGGGGCCCAGGCCCTCATTTTCCCTATCCCATTTCTATTACCATTCGAACTTGAGATGCAAAGTTTTAGTTCCTTGTTCAATTTACTATGAATTATTGGCAAATTTTTGGGGGACCAAAACATACTCAGGCCCTTCTTTATGATTGGGGGGCCCAGCCCTCCCTGCCCCCCCCCCCCTTTTTCCTACGCCCCTGATAGACTTATGATAGACTATATTCACGCGCGCATCATGAAATTACCTTACATGTACTTTTTAAACGTTACCAGGCCCTTGTGGTGCACCATTGTCTCGGGCATTGTCTCAACTAACTATGGCGGAATAGGAAAGCAGGCGACCACAGAGCAACAGCAGATGGCGGTCAATAGGGTATTGTGCACCTGGTAGTAGACAATGGCTACGTTGTCGGGTATTATAAGGGAGTGGTCATTTATTATCAACAGGGGGGGGGTGGTGGGTTTGAGGGGGGGGCGTAAAAAATTCTGACCCCTCTTGAGGGGGGGGCTAAAAAAATTTTGAACCCTCTTGAGGGGGGGGCTAAAAAAATTTACCCTCTTTTTAGCAAAAAAGCCCGCGCGCTACTATAGATCAAAGAGGGGGCGCGAAAACTCTCCGCGCCTCCGGCGCGGGGGGGGCGCAAATTTTTTTTACTGCCGTCAAGGGGGGGGCGTAAAAAATTTTCGCGCGTCCGCGCGAAAACCCTCCACCCCCCCCTGTTGATAAATAATGACCACTCCCTAAAACACTTTAGACAAGTGTATTTTGATTGGCCCTAATTACAATGTACTGGCGTGTGTTGAAGCCACACGCCACTACATCGTATGGTCACTATTGTACATTTATATAGAATATCTAACACCCGTGCTAGTCTACATTAATCTCTCAATCGATATTTTATGCCACTTTAACTTTCCTGAAATTGATAGGTCATCTTGTAGAACAGCATGCACTGCATATTTACTTTGCAAGCCGCACTCATATTCAGGTGCAGGGGACAAAAGACCTCTTTTATTATCAGCGTTTTGTGACAAATCAAGCCATGTTAAAGTACTTACCAGTTTTCATATTTGGGCAGGGGCTTCACCATTCCAGCCTTCTGTAAGGTGTTGAGTAGGTTGAGGTTCTCGGCCTCTGACCCATCACAGATGTGAACATTGTCGGGCTGACACACTGCGGCATTCTCCTCTATGTATCGGCGAACCTTGGGAGCCAGGCGGGACAGGTCACCATGCACCACACTTAGAGCCCTGGTACCCTGGACCATCAAATTCCCAGCACATAGTGCACGCCGTGTAGTCCTGCAAATATCAAAATAGGATGCATAGAACAAAAAAAAGGGATTACAACAAACAAACGCAAGCACGCACACAGGCAGGGCACCAGAGGAGTTCAAAGGGCAAAGGGGGCACAGCCATGCAGGAAATTTGGTCCATGGGAGGGGGGGGGGTAATAAAAGGGTCCTGGGCTAGATTCATACTGTAGAACATAAGGCCCATTTTCAGAGGGTCTGTGGATGGGGGCAGCATTTGCTCCCAAGCCATTCTCTGGATCCACAGTGTATAGGATCAGAGATGCCACTCACTGGCCAACAAAAACCAGGAAAACTGGACTTGGGGCACATGTTCCCAGGATTAACATAATCTAATACAGAAATCCGGGAATCAAAAGCAGGAACTCTGGTAAACCAGGAAAAGTGGCATCTCTGTAGGATTCATGTAGACCCTTTTATTCAATATTGCACCCTCAATCTCACACTGGCCTCAACCCTCCCCCAGGGCCTCACTCCCAGTCTCACCATTCCACTACCCGTCTCATCCTTCCCTTACCCTCAGTCTGATCATTTGACAATTGATGATTCACTTGCGAATTCTCTGCGCTTCCCTTGTGATTGGCCAAGCCCATTCATCCAAATCCCCGGCCATATCCAATGACCAAGATGTGCCCCACCTCCCCTTTTTCAAAATCCTGGATATATATATATATATATATATATATATATATATATATATATATATATAACCATAGTGTTGTAGATTTTAATATAATAGTAGAGAATAGTCCTGTGAGACATGGCACGGAGACTTGTAATCTTGTGTCTAGTTTCAGTTGGTGAGACTGATAGGGCATACTATCATCTGGGCTTTTGGTAGTATATAGCACAAATTCAACCTGAACTACCCAATGCAGCTAAGTATGTGTACTAATAGTCTGTAGACTGTCCATTCTGCATGCACCTCACTCAGCTGCCACAGGGACCTGTCTTATTCAATGTTCAATGCCATAGTCAACAGGTGTGTCATTATGAGTGTACACTGTCTCAGATTACCAGGAGCCTGCTCTGTCTACCCCCCCCCCCCCCCACACACACACACCCAACTGCCAATCACATGTAATAGTCTGTACCTCGTCACGGGCCAGTGGTCAGCAAACCGGCCAGATCACTCCACCTTTCTGTAGAGGGGGAGCACAGTGTAAGTACCTTGGTGTACATACATGTTTTCAGTGTTCCACAAAATCGTTTATATAATGAAAGTAGTAATCAAATTAATCTTTCACCACCAATAGTAGATACATATTCTGAGATAGCATTATTTCAATGTAAACTAAAAATTTTACACAGAAAAGAATGTAGCAGTTCCACAAGGTGGCCTTACACTTCAACCTCCTCTGATTTACAAAAATGCACATATGGCAACACACACTTTAGCACTGATTTCTCCATAGAGATCTTTGACAGTGAATACTTTGTTCAAATACAGAAAATATGATCCAATTGTACCATAACCCACTGAGATAAAACCTGTACTACATATATATAGTAGTTTCAAAATGAACAATTCTAAAACAAAGGCTACAGGGATCCATTTCTAAATCTTAAAATGCTCTAATGCTAATCTGCCATAGGGCTCCAAATGATGAAATGTCTTATCTGCGAATAAATCAAAAGTATGAGATATATTCTGAAAATTCCTTCACTAATAAGTAAAGTACACACACTGTTGTTATTACATTAGAATAGTGAGCAGGAATAGTCCATAACAGAGGAGCCACAAACAAAAATAGATTGCAAGGCCTCCCTATCCCTTACACCGTGGCGACTGTGAACCATACACTAGTCTACTCATCTCACAAGTAGTACTCACTAGTCACCGCGCTAATAATATATATATATATATATATATATATATATATATATATACATATATACGTATATATGTATATATACAGGCAAACACGCTCTGTTTCTCGTCAGTCCCTGTAGCGCACTGCATAGGGAGTTGGATTTGGGATCAGTAGGGTATGGGTTCGACCCCTGCCCTTGGCAATAGAAATCTTGTAGGTTTTAACATGTGACATGACATGTAAGGTGTGCCTGATATCCATGGATAACAGGCACTGGGTATGGAACACCCACTATCATTTTTTAACAACAGGGGGGCTGGTGGGGTTGAGGGGGGGTCAGAATTTTTTCAACCCCTTGACCGGGGGGGGTCAGAATTTTTTCAACACCTCTGATGGGGGGGGGGTCAAAATAATTTCACCTGTTTTCAGTGAAAACCCCATGCGTTACTATAGGCTAATAGGGGACGTTCGCACGCAATTTTTGTCCCTTATGTGGGGGGGTTGAAATTTTTTTTGCGCGTCCGAGCGCAATCCCACCAGCCCCCGCTCCTGTTGTTAAAAAATTATCACTCCCTAAACCAACTCATAGGCTAGGCACCCAATTGATAGCCTTTGCTTTTGCACAGTCTATTGTGATTATGTACAGAACTGGGTGTAGACATCAGGTAATGATGTGTGGGGTGAACATGATTGGAGTGGCTATTCACATGACAGTGCAGAGTTGGGTGGCTGGGTGCTGGTAAGTTGTTATGGTATTGTGACTGGGGGAACTACCTTCTTAGCCTAACCACACACCTCTATTATCTGGGTCAGTGCTGTGTAGTGATCCATGCATCTAATTAACCGCTACAGGTTAGCTACCCATGATGCACTGAGTAAATAGTAAGTGATTAGTAACAGAAAGTTATCAAGCACTTAGTAAGTATGCGCCCCCCCCCTGGTGCTGGTGCCCTGGTCAAGCGGGTGATACTCACACCCTATGCCCGGGGGGGGGGGGGGCACTCCCTATCTTTTCTATAGTTTCCATGTGTGAACAAGACCTTCGATTTGATACCCTTTTCACGGGAGCAAAATCTGAAAATTTCCCTTTTCTATAGGGAAGCCTCAAAAACTAAACCCTAATCCAGGGACCCCACTCGAAAATCCACCCCTTTCCCCAGGAAAATGCAAAACGGAGACATTAATGTAAAATATGTACGAGAATATCATACCATTTTTCAACTAAAAGTGTCAATATTTGGCCAAATAGTACCCCCTTTCCCTTCAATATTGCTTTTCGGGCCTCCCTAGCCCACTTAAAAGGGTCTATTTCTCCTCTTTCCTATCTCCTCAGGATGTGTGTGGTGAACATATGCGCGGGCACTGACACATTCCTCTGTGAAATTGTGTAATTTAGTTCTCGCCATGAATATGACCTTTGCTGTCGAAATGGCGTTAAACATCTATAATTTACTCACTCTCACTCTCAATATTGCTTAAAAAGCATCCCTATCAAAGGGCCCTCGAGGGCCCGTGCCTTGGGCCCAAAAGAATCATGTTCGCAAATCGAAATATTAGAAGTTCAATGTAGTTTGTCCATTTCGGACATTACAGCTGAGCTGCCAGGTGTTATTCGACGTAATTGTGATCATTATGAACCTGAGTCTCAGGATGGCACATGCAAAACATTGGCAATGGTTTTGCCCACATCGTTTTTTGGTCACACAGTTGGGGAATCTTCTTCATTCCACGTGACGTGTTTATTCAGACCGTGATTCAGACCAAAGGTTGGACATGTGAGTTAACACGTAGGCCCGGGGGGGGGGGGGGGGCATTCTGGACATTTACACAAGATACGTAGACTACGTTCCACTGTAAGACCAGGTATGTACACGTGAACTTTGTGTACGTGTCCAACATACAGGCGATTTCTAGGGGTACTGGGGTTCCTTTTGAGGTCAGAGTACATTTACTGTTACTTTGATATTCTAGCTCAACAGAGCTTTCTGGTTGGAGAGGACGGAGGCATGGTCATTGCATCATTTACTCAGAAAAGAGACGTATATTGTTCCACCCTCTGACTACCTATGACCTACTCCCCTACCATTCCATACCCTGCTCCCTTCCACCCACCTACCCACCCACTTACCCCCATCCCACTCATGGTTGGGCCTTGCCAAATTCCTGCTCTCTGATTGGACGAGTGCGTACACACCCACGTCCCCCTAGCACGGCCTGCTAACTGGGACACCGTGTATGGATCATTTATGCATGAAACACATTGTACCTCTCTTGTCTAAATGTAGCATGCAGATGTAGGGCGTAATGCATCTCCATGATAAAACTTGGTTTGCAGAGTCACACGATCAATAGGATATAATACATCAAATCCCACTGAAAAAGGGAGCTTCTTTCGTTACCTCTGACTTCTGAGGAAGCCTCTACATCCATGACCCTTCATGATTACCGTAGAGAAATAGTGATGAAGAAATGAGCTGCCCTTCAGATTATGAGGCTATCATAATTATGATGAGACTGGGTTTTGAAGAAATTGCCTAGAGGGTGATTAAATGCCTCTTCCAGGTGGTATTTGAGAGCAATTTTATGGAATGAGGCCCCTCAAACAATTACCACCCCCCCCCCCCACCATTAAGGGGCCCACAAACAGACTGTCAGATGATCCAGACAGGCCATTTGCCGTAGTTTTAGCCCTGAGAGACTATGGCTGGGGCCCCTACCCCAGCCAGAGTTATCATCTATACATTGCCTACCATTTTACTCGTGCAAAATGAATGAGTAGACTTTACTACTTTACTATTAAATGTCTGTTCCACAAACTTGTCCCAGTCTATCTATGTGATACTACCTTGCCCTCTGTCTTTGAAACAGATCAAATCCCTTCATTTTTTAGTAAACCAGACCTTGTTTTCAGTAGACAGCTGCAATATTTACTGGATTGTTACCAAACTGTAATTACTTGTTTCCCTCCCCAGCCCTTCACACCTACTTGACCTCATGATATAATTGATGACTAGTTAGAAAGTGTAATAGGCTAACTTAAATCAGACCACCCTTGACTGTGGACAATGATTGCTCTACAATGTGTATACCTATAACCAATTCACAGCCAATACACATTGAACAGCATTGACAACGACCCTTGTTAATTACAAGTAGTGGGGACTTCATCTACATTTATAAATGTCACTTTATAATTATTTGCTATATTGATTTCAAGTTCAATTGCAGAGGCTGGTGTCCTATTAAGAGTTCTTGCTACAAATAAATTATCATAGCCAAACATCAATATTTAGACCATTGATACTGCCATTTTATAGTCCTAGCCTCTCTGGACTAGGTGGTTTATGAGTGAATCTGTCCAAATCACAAGAATGACCTGTTTGACCTTGAAATTTCCAAATTTTCGGAATTTGCCTGAAGACTTTAAATAAGAGGTGATAATGATATGTGTCTTTGAAGTTCGAAAAAGGGGTATTTTTTCATGAAAAAAAAAGAAATAAATCGGTGAAAGTCAGAAAATAGGGGTATAGAGTCTACTTTTAGAATGACTTAACATTTCTGTCAAAAGGGGTCATTTTCGTTTTCACGTTTTGCTTTTGAGTGAGGTGATCGGGATAGCAATAATAACTGCATGGCAAATCATACTCCTCAGGCATGGGGGGGGGGTGGATGGGGGGGGGGGGTCCCCCATGTCATATGTCGATTTTAAAAGATGGCCATGTCCCCATGTCAATTTTAAGAAATTGTACATGTCCCATGTCACTAAGCCTAAAATAGCCCACGTCGCCATTTTAGCGGTCCACACCCATATAGGGCGCTATACAGGGGCGTGGGAAGCAGTTTCAGAGTGGGTGGGACCAGGGGGGTTTTCTGCAATTTTTGACCTCCCTTTGCTTGACCTTTTAGTTTTGACCTTTTGTTTTGACCTGCTTTCCACGCCCATGCTATAGAGCCATAGATTCGAAGTGATACATATGTCATAGCCTTTGGAATTCAACATGTCATGAGAAGTTCAGAAATTATATTATATTGTATCCATTGATTGTATAGTGTAGAGCATAAGACTAGTAGAGTACACTAGACTAGAGAGGCAATAGAATGGGAGCTGACCTAGCTCCACTTTGGCCTGTTTGGGCTAGTTGCCGGTCTACATTTGGCCATGATATTGATCGTGACCTATTTAAACTATCTGACAATGACTATACTGTAGGCTAGGCTTTCAAGGTAAACTTTCTAGAAGCAAATAACGTAATTTAAATTTTACTGAAAGGTCGTGTGTGTGTGTGTGTGGGGGGGGGGGGGGGGCACAGGGAGCTACAGGGGACAGTCAGTGAGTCACAGGCAATCCCGTGAGAAGTTTAATGTATAATGATAATATGAAGGTCCACTGACCTAAAAGAAGCGGTCACCAATACGGATGAACTTGCATATTCTAGTACTGAACGTAAAAAGAATATGACGGTGAGCAAGACTGAAACCTACCTTGCTAAAAGCATGATGCGATTGACGGTCCTCCCACTTGCCACGTACAATCAGCTGTGAGCTGCTGAGCTGCCTGTTGTGCACTGCTCCGCTCCGCCGCCTCACAGTCTTCGGTCTCCAAACAGATATGGATACTCTCCATTTACCACACATGGGTACCAATGGATGGAGAGTGTCACGGTACCGTACCTGCGCCGCACCGCGATCGCCCCTGTCACTGTAGGGACCGACTGTTAGGATAGCGAATTATGTCATGGCAGATACGATCGTTAGGGAGTGATCATTTTTTAACAACAGGGGGGTACATGTGTACCAATGGATGGAGAGTGTCACGGTACCGCGTACCGCGCACTACCTGCGCCGCACCGCGATCGCCCCTGTCACCGACTGTTAGGATAGCGAATTATGTCATGGCAGATACGATCGTTACTACTGCTGCAGCATGAAGGCCCCAAAAGGTGAACACCCATCACCAAGAAAAATATTATACATCATACACCATTTGAAAGCTCTAAACTTGTAGATTTCAGATATGGTAGGTGTAATAAAATTAAAAAAACAAACAAACAGTATTTTTGGTGAATTAGATCCTAAGAAAAAAAGTTTTTAATAATTTTTAATTCAAATTGAATAATTTCAGAAAAATTGTTTTACCACAAAAATAATGCCTCTAACTTTGTGTCCTATGATTTGAAATATAAAAAGGCATCATAATCATCAATGTGACATCTCAGAGTAATTAGGTCAAAGGTCAAGATGCAAATATCCATATATACCATATTCGATCTAATAAGTGGCCAGGGCACTGAAATTTTTTACTTCCGCATCAAAACTAAGAGCCACTTAGTCATGGACCATGGACCAATCAACTTCTTCCAGAGATGAAATATTTGAGTCTAATTAGGTCAGTATGTTGACTTTCATATCGGAAATATAGGTCAACTTATAGGGAATCAGTACCCTATTTTCATGATAGCGTTTTTTGATAGGATTTATATAAATTGAAAAGAGTGTGCTAGTGAGGTAGTCCTCCTAGAGCAATGCACCAGACTTATCTGATGCCTTTGATTACATCATATACTATGGTGTCACTCAGTACAACAGAATATTGCGTGATACAATATTATTATGATAGGTTCTGTTCTATTAAATGTGGAGAGTTTAAACTATCTGGGTGTAATTATCGATAGCGACTTAAATTTTAAGGTGCA
This sequence comes from Acholoe squamosa, assembly GCA_949317995.1. Taxonomy (NCBI): domain Eukaryota; kingdom Metazoa; phylum Annelida; class Polychaeta; order Phyllodocida; family Polynoidae; genus Acholoe; species Acholoe squamosa. The sequence continues at coordinate 31,613,538 of OX439038.1, forward strand.
CTGTAAAAAGGTTGAGCCGATGGGTATATCAAAGTTGAAACAGTTTCGTAATATTGGGGGTGTGGATGGGGGGTCCCCCATGTCACATGTCAATTTTAAGAAATGGTTATGTCACATGTCACTTAAATCCCCATGTCCCATGTCACCTCTAAGAACCTCTCATGTCACATGTCGATTTTAAGAAATGGTTATGTCACCATGTCAAATTTAGTGGTCCACACCCATAATATTGTAAAATATTTGAATTGTGAAAATGCTCCATGTATCTACAAACAAATGGTCTTGCCCATACTAGAATATTGTAGTTTTGTTCTAGATTCTGGTCCAAAAACCCTGGTAGATCATATAGACATTGTACAAAACCACTGCCTTAGAGCTTGTGTAAGGGTGAAAAATGCCCAGGATGTACACTTTAGGTTGCAGAACACCAATTGACGGGAGGTGGCAGCAGGAGACACTTTGTAGGTCCGCACTGAAGGGTGTTGTACAATGATTATTGGTCTAAAATCTGACAGTGGGTAGGCAAACCAGGCATCAAATAATCCTTAGGATGTATATTAATCGATTTGAGTGTTATTTAGGCTGATATTTGAGGGTAAGTTGAGGGGGGTGCACTCTTTTCAATTACAGAATTTATTGTAATCATTCACTGCAAAACCCCCAAATCTGGGTATGTCTGCACTCTACGGCCTATAGCAGAAAAGTTAATTACATTGTACCACATCTCATGGCCCTAAATTAATGGGAAAAATGTGTGCCTACATGAAAATAACAGTGGCTAAGCCCAGAAATTCGCACAAATATTTTATTTTCGCCCATATGCTATATAAGCCAACAGTGAGAAAATAATTAGTGTCCTGCAGCCATAAATGACCTCCTAACTAGGTGTAAAGTGGACTCACTAAGTATAAGAAGGAAAAAGGCACTAGTACATATAATGTACCGTTATTCACAAGATGAAGATGATATTGTAATCCTTTGTCATGAACTAAGAGGGAATGGGAAGAGAAAATTGAAAGTTAACAGACCAAAAACAGAATCTTAGAGAGGTAGTCCTTTATATAGAGGCAACCAAACATGGGAAGTGTTGTATGCTGATATACAGCTGAAACCTACTATGAGTGCTTTTAAATCTTAATCGTGTCTGAGAGGAGATGTACTTGTGACACTGGGTAGATTGTGATTATTGTAAAGATCTGTATGTTAATAACAGAAAATGTTACGGTAAGTTCATGGAAACCACTTGGTACTATAGAAAACTCAACCTATGATTATTACTTTGGTGGTGAATATCTATAACTTATCAGGCGACTGTAACATCTCCATTTGGGGTGTTTTCTTTAGCCAATAAACAGTGTTAAAACTTCAAACTTTGATTGGGCAAAATGCATCTCTGTACTACTTGCACAGTATTGATAGGATGCAATCAGATGTTGTCTGTATCTTTTTTTCCTGTGATTTACTTATACCTCTGACAAGTAACACTAAATATAGAGGATGTCGGCAGAAAATACATTCTTCTGATATTTTACAATTTCTACTATTTAAACTTTCAGACCATTGCAGATATTTAGATTGTTGACAGAAAATTTTGAATATATTGCATTTAAAGGAAGTTCCAGACTTTTTTTTCTACTTTTTGGTTCCATACTCAACTTACAATATAATACATAAGTCCTTCCGTGCCGTGATGATGATCTCCATCGTACACTCCGATATTACCATAGGAAGTCTATGGTTCCAGGCTTGGCATGCCTGTATATTAGTTAACCTATAGGGTACAGCACATGGTGCTGCATTGCTATGCTATTGTATACCGGAAGGCGCTGCACAACCTGCGTCCGAGCTGGGTGACCATTGGGGCTGTCTCTGATTCTACTAATAGGGATATGGGTATCCTGTCCCATGGGCTAGCTAGGTCTGGTTCATACTGGAATGAACCGGTCTATGGGCCTCACTATGGGATAACCCTGCATGATGGTTGTCATGCATGGTGGTTATCCTGTGTGATGGGTGTCCTGCCTAATGGTTGTCCCTTGTATGTTCTTTATGTATTCTGGACTATTAGTGGTATGGTTTACATATAGTTGTTTTAGTGGGGTCTAATTGTACAGAAAGGTGAAATATGGTTGGTTAATAGGTAGAGGCAATAATTGTATAGGGATTACTATAAAGTGATATTTATAATGAATTTAATGTATTGTGATAGGAGAGGGGAGGCGGGGAAGGCGCGCTCGCAGGAACCAGGGAAGCAAGTGGGGACAGTTCCCGCTGGCGCCGGGAGGGGGCGCGCGAGGGAGCTTGTGACGTCAGGGGATGACGTCACGGGCCCAGGAGGAGGTTCTATAAGCAGAGGGGGAGGGGCACCCGGGGTCTTAGCCCACTGCTAAGACCAGGAGGAGGAGCTAGGAGCAACTGGAAGGAGGCCATAGGCTTAAGGACTATTGGATACGGGGTATCCGGGGATAGGACAGAGCAATTAATAGAAGTCGGGGCAGTTGACAAGCGTCGGAACCGGGGACGGACTGGCTTCTTGAGGTGTTCTTAGGCCATAAATAGATATCCGAGTATAAACAACATTAAGTCAATATTAGCATATATATTCAACCTTTATTACGCCCAGATCTCATGCTAGACGTGTCGGGGCTTATGTCGGCACTTAAATAAACAGCCTGGTGGTTTCTGATACTTGAATTACCTGTGTTTGTCTTCTTGTTACAGTATGTATTATGCTGACATAATTCCCCTCTTTGGTTCAAAGGTCTCCTGACTTTGTAAACACGGAATGCAATGTTTTTAAAATACAATCATTTTAAAGTGACTTGGGATAAGTCTCGTAACCAAGTGTTAGTAATCATACATTTTAACATGTCCTGGTATGTATTGATACCATGTCATCAAACACAGAGGTGGCTAATGGTGTGACAAGTCCCATTATGTGGGTTGTTAGATAATCGCCTTAGGCATCGTGTCATTCAATTACCAATTGATAGCATTTGTATGGTTGTAATGAACGTTGGTCCCCTGCTTAGGTATATGACGAGTATTTGAGGTAATTAGGACGTTGACTCGCCACAACCAGAACAATATTTGCATTCACAGATCAACTATGGAGACTCTGAGCTTGTCTACTACAGCGTCCCACACAGATTCCCTAGACATTTGTTTGTGCATGACCTGATCACGTGGATATCCCTGTTAGTTCACATACTTTTCCCAGTCTGTGGGTGGTCGGTGGAGACACAGCCAGCGCTGGTCGCTACTTGTGTCTCAGGCCTGGGATGGGGGCCGTGCTGGTCACTGTCCATCCATAAGATGGTGACCATTAAGCCTTTACATCAGGGCTACTTTCATGGTGTTAGTTGGTAAGGAGGATTGTGACAGAATAAGGACTTTAAAGCTCTACTATGGCTTGTGCTACCGATGGAGGATTGATGGAACCATATATGGGTGTGCCCCTGCAGGAGTGGATTAAGATTGGTCATCCGACTGGTCGCTATAGGTTATATGGTTGAGTGCATTGCTCCATCCGATGAACAAAACACTTGTGACATTATGAGATTCTGAAATAATACTGTATATCAGTACACGATAGAAGACCGATTCACAGCGCGCAATGACTTTCACATCTAGGTTGCTGAGTCCATGGCTGAAAGGGTGCCGGTGGCGTGATTGAGTATGAGTGGGTGTGAGTGGATGAGATAGGATGTGCAATATTGGGCGGTTTCGAATGTAGGTAGTGCATATATATCAAATTCTCTAACTTGTTAGATAGACAGTCCTTAGGAGTTCAATGTGTACTGAATGTCCAGCTTCAATCTTGCTACGAATATGTATAGGTTTATCATGTATTTAGTCTCATGATCCTGAAGGTCTAAAGTGTGCCTTGATTTTAAAATGATGGTCCAGAGTAAATTGTTACTTAGATCGATTGGGTGTATTATATTTCTGGTTTCCTTCCCAGTCCTCCTGAGTGGAAAGTCGTTGTTAGATTCCTGAATTCTTTCTCAATTTCCTTGTATGGGATGTTTAATTTCATAAGTTCATGTCTGACTATATTTGTCATCGTGTTCTCCTCAATTGGCTTTGCAGGTGTTACATATACATCGGTATCCCCAATGGTCCTCAACAGGTCAATAAAAGTCAGTGTAAGTGCTGTCAGTTCTGTCGGGTTAGTTGTGTCTGTAATTGGGCAGTAGTGCAGATAGTCTGCACTACATACCACAGGTTTAGTCGGTAGTATAGTTGGAGGTGGCAGTGATTGTCCACACAAGATAGGTTCGTAATTCGGGCGATGTATTGAATGATTTCTCACATGTATCACAAATGAGTCTCTCCACTTAGGTATTCAAATCATCTGAATATACATGTAGGCAGATAACCTGGGCAGTGAGGAGAAAGATCTCCGGTCAATTGATCTCTTGCCGTATTGGTTATTGCTCTCATACATGTATCCAATATGAATTAACTGGATAGAAAATAGGGAAGTGAGGAGAAAGTTGATTCTCCGGTCAGATGGTTGCTAGTCTCTTGCCGTCTCGAACAGATGTGTTTGTGTGTTGTAGTACAAACCATGTGGTTGGAGTGGCGTGGAGAAATCTAAGTATCTGATCAGTTAACTGCTGATTACTTACTGTCCCTTAATATTCAGTGATTCAAAAATATGTAGAGGTATAATAATAACTGGTGCCGTCTGGCGTGGCGGGTGAGACCTGTCGCCTGGTGTTCCTGAGGTTCCGGGTATGTGGCAGCACCTATCCGGGTCCGTGGGACACCTGGCGACGAACCGGGAGCATCCCTATAAAAGGCTCTGCGATCACCTATCACATCAGAGGCCATGTAGGCCTCCGTACATAACCCATGTAATATCATGTTATCCTAATCATAGACTCACAAGGGTAACCGGAAGGTGTAAACAAATAAAACTGTTGGCATACACTCGGAATACCGTCTTTGTCTTTCCTTTCGAATTACGAGACCCGAACCCCTCTGGTTAGAAAGACCAACCATTACATTGGTGCCATGACCAGTTTATTCTGGCGTGTATAGCCCGGACTACAATGTCCGAACAGCATATACATGGGTTAAATGACTTAACACAGTTTAACCCTGATGGACAGGTATCTGTCCAAGACAATGCGAATGGTACCCTAGTGGTACTAGCCCATTCGAACCCCAAGGATGATGGATATTCAGCCTGGCGAAAATTCAGTCCCCATTATCAAATAGATAGTGAGGAGAATATACCAGACTCTGTTAGAAAGGAACAATCTATACAAAGGCAGATAGAAAACAATTCTCTCGCTGGAGAGTTATGCAATTCGATGTTCGAGGCTGGTGGAAGCACTAACCCGGAACATCAAGCTCCGATGCCTACAAAGAGGGTAACATTTGGAGAGCTACCGTATGATGTTCCAAGATCAGGTTTGCCAATCTTGGATTACAGTGCCATAGGTGATGCAACATACAGCATACCCGAAGGTGAGGTATTAAAACAACCGGATGTCTTCCTGAAGAATGACACCTACGTCGCTTTGAATGAAACATTAAATGTTTTAAATAAAGCAAAGGATGAAGTTGTTTCAGAAAAGGAACAACTCGAACACGATCTTCTTGAACTGAGAAAAGAATTCGATCAGAAGAGAAAAAGCTATATGACTGATTTTCAGACCGAAAGAGACAGACTGCATGAAATGCGGGAATCATTCCAAAAGGAATATGATTCGAAACATAGCCTTATACAAGAATATGTAGATACGAATGATCAGCTCTGTCGAGAAAAAGTAAATACAGAAGCTGAAGTAATACATTATCGTACTAAGTTAGAAGACTTGAAAGAAAAATGTAACAAGCAAGCTCAGGATAATGAATCGGTTCGGTTGGGGATAATAACATATATAATCAACAACTAGAACAAGATAAAGAAGGTATGATCCAAGACATACAGGGATTGCAAGAAACTGCGTTGGCATTAGACAAGTATGTTGAAGCAGTACAAAAATCTGTAGCGAATATAGATCCGAGTATCGTTTCAAGCATGCTGAATAATGTGATGGAATGGTAACAATACCATCAGATCGGATAGTCTCCACACCTACCGGTCAGCAGCAGACACAACCCACCAGATTTAACCCTTTTGTTAAAGATGGAGCAAACAAAAATGTTAGTTCTGGAGTGTACTCGAAACCGGATGGTATTGGTTCTGGGGGAGTGAGCTCTGATGGTTCGACTGATTCAGTCAATGCCACTAAGCCACTCACTGATAATTCGTCCCCACCTGCGGATCCGAGGAGAGATCAACACGTGGGACGGGCACCACCTATACTCGATCTAAGTGGTAAAATGAGACCACCGCAAGCAAATGTTCCCATAAGGAACACAGGTCCACCGCCTACACCCCAGGCAGTGGCACTGGTAAGAGCTTTGCTAACCCCGCCCTCTTATTTTTCATATCCGGGACATAGCACCCCGGCTGGACCTAGGTATCCGGCCCCAGGTCCAACTATTGTCCGCGCGCAGGCACCTAATAGGTATCCTTCGCCGCCTCCATCTGGAGCAGTCCCTCAGCCTGTACCATTGTCACAGGTAGGGATGACAGGATCAGGAGGGAATGTGATATCGCATACTTACATTCCCCAAGCAGTATCTGGTGGCCAGGATCCACCCGGAAATGCCGGACAAAATAATATCGGAAATGGTCAAAATGGCTATCATCCGAGACCACAGTACGGAGGTTCCGGATCGGGATCATGGTACTCTGGGAATTGATATAACCAAGGACAAAACCAAAATGGTTATCGTCCTAGGTATACCGGAAACCAATCGTATAACTACGGATCGGCCGGCTATAATGGCGGATCCGGAGGATATTCAGGCGGGTCTTCAGATAGGAGTCAATGCATCCAAAATCTGGGTATTGACTGCTACCAGAAATGTGCCGATGGCATGGAAATCATGGATTGGAGCATGCGAGAGGCCGACAGGCTTCGAGGCTGCGCTAATCCAGCAAGAAGGAGTGCTAGAATACCTCCTCCTTATGACCGGAATGAACCGTGGAGGGACCGGTACCAGGCATTCATGGATGAAGTCAACTGTAGCGGTTGGACTAAGGAAGAAGCCTTACCTTATCTCATCTGTTGGTTAAGTAAAGGCGGAAAGGTAGCTCTAAACCAATGGAGGACTGCCTATTGAATATACGGTACTTAAGACCAATTGGTCGAGTGTGCCGCTTACTTATTCAGCTCTATCGTAAGAGAGGATCCATGGGTCACTTTTAAGAAAAGGACTCAGAAACCGAAGGAATCCCATAAGGTATTCGGTTTAGAACTACAAGACTTATTGTCTAAAGCCCGACCGAATTGGGCACACGATGATGATTGCTATCTGCAAGAATTGTTCACACAATTCTTTGGCGGATTACGAGACGATGACCATAAGCAAGTAGTATGGGATTCGTGGAAGGACGAAACTTCCTTCAGTGATCTGTTTATGGCTATAGATGGCTATGACAGAAAGAAGAGATGAGTGGGTTTACCCCATAGTCCCTTGCGTACAGTATACAGTATTCGGAAGCACCATTTGGAGCTCCCGGAGTGGGTCAGATAGCTCCTATAGAGTTGCAGGATGTTAATTCTGATAACGAGTATGTGTCTGATGAAAATGGAGAACACATCAGCGCTGTTCAAATCGCAGGCAAGTATTACCGCCATAAACAGTATCGTAAAATAGGTCCGAGAGACAAAAGCAAAACAGGTATTTACAAACCTGCCATTTATTGCCCACCAGTCAACTAAAACTGTAGATACCCCCACCATGGCTGCTACAGCCGCACCTACAGATTTAGTAGAGACCCTAGTCACTCGTCTGACTGAAGCTCTGAGGCGCCCCCGAGTGGACAAGTCCAGAAGGAGATGTTTCAGATGCCAAACCATAGGGCATTACACTGCCGAGTGTACAGCAGAGAAACCGGTGCCTAGACCGCCGGGTAGTTATACGGAGGAAAACTAAAAAGGGGTCCCTTGTTGGGCAAGCAAGGGGATCCCAGTGACATAACTTGCCATAGTATCACCAACCGTGATGCAGGTTCCCATGAAGAAGCAAAGTCGCCCAACACCGGATCGGGTAGTAGTATCCGGAAGGTTGGGGAACCCGATACACCAGGTGCCCAGGGAGCACAGGGGAAACCCAGTATCGGTAAAGAGGTAGACGGCTATGAGTTAGCCAGGGTTGGTAGTACCATCTACCCCCGGGTCATCCTTGTCTGGAATACTTGAAAGGATGTGGATTGACCCACGGTGCTGACAATGAGATTCCTGTTGTTACAGATACGCCTTCTCTACTGAAAGGAAGGCGGTGGTATGTTTGCCTTACTGTCAACGGAAAGTCTGCTGAATTTCTAGTTGATACGGGAGCTAGTCACTCCTGTGTCTCCAAGAAATTCTATGATCTTATACCGGATGAGCATGAAACTCCCATATCAGGAGGAAGTGCCAAGACGGCCGATGGCAGTAGAATGCAAACGTATGGTAGAACTTGTTTGAAGTTGCAAATGGATGGCATACATGACTTTCTCATGGGTGCTACCATTGCGGATATATCGGATGAGGGGATACTCGGGTTGGATTTCGCCTCCCTGTATGGTGTGGTTTTAGAACCACAATCAGGAGTGTTGAGTGTGAAATACCCATATCCTGTAAAGGTAAGATGTGTATTGTGACAAGTAAGCAGTATGGCCTTGGTGGCACAAACTGTTCAGATTCCTGTGGGAGTAGCCTGTGAAGTGATCCCGCGATGAGGAATCAATCCGCTGTGATAGAACCGGATGTGATAGCCTTATCGAGTATCAGATTAACATCCGTGGATACCATTGTTGCTAACGCATCCTGGACAGTAGTCCCGATTTCGAATCAAGGGACTAGGCCTATCTATTTAAAGAAAGGACATGTTTTCGGAAGTGTAACACTTTCTGAAACGGTCACTGGAAGTGACTTTGGACTACCGAATGACAAGGATTCTGAGGATATGTCAGGCGATTTGAAAAAATTGTATGACGAGACCCTCCTCGAAGATCCAGAACATAAAAAGAGTTTACTCGAATTGTTGGGGCAATATCAGAATGCCTTTGCTAAACCTGGTGAACCTTTAGGGCGAACCACGAAGGTCTTGCATAGTATTGAGACGGGAAATGCCGAACCATTCAAAATTCCGTATAGACGATTACCTCTGGCTAAAAAGAGAGTCGCAGAAGAGGAAATCAATAAAATGTTAGAACAGGATGTAATAATCCCATCCAACAGTCCTTGGAGTAGCCCTGTTTGCATGGTAACAAAGAAAGATGGTACCATTCGATTCTGTATAGATTACAGAAAGTTAAATGGAGTAACGAAAAAGAATTCGTATCCATTACCCAGAATAGATGAGATCATCGACTCATTAGGTGGTAATAGCAGGTTCTGTACTCTTGACCTACAGTCCGGATATTGGCAAGTAGGAATGAATCCTGCAGATATGGAGAAAACAGCGTTTTCTAGTCATATCGGGTTATTTCAATATAACGTTATGCCTTTCGGTTTGTGCAGTGCACCAGCCACCTTCAAGGCAATGATGGAGACCTTGCTAAGTGATTTACTATGGAAAAGGTGTCTAGTATACCTACATGACATGATAGTCTTTGGAAAAACTTTCGAAGAATGTTCAAACAATCTGAAATTGGTATTGGAATGAATTATTTCTAATGGTCTTAAATTAAAACCAAAGAATGTCATCTGTTTAAACAGTCCATGAATTATTTGGGCCGTATTATTTCAAATGAAGGAATAAAAGCTGATCCGGAGAAAATCGAATCAGTAACGAATTGGAGTAGACCGAAAGAAGCCCGAAAGAAGTAAGGTCATTCTTGGGATTCTGTTCCTATTACCGGGAATTCATACCAAATTATTCAAGGGTGAGTTACCCTTTGCAAATTCTGGCTAATTGGACCCCCGGGTATACCAAGGAAAAGTTTCCTTGGGGACATGAACAAGATCAAGCCTTCAAAAAGCTAAAGGATCTCTTCACGAGTACTCCAGTATTACAGTATCCGAATGAAACGGATCACTTCATACTGGATACGGATGCTAGCAATGTAAGCATTGGTGCTGCTCTGTCACAGGTCCAAAACGGAGTAGAGGTACCAATAGCATTTGCTAGTAATACTTTGAGTAGAACTCAACGTAACTACTGCACAACTAAACGTGAGCTGTTAGCAGTAGTAGTATATACAAAGAAGTTTAAACATTTCTTATGGGGAACTGATTTTACCTTACGGATGGATCACTCCTCGTTAAAATGGCTATAGAACTTCTGAGATGCTGAAGGAATGCTCGCAAGGTGGTTAGCCCACCTGTCTGAGTACGGCTTGGAACATAGTCAAATTCAGCATAGTCCCGGAGTGAAGCATATTAATGCAGATGCCTTGTCTCGGATACCAATTAGGAAATGTGATAATCCAAATTGTACCGATTGTGGAGCTGGGATTCAGATTCCTTTCGGAACCCAGATGGACAGTGTCTTGGATTGGTCTATGGAAACCATAAAACAATACCAGGAGGCTGACTCGATAACTGCTAAGCTTTTGCAATTGGTACCAGGGGGTATACATCCAGCCAGACCTATAGTTTCGCTGAAAAACCGAGAAATGAGAAGATTTCTTGCTCAATGGGCCGAGTTAGAAGTCAGAAAGGGTATATTATACCGATGGAAGCCATGCAAAAATGGCGAGAGAATCATGCAAGTGGTTATTCCACATGTAATGAGACGTGAAATAATGTATTATTGTCACGGGCATAGGACCAGTGGTCACTTTGGGAAGAAACTTTCATTAGCATGTCTATCCCAAAAGTATTACTGGCCTGGGATGTCGCAAGACTTATCAAGATGGATTCTCACCTGTCCCGATTGTTGTAAAAACAAACCGGGACCCGGAATGACAAAATTACCCCTCTCCCAGGAACTGTTTGGGGTAAGGTTCGCTCAAGTTGGTGTAGATATCATTAGTTGGTTTAATAAAACTGCTAATGATAACACCTGTATGATGGTAGTGTGTGACTATTATACTAAGTATACGAAAGTCTTCCCACTACCGGACCATAAAGCCGTGACATGTGCTGAGGCCTTTGTGAAAGGCTGGGTACTGACTTTTGGTGTGCCCTTGATGCTACACAGTGATCAAGGCCAAGAATTTGAATCTAACTTATGGCAGGGTATGTGCGAATACTTAGCCATTTGTAAGACAAGAACTAATCCGTATCGCCCTCAGAGTGACGGTTTAGTAGAAAGATTCAATAGAACTCTTATTCAAGTTCTCAAATCACTAGTGAATGAGAACATGGACGACTGGGATGAGCAATGCCATTTTGTGACACATGCTCACTTATGAGTATTCGGAGAAGACCTTATAATGCCTGCCGACCTAGTGTTCGGAGTCGTAGGCATGGACCCGGAACTACCTTGTCACATAGTTTTCGTCAAATGTTTGAGGGACAGGTTCAGGAAAGCTTATGAATCTGTCCGAATTGACCTAGAAAAGAGTGCATGTTGGCAAAAAGTTGGTTACGATGTGGACTGAAAAATGAGAAAGTTTAAACCAGGTGATAAAGTGCTGAGGTTACATGAACCTTTGCGGAATATTAAACTAGCATCCAATTGGGATGGTCCATTCACTGTAACCCAGGTTATCAGTGATTGTACAGTGATTATTTGATCCGACATTGGCCGATTTTATAAATCGAATGTCGCGAGATTACGAAGATGGTCTGGGAGGGAGACCTCCACAGAAATGTATGGTAAAAGATTCAATAAGGTAATGAATATGAATCGAATCCCTGACCAGGAACCTGACCCGAGACCCAAAAGGAAATGGGGCAGGCCCAAGAAAAAATCTATGGGGAAACTACAAATGCTACTAAACAATAAGCATGGTGGTGTAAAAAAAGTCTCGGCGGGTGTAGACAGAAAGAAGAGGAAAGAGGTTCTGAAGACTACAGGATCCCTAGAGAAAGCTCTTCGATCTGTCAGGTTCGGAAAGGAGTTGCCCGATGAGAGGGTAGTCGTCCGTCGCAGTCCTAGATTAGCCCAGAGGACTGCAGTAACCTAACCCGTATACACAACGAGTGTGCCGTCCTGTTAACCGGTTCAATGTTATATGTTATGCGGGAGCCTAACAACTGACCTGAAAGGTGTATTTGTCGTTGCTGTATGATGTACCAGTGGGTAGTGGACGGATAATCCGGTGGATTCGCATAAGCTTTCCTTAAACTCCACACAAATCCCCAGACGAGTCGACAGCATGAGCGATAATAACATCAAAACATTCATTTGTTTATTTTCGCGGTCCGCACGTGTTGAGCGTGTGACGTCATGGCGTCCAGTCTCAGCTGACGTCTCGTGACCCCGCTTTCGAGCGTGGAAATGACGTCACGGAACCTGGCGTAACGCCATATTGTTTTTAGTAGTGAGAAGAGGCGGACGAGTCTGCGTCCGCTCTCTGATTTACTACTAAAGGCGTACACACCGACAGAGTCAGAGCCCTATGTTGCTCCGGCATCTGACACCGTTAAGTCAGAAAAGGAGTGTTTATACTCCCGGATTGATTCCTCTAAGCCTATGGCTGAGGAATCCGTGACCGCGGCGAAGCTATCCCGTGACCTGGATAAGCTGACGCCAGCTTCTGAATCCCTCACTCGTGAGGAATTGTCTCCAGTAACCCCGGAGGAGGATGAACTGATGGAAGTATATGCACCCACTACGGATCATTCATTCGAAAAGAGACTGGAGGAGTTCAACTTGAACAGTCCAATAGCTGCTATTTCCCCGCTGGCATCGCCAGCAGGAACAGCCGAACTAACAACAGAACAGCCGGATAGTCGTCCTTCGGATACTTCCCCGTCTGCGTCAACTAAACAAGTCGATGGTCAAACCGATACCCAAGAACCCATAGACATGGAGGACTCCGGATTGCCCGCCATATACGACGTGAGGTATCTGTACATCCATCCGGAATTACAGAACCTAATTAACGACGAAACAGGGAAACCTATTCAGGTAGATTCCCTGATTCGGAAGGCCGTCGAAGACATTATGACGGAGTACCAACGAGAAAGGACGCCACTGGAGTGGCTTATGGACTGGACTTGGTACCAATGCGGACTTATGGTAGACCCAGAGTTCCGTGATGTGGTGTACCAGGCCAATCGAGCTATTGCCATGGGAGTCTATCAGAAGCCTGATAAGTCCGCATGGAAAATGGTACGAACGGATGTAGACTGGGTGGGCTGCTTGGCTGACAAGGTCGGGCATGTCTACCCACGTCCGGAAACCCTCATGTACGATCTCCACACCTTAAGGGAGTTTTGTAACGCAGCAACCGAGTTCGAAAAGTGGGATGATGGCTTCTACATAGTAGAGGCTGAAATCAACCACATTCGAACCATGTCCACTGTCCCATTGGACAGAGTCTGTGCTCTAAGACAGATCATCACTCTTCAGGTGAGGGAGGAAATCAGAGTTGGAGAAGAGGCTGAACGAGTCGAGGCGGAACAGAAGCTACAGCAAGCCGTAGCTCCTGGAATCCCGCTTAGAAAGATGGCTGGTAGAAGTCCGGATGCTCCCATAGCTTCAACCAGCGGTGCTTCTGCTGCAATCACTAGTCCCAAGCCAAAGGATAAGGATCCCCCAAGGATCCGAAACCAGCGGCTACGGCGAAGGATGAGGCAGAAGAGGACAAGTGGGAACTGTCCAAAAATAGGAGATCTTCAGCTCGGAAGAAGAAACATCTTCCTGAAGACTCCATGCAAGTTGACTCTTCGGATGAAGATTCTATAGGGGAGTCCTCGTTTGAGTACGATGAAGATGCAGCACCATCGAACCAAACCGAGGCCGAGCATTGGAGAAAGGTGAAATCAGGGTTCAAGGAACGGGTACCCACCTGTTTCAAGGATTAGTTTCCGGAAACCGGAAGAAAGATGGGGCTCCATTATATGCCTGTCCCGGACCCACCAATAAGAATGGAGCGTCGGACGATGAGGATTGGATGCGGTTATCCGATGAAGATCCGAATCCAATTAAAGCCTATAGGAAACTATGGCTTACGTTGAACGCTTCTGATAAGTACTATACTAACACTCAGAAGCGTAAACTCCGTTGGGCACTGGAAAAGTGGTATGGCGATCGTCAGAAAACCTGCCCCTTTTCCATTTGCCAAGATGCAAGTGACGAGACTGTCAAAACCTGGAGCACTTCTGCTCGGTTCCAAAGACATCTCGTCGAGACCCACTACCACCATCATCCGGTCTACATCTGTGACCCGACGATTGGTAAAAGAGGGAAAAAGTGTACTACGATGGTAACCTACAATCATCGCAGTGACTTAGCGAGACATAAGAAAACAGCCCATGCGGATGGTCTGGATCTCGCTCGGAAGAAGGTCATGAAACTTCATAGGGAGCTTATGCGAGAGGTAGATAAGCTAGATACAGAAGCCTGGTCTAAAGTTAAACCAGGTGACCAGGTCCTTTGTGCAGTTGACAGAGGAAAAGAGTCTAAACTCAGCGCTAAGATGGTACTCACCACAGGCCGAGGGAAGCTAGATATGCACGATAGCATTTGGAAATTGTGTGAGGAGTCTGGCAGAAAGGGTAAACGTGCCAGAGATAGGAACAGAAGAGACCAAAACCGGGGACAACCCGGTAGTGTCACGGATAGCCAGAATCAAGCCAGGGAGGATCGTTCCAGATCCCCGCTGGCACGCCACCCGCATGATCAGTCGCAGGTATCTGTTGTCTTCAAACAGCCTGCGCCTGTCGGATCATATGCATCAGCTGCGCAACATCCGGGTAAACTGGACAGGAAGGCATATCCTTCCATGTCTCAGAAATCCGGACCGGAGAGTCCATCTCTGACTATAGTCAGAGGTGGGCGCTTAGTAACCAAGAAGCCCGCCCCTGCTGCCGCCGCTGGATCTCCAGCACTGTTGAATCAGGACCAGATACAACGGTATTTGGCCCTCGGCATGAAGCAGAATCTACCACCCAGATACTGTATTCATACAGTCTCACAACCGGGTGCGAATTGATGATTCTTCTGTATTATGATGATGGGAAGAGTAATACAGTATGTTTAGTCTACTTCCCACTATGGAGGCCAAGGGGAGGGGCTAGCACCTGGAGGCTAGCAGAGCAATTACAGGGTTCAAAATTTTAGAAAATGAGGAAAAAATAGATTTTTTGTAATATCTATCCTAGATGGCGCCACCTGATCAAGGTGTTCAGCCCACTTTCAGCCACACCAAAAACTCATGTTGACCCCAAAATGATAAAATTTTACCAGATGGCACCATGTGATCAAAGTGGGCAGCCCACTTTCAGCCACACCAAAAACCCATGTTGAACCCAAACCCACTCTGAGACTGGTCTGTGCCCATATTGGTTAGCCCAGTGTGGCCCACACACCTCACTGAGGACAGAAACTGTCAGCAGCCCATCGGTTAGCCCCTTGCGGCCCACATCTAAAGCCACACCAAATAAAGTGTGGGCCACAGTAGGGCCACACCACCTTTGCTACCTGGGTATGTTTCTTTTGCTACCTGAAACTATACGCTAATAGACACTGGATATACGTTTTGGAACTTTACTATTACTACTACTAGGACATTACAAACACTACTGCTATTTGGCCCGAGTGCCTTCATAATAGGATTCTTCCATCTGGATTTACTACATTTGACTTTAGCACCTCAAGAGGAATTGGGTAGCTGCCCTTTCAACATCCGTGATATATAAAAGATTATACCACGTTTCTGGCACTTCCGGTGGTTTTATATGTGAAATATCCGTGGTATATTCTGCATATACCAGCCATGTGCAATTTTGAAAATTTTGGTATATACTTTTTCGGGATCAAGTATTTTGGGAAATGTGTGGCGGACATACAAAGTCAGTCTAGCCATTTTCCATTGTGAAAAATGGTCCAAACTCGTAGGAGAATTGAACCCCGGCCGCAGTGGAGGTAGGCGAAGGCCTTAGCCATAGCGCCACACTATACGGTGAGGAAAACCAAAGCAAAGGTTGAAGACTATTAACCTGATGACTACTAACTGGATGTTTAACTATAACTTAACCTCTATTATAGGAATAGACATTATGTATATGTTAATCCTATATAATACATTAATAGTTATAACTCCTACCTATTGTCTGGGGGAGTAGTGTAGAGGTATAATAATAACTGGTGCTGTCTGGCGTGGCGGGTGAGACCTGTCGCCTGGTGTTCCTGAGGTTTCGGGTAGGTGGCAGCACCTATCCGGGTCCGTGGGACACCTGGCGACAAACCGGGAGCATCCCTATAAAAGGCTCTGCGCTCACCTACCACATCAGAGGCCATGTAGGCCTCCTTACATAACCCATGTAATATCATGTTATCCTAATCATAGACTCACAAGGGTAACCGGAAGGTGTAAACAAATAAAACTGTTGGCATACACTCAGAATACCGTCTTTGTCTTTCCTTTCGAATTACGAGACCCGAACCCCTCTGGTTAGAAAGACCAACCATTACAAATATTTGCTCTTACCAAAGGCAGTTTCCTAACTTGACACAGTTTATATTGGTTTGAGTTAACCTGGTCAATTTTAAAGTATCTTAGTGCTGTCTTAATGCCATGGTTTCTATATCTAGTACATAGTAGTCTCTTTCTCACTGTGAAAGTCATCCTTATTTCTCTTTAGAAAAAATATGCCGAGAGACGGGTGTGTCTTATTAGGCCTGTGACATTTCTGCATGTTACTTACCCATTGCTATTTTGTATATTCTGAATAGTAATTAATTTGTTCGCCCTTACAGTGTGCTTGTCCATAAAAGGTGGTTTACCACAAACTCTGCGGCTTAACAGTCAGCACGTAGTAGTCTGAAGTAGGTATCCATATAGTCCTCCACTGACTCATTGAGTCATGTATTTAAAGAATGGGTAGGAATATTTTCCAGTAGCGTGCAACTCTGTGAAAGTTGTCCCCAAGAGTCGAGTAGTGATCTATGTACGATGTGGGTATCACCCATGTCATAGCTTATTTGCAGTGGAAAAGGCTTTCTGATTCGGTCTTTCTGCTAGTGTGGGTTTTTTAAAATGGCTTGCAAAGAACAGTCCATTTATCTAGCTATTGATGATTTTAAGAACGGTCATTAAGTAGTCCAGTCACGTCTTTCATATTCTTATTGTCATCCCTCATTATCATTATTTGTGACTACCTGTTTTGGCCAGTTACTTACCAGCTTTGTTATTCTCATAACAAGCACTAGTCCCATTTGTCAGCATCTATTCCATTTCCAATAGATGAGTTGGATATTGGACGATGATAGGTGGGAGCAGTATGCCAGTATTGAGTTAGTTAGATGGGCGTGGTGGGGGGGGGGGTTGGTACACAACGGGGTAAATGAGTGATCAATGAGTGGTGTGAATTGATGAGTTAATGGCATGTTTGCAAGTCTCAGAGTCACATATATAGATGTATTGCAAATCAACTCAATATTTATTAATAATCAAAATTATGCTAGTGTATTAGATAGTGGCAGTTTTGTACTCTTTATGGTGTTATAATGAAGATTCATAAAATATACTATGGCAATCCAAACAATGTTAGCAATGGCACTTGTAAACAATGACCTTATTTATTTTGCTGTGCCTTTTGTCATGGATATTATACTGGCTGTATATCGTGTCATTTCTGGAGCAATACATATCCATGTATGTATGCATACATTTTCGGACAAGTCTACCAAGCACGACTTAACAACTACACCCTTTTGAATACATTTTTTGGCTTTCAATCAGCGATGATCTAGGTAAGCTCTTATACCTAATTTGAAAAGTTGATATGTACCTATATATGTATATCACCTTGATTATTATAAGTGATGTCTTTATGGGTATTCATATGATAGTTTTGTAAATTATTAAATTGATCATGCTTGTTGCAATGTCACTCGGTGTTCAACGTATAGGGCTGTCTCTGTCCGTGTTGATTGAGTGACCTTTAAAAGTTATTATTGATAATCATTATATGTATAACCTTTACACTCTTAATGGGTATTTTGTCAGTTCATCATTTTAGTTCACTTTACCTTCATTTCGGATGATAATTTATATGTATAAGTCAATAAATGTAGGTACATGCCTATTCTGCGTTGAAAAATAAAAATGTCAATATTGTCCTGCACTTTAAAGTCATGTCTTTCATTGCAGATTTAATGCATGGACGTTCTCGCAGTCATCGAATGCTGCGAAGAGATCGTAGCTGTCGATTTCGCCCAAGTCATCGTCGACTGAGAACATCTTTTGTTGGGCGACGACAGCTACTGGGATGGTTGATAGGATACCAGTAAAGGTTATTGGATTGCTTACTGCGGGGGCAGGGGTTTCTGCCTCCCAGGATTCTTGTGCGTTTTCATTCTCATCCTTTACTGTTATTAGTGAGAGGATGGGTGGTCCCTCTGGAGAGCCTTGGGGTGAAGTCATGTCCATTGGGCTGTTTATACAGTCCCGTGCCGTGTCCCTGTCCCAAGCATCCGCTGGGCTCTCTCCGGTTGACCCCTACGCTTTCAGGTGGAGTGATCTCTTCTGGAGGGCGTCCCAGTTGGGTCGTCTCATCAGATACGATTCCCCGAAGACGTCCCGGTTATGTACCACGTCTACCTTGCGGTCTATGTCTGCATCTGTTTGAATGCCACGGCCGCAATGGTAAGACCAAATGCTGGGATAGTCTGGGGTTTCATCATCGCTATATACTGGTATGAGTTCACAGTTATATGTAATATAATTGCATGCCATAACGTCTATGGGGCGATGCATTTTGTCAACTCACCGGTTTCTTACCTTATTTCCTAGAAGTAATTATATGATTATCATACATATATACATTGCTGTCTGTGACTACATTGTCGAGCGTTGCTAGGGGTAGTTGATGGTGTTTACCATTGCATATGATTACCATTCCAAATCTGGGGTATTCATGGTCCCTTAATGATTTCCATATTTGGAAACTATTGCTGTATCGACCGGCTTGCGTAGATCGACATTTCTAATTACCACAGGGTGAGTGAAGACTCCTTCGAATGTGGTTTCGTCCATGTTGAAGGGACTACTGATAGGATGGGGATTAGGACATGGTTTTAGAGGGAATTATTTCATACCTGAGCACTACTATGGGTTCAAAGCTAAACTTTAGAATTTCAAAATCTCTGAGTGGTATACTTATTTCAAGTGCACAAAATCTCACCTGTTAGCCAGAGCCTACTGGATCATTCTTCTAACCGATGTCAAACGTTATGCTAACAAGGCCTTGTTGGGTGGCCCTATTATCTATTATTTATAGTGGATATCTCACTTTTTATTGGCAGTCACCGAGTGGCGACGCGAGCTGGCTAATTCTCGTGTTAATCTTTCCACTCTTGGCCTTATTGGCTGGCGCTGCTCCTAATTAACATATATTGTTATGAGTTGACGCACGTGTCCGTGGTCTCATCTCTTTGTCATTATGAAAGGCCGACTGTGCCAACCATTCATAGGTTAAGACAATACCTATTTTGTTAACAAAGAGCTACAAATACATTATTTATCCCTTTGTGGAAATAGATGGAATTAATATGAATTCTTTTTCTGTTGATGTGCTTGCCCAATTAGTCAAACCTATCACTGTTTGTCCTAAACCTGTTCCTTTAAAACACAATGAGAGATTGGTATTTTTCATTTTTCAGCTCTTGCAGCATATCAAGTCTCAGAAATTAGGGGGTGTTTTTAATACCACAGTCTTTGGCCATAGGAAGCTATTTTCAGGCTGTTTGGATACCCTTGCCGCTTCATCACCCTATCAATCTTTGTCTCTTGCTATATGGGTTAATTTTAAACTGATGTCACTAATGGTCTGCCATACCAGACATAAGTGTCCTTATGACAGTTGTTGTGCATGGTTACACATCATAGAACTTTTCCAATGTTGATATTTACATTGAATACATTAGAAGTGTCTACTCATACCTACTGGAAAGTTACAATTTTAGATGATTCAGTTTGCTCTGTGGAATAATCCTAGGTCTTTGTTCTCTTACACTTTGACTTAATGATTTTTGAATTTTCTTTTAAGATTGGTAGGTCATTACATTACAGTTTTCCATGTCCAATTATGTCTGGATTTGACAACTTTCCCACAGATGCTGGTCTCTCTAGTCTTTTTGGAATTGCTTTTTATGAAGCATAACTTGAAGGTTTCCTTAGGCGTTCGATATTGATTGATTTCTGAGTTTTTGCCATCTGACAAACGTCTCAAATGTACTGTGTGTGGTGAGCACACTTCTGTGACCATATAGGGTCCTGCATATGTTGGTTGAAGTTTCTTACTGGTACTTGGTGCCAATAGATTGGGTACATACATGTATACTATGTCACCTGGATTGTAGGCGGTGATTGATCTTATTGTTTTGTCATGCTTTTCCTTCATGAGTTCGTGACAGTTTCTCAGATTATCTGAAGCGAGCTGATTCTCTTTGTTTTATCACCTGTAGAACCATTTCTGTTTCATTCTTGAATTCTGTTTTGTTAAACAGGGCCAACGATGCGTCCGTTGGTAGCAGTGCTTGTTTCCGGAAATCAAGAAATTGGGTGAGTAACCAGTAGGCTTCCTAACCGTGTTGTTTAGGCTGAAAACTACCAATTGTAGGTACAAATTCCAGTTCTTCTGGTCCTTGTAGATGTATGAACTCAGGGCGTTTTCTATTGCTTGGTTACTCCTTTCACATAATCCTTGACTCTTTGAGTGTAGTGCACTTCCGAAAACCTGTTTAATTCGGAATTTTGAACAGAATAATTTTGTCAATTTTTATGTGAAAATTGATCCATTGTCACTCATGAGTACACTTTGTAGTCCATGTATACAAATTACCTTGTCAATGTAGTCTAATATGAATGACGCGCTGCTCAATTCTTTGCAGTCCCAAGCGGTGATATGCCTGGATGCGTGATCCACGACTACCTGTATGTACTTGCTTCCGTCCTTGCTTCAGCTAAAGGTCCTATACTGTCAACAGTGACGTGACTGTAGGTTGTGAGTATTGGTTCCCTTATTTTCATTGGTAATTTCAAACGTTTGGGTTTCTTGTTTGTGATCAGACATGTGTGGCAGGTCCCGACATAGTTGGTTACATCGGTGAACATGTTGGGCCAAAAATATCTGTATTTAATCAGTTTGTATGTCTTTATTATGCCTAAGTGTCCACTTAATGGAGCGTAATGTAGTGTCTCCATCAGTCTGTGGGTCCATATCTTGGGTATGACGACTTGCAGTTCTAATTCTCTCTGTCGGCTGAAAATTGAGGAATACATTTTGAACAATATATATTGTCATATCCCAGTAGTATTTGTCTGCTGAGGTGATTGTCCTCTGGTAGCTTGTTGCTTTCTATGTAACTTCTCATGGTGGTACAGAATTTGTCCTTACTTTGAGCCTTGATAAGATCCTCCCTTGTTGGTGTTAACTTATTGTGTCTTGAGAGTTTTATGATCGCTTTCTCTGCAAGTGGAGCTGCTTTGGCAATTATTCTTGATTGCTTGATCTTAGCTGCAGATCTCGAGATTGCGAGCTTGAGATCTTTAGCGGGTCTACCCCTCTTTCTGGGTTCAGACTTCGCTGAGGCTTTGAAGAATCCCTGTATGATATGTTAGGGTCCTTTTCCTGCATTGCCTTTGCTCTTGTGATGGCATTTAATTTGTGTTCCTTTGTTGAGTTCTTTTACCTTCTTGGTTTTTTTGTATTTTCCGCTGCATGTGTATCCTGCTTTCTTGGCTTTGTCTTCCCATGTCTCTCCGTCTTTCAATATTGATCTTGGCTTGAAGTGTGATATTGGAGTATTGGGTGTTATATCGTCTTTGTGGAACGTTTTGGTGATGGTGATGTCAGAGAATTTGGTCTCTTTGAGTGGTATTACGACCTTTCCCTGTGTTTGTATTGGTAGTGGTTCATCCTCCTGCTGTGGGTATTTAATTCCTTTCCCTGTGTTTGTATTGGTAGTGGTTCATCCTCCTGCTGTGGGTATTTAATTCAGGATAGGTAGTCTGCTATTATGTTTGCCTTCCCTGCAAGGTATTTGACTGTGAAGTCGCATGACATGAACAGATCTAACCATCTTGCTAGTCTGCCGTTCATGATTGCTTCCTTTTTGTTGAACAATGAGACTAGGGCTGTGTGATCTGAGTATATTGTGAAGTGAGAGAATTCTGTGTAATTATAGAATTTACTGATTGCATACACAACACCTATCATTTCGTGGTCTGTTGTGCAATATCGTTTTTCTTGGTCCATCAGTGCTTTACCTACCCATTCGATTGGTCTATAAAATCCATTTTCATCTTGTTGGGTCAGGCAAGCTCTGATTGAGTACTTTGAAGCATCAGTGAAGATTACAAATTCCTTGGAGTGATCTACAAATTTTAGGAATGCGTCTTTGCCTATCGCTTTCTTTATTGTCTCATATGCTCTATGGCATTCAGCTGTCCAGACAAATGGTGCGTTGTCTGTGGTCAGTTTATAGAGTGGTGACATTACTTTTGCGAAATCTTTGACAAATTTCTCATAGAATTGTGCCATTCCATTGAAACTTTTCACATTGAATTTATTTTGTGGTATTCCTGCGACTTTAAGTGGCCATATTTTGTTTGGCGACGGTGAGACTCCATTTTCAGATATTCTGAAGCCTAAGAAATCTATTCTCTTAAATCCGAATTTGCATTTCTGTGGTTTGAATTTCAGATTTCCCTTGATCACTATTTTCATCACTTTGTCCAGGTCTTGTAGATGTCTTTCCCAAGTTGGGCTGTACACGGCTATATCGTCCACGTAGGCGCATGCGTTGCGGTATTTGCATTTTGCCATTAGACGCTCCATTATGTCTTGGTATCTGAGTCCACTTATGTTCATTCCCATTGGGATTGAATTCATTACATAGCGTTTCCCATTTGCTGAGAATGCTGTTATGTATTTTGATTTTTCGGCTAGTGGAATTTGATGGTATGTGGCAAATATGTGCATTTTGCTGTAGTATTTTGCTTTTGACTCTCCAATGGTGTTTATTAGGTCTTCAGCTTGTGGAAAACTGTATGAAAAGGTTTTGAGACATTTGTTGGCATTGCGGTAGTCTATGACTATGCGCCAACTGTCGGGCTTGGAGAGGTCCATTCCTGGCTTTGGTACTAGGAATGCTTGAGAGTTGAATTCACTTGGATATTCTAGTGGTGAGATAACTCCTTATTATTTGTTTTTCTAGTTGTTCTCTCATTATTTCCTCCTTTCTTGGTGACAGTCTGTATGGGGGTTTGCATGCTATTTTGTTTTTGTCTTTCAGTTCCAATGTGATTGTAGAATCTATTTTCTTTCCAATGACATTCTCGTTTGTTACAAAAGCTTCTGTTTCTCATTAGGACTTCCTCCAGTTGTTCTTTTTGGATTGTTGACAAATGGTCATTTATTTTGTATTTTGGTTTTTCATTTGGTCCTCTGAGGTCTTTCAGAACCTCTTCTCCACAGTTTTTTGGGGTGAAGATTGGTTGACTTTCCTTTGAATCTTCTAGTGATATAATTTGGGTTTCATCTTGTAGTGGGTTAAAAACTCCGATTGGGGTGTACTTTGGTATTTTGATTTGTTCTTCAGTGACATTTGCTATGTGACTCTTATCAAGTGTTATCTCCCTTTGGTTTGACCATAATGTGTTTCAATACATAGTCCTTTTCATGATGATTGTTTCCGGTTATCCCTATCACTCCTGATAATTTCACGTGTGAAGCTACAGTTCCTAATGTTTGTAGTTCCGAGTTTGGTGGTACGATGATATTCTTCATTAACATGATATTAGCTTATACTTGTTCCCTTGAGTCTATACATTTGATTGAACCGCTGTATTTTCTGATGAAGTTTATTCCTAGTATTATCGGCTCGGATCTTTACTGCTGGTCCGCGTTTATATACACGTTTTTTGAGTATTAGGAATATTTTATGTTCATCTTCACTTTCCGTGTCCGAATCATTTTGGTCTGAGTCTAAACTATCTATTGTGGTTGTAGAGATTTCATCAAATTGTGTGGCATGGAGCATGTTGATGCCCATCAGGGATCCATCGGTAGGTCTCTTGCCGATTCTCCCTGAAACCTATTCATTATTGCTATTTTTTTTAGTGTCATCCTCACTGTAATGATCACTCTCATCTTGTGTACCTTGATTGGCGTCTTCAGATTGCATATTGTTGAACCTTCTATTGTATTTTCTGTCTTTGTCTGACTTACCATGGTCGTCGTTGTATTTCCTGTTATTTTTCTGCCTGTTGGAATTTCTGTTTTGGTTGTTACTTCCATTGTTGTTATTTCGTCTGTCATCGTTACTATTGTAACCCTTGTTGTTGTCCCTTCTTGAATCGCGGTAGTTCTTGTTGTCGTATTCTCTATCGTTATTGCGATCGCTGTTGTGGTCTTGATATCTTCCTCCTGATTTTCATCTATATCCCTGATGACCTTGGTTGCCAGATCTCGATCTCGAGTCTGAGTAATAATCCCTGTTTCTGCTTCTTGACTGTTTTCATACCTGTCGTTTGACCTTCCGTGTCTGTTGTTATCGCGCTGTTTGTCATAATCATCTCGTCTAGATTCTCGAGGTTTATTGTTGTAATTCTGATCTCTTCTGTCATATCTCCTGTCGTAGTTGTAACGACGGTTGTTGTCTCATGAAGAATTCCAGTCTTTCATCTGGTTTAGTCTCTTTTCCTCTTTTCTCTTTGATTCAATGAATTTCAGTTGGGCTACCTGTTGTAATTCTATTCTTACTGCTGCTCTTTCAACATCCTCTAGGGTTTTGATGCTTGTGTCAAAGCGCAGTAAGCTTGCCATTTCGTCTCCTAGACCCTTAATCATGGCTTCTAGCTTACCTGCATTGTTCTGATCGCTGTTATTCAGTAATATTTGCATATCTGTGCAGTATTGTGAGATTGTTTCATCGGGTTTACGCCTTCTGTTTCTCCTGCCCTCCATGATGCTTTGCGGGGTCTCGCCCTTGAAGTGCGCGAGAAATTCAGCGTATATGATTT
The DNA here is from genome assembly GCA_949317995.1 of Acholoe squamosa. Taxonomy (NCBI): domain Eukaryota; kingdom Metazoa; phylum Annelida; class Polychaeta; order Phyllodocida; family Polynoidae; genus Acholoe; species Acholoe squamosa. The sequence goes on from OX439038.1 coordinate 31,638,685, forward strand.
CTGGATTGTCCAGCTTGTAATTGTCATCTCTGGTATTGTTATCGAACCATGCCAGTGCCTTACCATCTAGGCAGCTTCTCAGTATGTTTCCGTGCTTCTTTTCGTCTCTTTCTGCTATTGCCTTTAGATAGAATTTGAAATTCTTTATGAATGTGTCGGCATTCATTGCACCTGTTGTGTGTGAGAATTTCTCTGGTGGTTTGATATGGTTGGATATGCGGTTGTTGGTTGGTGGTGGTGTCGAGTTAGTGTGTATTACGACTTTATTACCGTGTGCGTCGAAATATCCTTCGATAAAGTTCTGTTGTCGGTATGGTGGTGGTTGATTATTTTGTTGGGGGTTTGGATGGCCTTGTGGATAACTGACTGGATCAGTTAGTTGTGATCTATTTCTAGGTCCTTGTTGATGATTTTCTGGCTTTCCAGGACTTCTACTCTGTTGGTTGGGACATCCCAGATTGCCACTTATGACTGGGGTACCAAGGTACATGTTGTCATACACCACGTCGTGTTTATAGCTTTTGGTGATGTGGTTGATTGTCTCTAAATCATCTTGATTGCATGCCGAGGCGTAACCAAGGTTGTACATAGGGTCTGGGGCGTTGCATTCCATCATTTCTAGGACTCTAGTTATTTTTTCGTCCAGATTACCAACTTTGCCATTTATGGTGTTCACTTGAATTGTTGTGTTTTTGAGCTTTTCAGCCAGACTGTCAATGCTTGATCTGGTTGCATCAAACATTGATTTAGTTAGAGACCTTTCATTTTCTTGGTCTCCCATGATTCTGCTGTATAAGCTATCCATTGTTGACTGTAAGTCAATATGCTGCTTTTCTAGAATGGTTTCTGTTGTTTCTCTTTGGCTGCGTAGAGTTTGATGTATATTTTCTGATTGTGGGTTTTGACTTTTGATTGATGATTGCAGTTTTGAGCATTTCAGCTTCAGTTCTGCTCTGATCTTGTTGATTTGACGGTCAGTGTATTCAGTCAGGTGACTGTCTAGATCTCTGATTCTATCCTCCATGTTGGCTATTTCAGTGATTTCCGATTTCCTCCAGTTTAGCCTCTCTCTTTCTTCTTCCAAAGATAGGTTTGCATTGGTGCATTTTTCTGTATGTTGCCTTATAGGATTGAATTTAGCTTCTGCACCTGTTCCTAGGTTTATATAATCGTGTTCTGATAGCGTATCTACATTACCAATTGTTGGCAGTCGTGCTGTGTAATTGGTGTCTTTTGGTCTTGCGCCTGTGCCTATGCAGTTTACATTGGCGTTGGTTGTGTTTGTATTTGATAATACGATTTCTGCTGCCAAATCACCTAATTTTCTTATGGTTTCATCGTTTTCATTCGATAAATTGTTTACTACTAGCTGGTTATGTGCCGGAGATATTAGCATGATACCTATGATAGAACTTGTGCTAGCGTTTGTTTGGCTATATGATGGTGTATTTACATCCTATCTTTCTGGTGTTTCCTCAAAATCGATTGAGTTGTCAATGTGGAGAGGGGTGTAATTTGTTATGGGGTTTTGATTTTCCCTTTGGGATTGAAATTGTCTGAGCTATTGGTTTTGGAGGTTTTGATCAGATGTGCGATCTGGTATTGGGGTTAAAGTGGGTGGTATAAATCTTTGTGGTAAAGGTGCTGGATATTGGCCTTGTGTGTGTGGGAATATTGGTGAGGGTGTTGAAGATGTGCTGTTTGTGTTTGATACAGTGTTTTCTTCGAGCTTGATTTCCTGTTCTGTCAATGTCACGTCTGCAGCTGTGCTGTTTGAGTTGTTATTGTAATCTGTGAGTTACCGAATTCTATGGGACTGGTGTTGATGTCTAATTGTTGTTCATTTCTGTTAGTATCAAAATTTATAGTGGTACTTAGCTCATTGTGGTCCGACATCTGGTAATGTTGAATGATGGCCTCTCTTGTAGTGGTGTTGTCTTCAATAGTCTCTAGATAACCTAATACTTTCTTTTGTATGGAAACTCCTCTTTGTAATGTGTATCTGAGTCTGCTTCTTCTCTCTAATTTTTCATCTAAATGGCTTTTGCGTTGAGCAACAGTGGTATTTCGAAGATTGTATCTTGAATTTTGATCTGCAATCCAATTATTCAGATTAAAATGGTCGAAGCCCCACCTTGACATTTGAGCCATTGTTTATATGCCAGTTCATACTAAGGGTACAAGCAGTATTCACTAAGGCATTGTTACCAGTGCAGAATACAGAGCATAATCCCAATCTTTAACAAAGAACAATGCTATGATTGATGATTGTCGATGAATACTATTTAGGGGTTATTCTGAAGCACTTTAATAGGCCTAGTTTGGACAATTGATCAGACACTAATGGGTACTTTAGATTGTGAAATGACTTTCATATGCTTCGAACTTCCATTTCCTTTTATTTGAGCTCAGTCATATTTAGATGCTCATTGTAAGATCGACCTATTAAAGTACAGATCAAAATCGTGTGTGGACTAAATTTAAAAAAAAAAAAAAAGTTCAAATATGTCTAGGTAGGGTGAATTTCTCAAATAAGGTAAGGCAACCAGAAACACAAACACATTGGGAATACCCTGGGGGGTAAGGCAATCACACTTGGGTGGGCTGATTTGCTACGTATCCTGGAGGGGTGTAAACACTGTTAATTATCTGACCCGAGGTGGGATTGTTTGGGTTTAGTGCTGGGGTGTTTGTTGCTGCTGCCACCTGGTGTGAATTTGCCACACTAGCACTGTTTGTTTGATACATCGAGGCTTGTGGAGTGGGCGTGGTAGTTGCTGTGTTGCGGATGGCACTGTCCTGGAAGGCACTGGGTGGGCTCAGCCTGATTCCAGTCATTGTGTTGGGAAGGGTCGGGCTGTAGCTTGGTGCTGTTGGATAGGGGGGTTTGGGTGGAGTGGATCCGGGCGGCACTGGGTGCTAGGGGGGGGTCTGATTCGTCGTGGGACTACTATTGTTGACTGACTGGCCCTGCATGGCTTTAAAAAGCTCTGTCTTCATGGAATCCATGTTTCTGCTGAGCTGCTCAGTCATTTGGTATGTGAAGTCTTCAGACCTTCTCAGAACATCCATGTTGGCCTCTGCTGTCCTTCTAAGATTGTGGGCAGTTTCACTCTCCATGTGCTCTCTCCAACAGTCCATGTCATCTAGTCTCTGGTGCATCCTGGTCAGTTGGTTGGTGTTTTCCTGTCCACTTCTTTTAATTTCAGTAGACAAGGCACTGATGACTTGAGGTGAGTTGTAAGGTGCTCTAGCTCCTCTATTGAAAAATGGGGTGGTTGCCACTAGGTGAGATTTGCTGGTGGTGCCATCCACACTTCTCAAAAGTCTATAACCAGTGGGTGTTCTCCTCCTGAGAGGCGAGCTAGATTGTGTCCTCCTCCTGTGTCTGGGTTTTCAGAACAGGTGCTGGAAGGAAGATGGTTTGCTCTTCCTTCACCGTTTTCATATGCTGATCTCCACCTAGATATGGCTGATCCAATTTTTTCTCTCCAATAATCAGCATCTAGGGAGGTGTCAGAGTCTGAATCTATGACCACAGGGCTTTCCCAAACCAGGGGTGGTTGGTTTGCAAACCTTGTGCCGGTAGTCACTGTATCAATACCAACCTGTGTCGGGTTACTACTGGTAGGCGCAGTGTTGGCTGAGACAGTGGGCTGTGGTGATGCAATATCCTCCAGGGTGGTTTGTAGGTCTTGTGGTCTATCCTCCAAGTGTGGGTCTAGGTACAGGTGGTCTGGTGTACCTATGATAGGTATATCAGAGGTGGGGCTTGTTATACCAGATAGCTTTAGTGGTGGTGTGACTGTTTGTGAGTATCCGGGTAAGGTTAAATCTAGACCTGGTACAGATAGGGATACTGGTGTACTGGTGTGTGCTCCAGTATTATTGTCTACAATTGTGGAAAATTGTTCAGTGCCGGTCCTCACAGATTGTTGTGCACATGGTTGAAGGGCTATGGGTATAACTGGTTCCAATTTGAGTGCGTCTGGTGAGGAATTCTCTCTCTGGAAATGTTGTGCTACAGATGCAGGTGGGTTGGGCACGTCTAGCCCAGGTGATGTAAAGGCACATTCAGAAGCTGGCTCCTTGGGTGTTGTCTCACTATTACTCATGGCTATGAGAGGTTATTGTAGTGGGATATTCTGAGGAGTTTTCCACCATCGTGTCAACAATCCGTTACAAGTGGGTGAAGTGATAAACACTGAATCTAGAGAAGTTCATTTGATCCTCTTTATTGCACAGCTGACATGAGTGTTCATACAGGTGGTAACAATGATGCACTCGCCAGTGTCCAAGCTCTGCCCCTGAGCCTATAGCTCAACCTGTCGTAGGTTCTGATATGAGGTATAGGTATGGGTGTGAAGAGATGTAAGGTAGAGATACTGGGAGCTGCTCATGCGGTGTATTATATACCCAGTTGAGCAGCTTGCGGTATGATGAAATCTGCTCTCTGTCTGGTGCAACATTGTATGTTGCAATGTCAGGCAGAGAGCAGCTCAACAGGTGGACCAATGAGGGACAAGGGCATATTGTGGTATGTCGCAATACCTCCAGTGGGGTCGTGGCCCGAGTAACCGGTTTGGCCATTGTAACATCCATGTTGGGATGGTGCAAGAGCAGCTCACTGGATCCCACTGGAGGAGGCGGGGTTTGGTGTTGTGCAATCCCTGCCTACTATTGAGTAATTAGATAGGGGTAGGTAGTAGGCTTGTGAACAGAGCTTGGGCCTGTATGGCGAAGAAATTAATAAAGGTGAAAATAATGATAATACCCAGAATAGTCCATTGACAACAGATTGTCACAGAACACTGATGGGGGGAATATAAGCTGGGGGAAAAACTTTGTAGACATGACTTGGAGCTTGAGGAGGGAAAATAAAGGATCTCTTGGATAAACCACAAGGCTGGCTGTTCTGTGATCTATGCCATACATCCATATTCATTACAATATAAAGTCTTTGAACTTTATGATAATACAGATAACCTGGGTTTTTAATTATAACCAACAAAACTAAACTTTTGGAGAGAGGTTACTAGCACATCATCCACTGATGAACCTTCAGCGTTTATGCCCCAAACCTACTTAGCTCTTAAACCTATAATATGGTTTGCAGACCACTTGGCCCAACCTAGTACGAGTGATCTTAGGTGAGGTTCTGGAGCTGGCTTTGGTGCTGGCAGTTCCTTCATCTGTACTCTATTGCGCATGAGAGTCTTGTTAAGTGCTTGACCTTTCATGATAGGACTCCTTTACCATTCCTTTTTTTCTCCGGTCTGGCTAGCACACCTTGTCTGCTGGTTTGAGTGGGGTGAGGTCATGTGCTTTGTGATGCTGGTCAAACTTTTCTTTTAACTTCCGCTTATATTCCTCCTCGCCCTGTCTAACAGTGTTCATATCTGGAGGTGCGATTCCCAATTTTGACAGAAGGATTGGGATTTTGGTGTTCAGATGACATCCCATTTGGCTACATGCGTTAGCACTGTCAGCATTGCAGGTGGCCAAAGCTGCTCTCCTGTCTATGACCCCCTTGCAGTTTGTGACCTTTGGGCTGAATTTCACCTTTTCTGTGCAGTATTATATCACATCACTCCTGATTGGAGGAGGGGAGTACTATGACCTGTAGAGGTGCTTTCGACGATGGGATATTGGGAGCTGTGATTGGCCAGGAGGGTTTGAGTAGGGCAGACAGGGTGGGTGCTCCACTTGGGTCTGGTGCTCCTATTGAGTGACGCCAGATATTGTTCACTTTTCTGTTTTCAGGCTGTCCTTTGTATGTGAATCTAATAGAAATGACCTATTCCTAATGTAGGATTGTTTTAACAGAGGGCATTTCAATTTCCATGATTTTTTGTTTTCACATTTGTTGACATGTTTTAGTAGTGTGCTACAGTTAGCATGACACCACCATAGGACTGGCCCCCTGGGGGTTGGATGCAGGAGCACATTTGACTATGGTCAGGCAAGACTAGTGAGGAGACAGCAGTTGGAGGTGTCAGGAAAGACAGGTTTCTTAGCCAGGCTATGGTCATTTCATGTCAAGAAAGATCCAACTGCTTTATGCACCTCTGGGCCCATATAGCCACAGATCACTTGTGACCAATGCCAGTAATGCAACACCTGCATGTTTAAAGCAATGCCGGATGCTTGATGCATCATTGAGCATAGATGCATGCATGGTGCATCTACATATTTGACACATGAATTCCAGGCAGAATTTGATAGCAATTTCATCAATGCACACATGAAATGTATGATGCTTGATGCATGGTTGAGTGCATATATTTATGTGACACATGAATTCCAGGTAGAATTAGAGAGTGATTTCATGTTTTGTGCATTGATGTATCAATGGATACATGCAATGCATCATGATTGATACATCATGCATACATGCTGCACATATTGGTGCATCTACCCAGCAAATTGTCGTGACTCCTCATCACCCTGTGTGAAGTGTCTAACATGAGTCGCTAGATGGAACATGACGTCGCTATAGCACAGGATCAGCAGGAATAGCCATGGTGATGATCACATGGCCTCACTGCAGATGACAATGTTGGTGATCACTCAGACTCAAGAGGGATGATTACACACGCTGGTGATCACTCACCTCACTAGATGAAATGCGCACCTTGTCATGGCACAAGTTCACCATGGATGGCAAGGATCGTTTTCACTCACACTCACCAGAGATGGCAATGCGGTTGATGACTCACCTCGCTAGAAGAAACGCGCACCTCGTGATAGCACAGGTTCACCATGGATGGCGACAATCGTGATCACTCACACTCGCCATCGATGGCAATGCAGTTGATCACTCACCTCGCTAGATGAAATGCGCACCTCGTCATAGTGCAGGTTCACCATGGATGGCAAGTGTGGTGATCACTCAGACTTACCAGTGATGGCAATGCTGGTGATCACTCACCTCACTCGATGAAAAGCTCTTGATCACAGAAACATCATTGACACTGGAAATCATGCAGCCTCACATCTGCCAGATCAAAGTATGTTTTGTCTGAAAAGGTATTTCATGTAGATATTTCCCTATGTATTTTTCCTCTAACCACAGAAAAGGTGTTTCTAGATAGTTGCTTTTATTTTAGAGATACCAATATATAAATTCAATTGATATTTTCTCTGTGTAATCTTGTTTGATTCAACTCAGAGGTATTACATGGAAATCAGTGTGAAGCAAAGCACATTTGATACTTATGAGACTTATTTATGCCCACACTTCCTAGATAGTCTATATGTTGAACAGTGCTGCTGTCTCAACAACTTTGGCAATGGTGGTGATAAGCTGCTATTCTGAGTGAGAGTTCACAGTGAGTGACAGATCAAGATGCAGTGAGTGAGATCCATATTGACGATGGTGGTGATGAGCCGCAATCCTCAGAGAGAATTGACTGGGAGTGAACCAAATTCATGAAGTGAGTGAGATTCACATTGGCAATGGTGGTGATAAGTCGCCATTTTGTGTGAGAGTTGACGGCAGTGGCACTCACTTATGCAGTGAGATCCATGAGGCGATACAGGTGAAAAGTCACCATTCTGAGTGAGAATTGACTGAGAGTGGCACAGACTCACACAGTGAGTGAGGTCCATGTGGCGATGGTGGTGATAAGACACCATTCTAAGTGAGAGTTGACTTTAGAGTAGCACATACTCACGCAGTGAGTGAGATCCATGTGGTGATGCAGGTGACAAGTATCCATTTTGAGTGAGAGTTGACAGGCAGTGGCGCTTAGTCACATAATTAGTGAGATCCATGTTAACAATGGTGGTGATTATAAGTCGCCATTCTAAGTGAGATTTGACAGGCAGTGGTGCACACTCATGCAGTGAGTGAGATCCATGTTGGCGATGTTGTTAATAAGTTGCCATGCTTTGTGAGAGATGATAAGGGGTGGCACATACTCACATGGTGAGTGAGATCCATCTTGGCAACTGTGGTGATAAATCCCCATGCCATGTGAGACTGACACACAGTGGCAAAAGAAGACGCAGTGTGTTATCACTCAAAAAGTAGTCACCATTGATCTCCAATCATGGGGACTGATGACGACAATTTACTGGGTATACATGAATTCTGGGCAGAATTTTTACAGGTTTTAGTTTTGCATATATGTCGGCCATGGAATTCTCAAAAATTATGGTTTCCCACCAATTTGGTGCTTTTTCACACTGGGAAGTGATTACGTTTATATCCCCCCAGTGGGTACACCAACGTTGATTCAATGTTATCAACATTTGCGATATTTGTATATCAACAGTTGATTCAGATTTGAAATAATCAAATCAACCTGATTCAACATCTAACCATCAGTGCTGGTTCAATGTTGCCAACATTGATGCAATGTTCTGTGCCCACTGGGCCTCACCAGTTGGCACCTATTCATGAAATTACTACAAACTTTATATAAGCCATTTTCCTTTTGCTATTTATTACTATAGATTAAAGAGGACACTGAAACTTTTGCCATCAATACCCACCTCCCATTCAATTGCATATAATTTTACTAATTTGCATCAGAGATTTACATATTTACATACCTCATTTTGACCACACATTAGCCTGCATGGTTAGCACAGAATCAATGTTGAGAACTGGATGATCATCAACCTGCTCTCATGCTAACATTGATTCAATATTCTCTGCCGAGAGAAACAACAATATGAGGTAGGAAGGACTCACTGGTCCTAAAAGTGGGCCCATGGGTTTATTAGGAAAATGAAATAATAGTTAGGATATCAATTTGCCTGAAACTCATTTTAAGCAACCTTCTGAACACTTTATTCTTAGAATCATTTAAATACTTTTTCAACACATTTCAATCAAACACTTTTGAATTTTTGAACACTTTTGGAAAAAGTGTTAAGTGTTTTGCCCAAAAAAGTATAAGTGTTACAAGAAAGTGTTTTACATTTTCAGAGTTCAGTCAGTGGTATGACCTGTGTAGCATGCTCATTCCATGGTGGCAATGAGGCCAGGTGCCTATATGGCACATGGCTATTGTATTATTGACCAATGGGAGGCACCCCTGGCATAAACTGCGGAGTCGGGGGCTGAAGGTGTTAGTCATAGTGGAGTCGGGGTCTAATGGCGGCCCCCAGCTGATAATGGCTATGTGAGCTATACCTGGAGGTCCCACATTGTAGTTAGCCCGCGTGAGGTCATGTGACCAGGTAACTGAGGTGAAGGTACAGTCCTAGTAGATATGCCACAATCTTAGACCAATCTGCTGATTTATAACCTGATAAAAATCTAATATAAACTTTATCATGCCCGTAAAAGTGTTAAGAAAGTACACACTTTTGTTAGTGGTTAGTTGGAAGTAGAAATAACCCAGAAATTCATTCAGTCTAGTTAAATCTTGATACAACCTTATTAAGAAACCCAGGGTTAGCTTTCCATATAGAGTGAAAAAAAATATTCTAAGCTACATTGTAGGTCTCTACTGATGTAGGAGTAGGACCTAATTAAGTTTCTGAAGATGTGGGTCCAGGTGGCCAATAGTAAAAATCTTTTTCTATGTAGATCATCAGCACTTTCTCTCAAGTTAGATGGTCCCATAGGTGGAAAACTGCTCCATATATAATGTGAGATAACTCTCCCCCATATCTCGAAGCCAGTAAGAAAATTCAAAATGACCATATTATCAAACTAGGATAAAATTAATCATCAACACCAATCTAATCAATTTTGGACAAGTCTGACTAAAATAACTTGAGATAAATGCTAAGATTTACTTTGGCTCAGGAAAATGCCAATTCTAATAAGCCTTTGACATTTCATTTAACTACCTGTTCTGTTTTGTTCTATTAGCACGAGGAGACTTGCTGGTGCACAGGTTTCTGGAGGTTTTCTGCGTTGACGGATTCAGGATGTTCCAGAGGGCGGTCCAAGACTTGGTGAAAGCTGGTGAGGTAATACATGACCCAGAGCACCGCAAGCGGCGTGCAGTGGTCAGACTAGAGGGTTTGGGGTCTTTCCCCCACCAAGAAAATTTTGTAATACTTGCCAAATGCCAAATGGTTCTGTCTAAGGATTAATACTTTTGGTAAATCACCACTAGATTATTAAGACTACAATAACAGATATCCCTTTCGTGTCCCTCACCTTTTAACCTCTTACTCCATTTTCCGTCAGATTTTCTTCTTTTTTTTTTAGGGGGGGAGGCAGGTCCCCTGGGCCACCCCCGTGGATCTGCCACTGAAATTAATTCTTAAGTTAATAAAATCAATAAAATTGTCAATACCATTTTTAATTGTAGTATCAGTATTCAAGGATCTATGGGTACATATGTGTTTATTTCCTTCATGTTACTGAAGTCTGGCAGACAAAGGTATACTCATTTATGTCTTCATGACTTATTATGAACTACATGTATATATACAGTGACTTTTGTCCAACCATAGCCCCAAGTGTTCATATATATGTTGGGGATTTCCATGCTATGAATAAGTATAGTCAATGAAATTATTGATATCCTATGACTTTGTCAAGGTTTATGTATCAAAAGTGTTCTCTTAACAATGCTTCTACTGCGTTGGCCTTTTCTATTGGATCATGAATATCAAGACAAGTTTGCCTGGACTGCAGATATTCAAACTCTCTTAGTAACATGTTCTCGGGTGTTTCAAAGCCAGACATCATCCTTTGAGCATCATCAGGTGTAAGAGAGGGCACACACCTTTTTTGTATTTTGGAGAACCTTGATGGGTTGAAGCCCTCTGGAGATGGAGATTTATAACCTTTCGATACTGGAAAGTTTTGGCATGGTGTCTTGGTAGATTGTGGGGAGAGATTTGGTTGACTTACTGATCTCCTTGCCCTTTTTCTTGGTGGACCCAAGCATGTCATACGTTGGCATCCTGAAGACAGAGACCTACTACTCTTGGCTCCAGTTGTCACTGGTGAGCTATATAGATATTCATTCTGAGAAATAAACCTATCAAATGAAGTAGACTCTCCAGAGTCAATTGGAGAGGTCATGCAAGCCACACGTGACAAAAATGGGCTCAAGTCTGGTGCATTTTCATTATCTAGACAGTCGTTTATTAATTGAGAGGTTGCTGGTGACATTCCGCCATAATTGCTGGATGGGGTAATTGGTGTTGATGAACGAAATAATGCCCCAGATGATTCATCTGAAAGTAGATTCTTTGACTTTGCAACTGAAGAAGCCTTGCAATGTGTGTTGTTGTTTGAATTATTTACAGAGGTCCCTAAAGTGCTGGGTTTAGGTAAGCAGTTGGTGACTACAGAGAGTGATAGATTCACCATGCTTTCCCAAGTTGGTGTGGTGGAGTAGCTGAAGTCAGGGATTGATTCCTCACTCAATGCATCATTTTCGACTGAGGCATTCGTACTACTTTTTTCGTGATGATCTTCACAGAAGCTATTTTTATCATGAACACTATCATCCATCCCATATTGCTGTTCCTTGTTTACATCTACCAGCTCATCTACTTTTTTCTGAGGACACTGAAGCTCATATTGGCCAAAGAAGGCCTCATGAATAACAGCTGGTTCTGATATATCAATTGCCCGTGTCTCATCATTGTGTTTTGCAACCATATTTACTTTAAGCCCTGATGCAGGATCTTCTTTGGGACAATCTTCCCCTCTAGCTACTCCTGGAGATCCTACATAACTATTATTAGGTGAACACAAAAAGTCAAATTCTTGCCACCACTTTGTGTTCTTACTGTCTGCCTTGTTATGTGTGTGAGGAAACTCCTTTGACGATTTTTCATCACAGTTATCCTGATCGACTAGTTGATTTTGACGTATTTGTGGTCTCTCAAAATTTACTTTTGGTTCATCTCCACATTGACCATAGTGATCTGACATATTCCATGGCGGAGAAAGTCCATCGAGCCAAATTGAAAACTGAACATCCTGTTCACTCTGTTCACCATAGAAGTTGTCTGGGAATGAGATGTCATCTAACAGTGCCTCAATATTAAGATCACAGTTCAGTATACCATTTTCAGGAATTTCATCAAGAGAACAAACACTTTCTTGTTCAACCTTTTCAAATATCTTTGTCTTTGGTGTCTCACTTGAACTACTAGACTCTTCTTCCTTTTTTTTATTTATGTTGTTTCTCCTTGCCTCCCTCTCCTTCTTCTTTTTAAAGGTAGGAATATATTTGCTATGTCTGTATTTTGGTACAACTCTGAATTTTACTTTTGATGGATCAGTTATCACAATTCTCTTTGCCTCTTTGGAAGATTTCTTTTGTACTGATTTTCCTTTTTGGGTGGGAGTTGGGTTTGGTCGACGGCCCCGATCACACCATGGCAGTTGTATGGGACTTGGAATCTTTGTTGATGATATCTGGCCTGGAAAAGGCTGAATTGAAACGGGACTTGTGTTTCTTCGTGCCTTATCTGCAAGTAACATGTAGGCTGATATGTTTGAAGTATAAATAAAAAATTTCAATCGTGAATATAAGGTTGAATACGGAAGGTAAAAGTCTAACTACCAGCAGAAGAGAGATACTAGGGTCAGAAGTATGCTGCTCGATGGTAAAAAAGAGAAAGAAATCAACAGAATTGTGACTGCTTTAAGGTAAAGAAAAACAACAAACCAGACAATTCCTTTGTATCATCAGCAGAATGGTTGCGCACGACATGGCTATGAATGTGCACAAAGCTTGGAAAAATCTTACGGTGCTTGATGTTGAGTTGTTCAGCTTTCTCTAGGAATGGCTTTCTTTGTTCTTTTGTCATGCACTTCCACAGAGCACCTGTAAACAGAGAGGTGCTACTTTAAAAGAAAAATAAATAAAAACATCTTTTTTCGAGCTTGATTGAAGAATTTTCATCAAAACAGGTTCATCAATGTTTAATTGTTGCTCATCAAAACAAATGCTCAATATTTTAGGCCACTGTAAACTTCTGCCCACACTCCTGTATATATCAGGGATGAAAGTCAGGGATGACAAAAATCCCTGAAATGGTTCAATCTTGGCCCAAAAACCTGGGTTTTTGTATGAATGTATAGGGCCTTGGAAATTCAAAATCCCTGAAATCAGGGAAATCCCTGAAGACTTTCATCCCTGATATATAAGGCGCACTCTCAACTTTGAGAAATGCTACGAGCTGGACCCAGGGGCTTGAGAACTGAAAGGTTCAGTTGGCCCTACTACTGTTATCTAATGGTAAATACCACCATCCCCAAAACACGACCTCGCGGTGCTCATTTTGCGTCTATCTACTCTAGGTAGACACACAGCCTTCATCCCTGTAGGCACACATAGAGCCTACACCTACACTACGCAGCAATCGCTTTACATACCCCCAGTACCTACCATGACCTAATAACACCACCCACCCACCCCCCCCCCTCCCACCCGGGCCCACCCCCCCCCCACCCACTCACACCTCGGCACCACACCCACTCACACCTTGGCAAACCCTACACAACAGCAGCGGACCTTTAGACCAAATCCTACTTAGCCGTGAGTGAGTGAGTAATAGATGTTTAACGCCATTTCGACAGCTAAGGTCATATTCATGGCGAGAACTACATTACACAATTTCACAGAGGAATGTGTCAGTGCCCGCGCATATGTGCACCACACACATCCTGAGGGGATAGGAAAGATGAGAAATAGACCCTTTTAAGTGGGCTAGGGAAGCCCGACTTAGCCGCGAGTGTGCCTGTCAGCGCCGAATCCGCCAGTAGGAGCGTGGTTTGCGGCAGCAGCTGAGGGCAGCAGAGTGGGCCCACTTGGCAAAAAATCGTGTTTTTAACGTTTGCAAACGTTTTTATTTGGTTCGGGTAAAATAACGTTTCAAAAAACGTTATTTTGACATTGAAAAAAAAACACGTTTTTTTCAACCAATTTTCAACCAAATAAAAACCTTTTTCAACCAATTTTCAACTAAATAACGTTTTTTTATTAACGTTTCTTTTACGTAAAAAAAAAAACAACGTTTTTTTAACCTGATATAAAAACGTTTTTATAAAAACGTCAAAATAATGTTTTTTGAGTACATGTAAAAACGTTATTTTGACCTTGAAAAAAAAAAACGTTTTGCAAACTTAGGAACCAAAATAAAACGTTTTTTGACGTCAAAAAAACGTTTTTCTGCCAAGTGGGGGACTACTCAGTGGTAGGGCAGGAGCACACACAGTCGGGAGGCAGGGGGTGGGCAGCAGTCAACAAACCATACACTCACGGCCTCTGCCATATAGGACAGTGTGTGCATCATTTAAGTGCTAATATCTTTTTTCTTCAACAAGATATGGTTTATGCCTTTAGTAGGAGGGTTTTAATTTTAGAGCTAGTACATTTGCTATTTGGAAATTCAGCTCCAGTCCCTCCTTCCGGTCTTCTCACAGGCCGGGTATCAGCACAGTGAGGCGCGGGAAAGCTAGGTCGGTTCTACTCTGTTACACTGACTAACACCCCCGGGGAGCTGTCGTGTTCGCATACGCGGGAAAGTACGCGCAGTGGCGCCGTCTATGTACGCGGTTGTAACCTATTGTAAGTAAAACAAATTTTACGGAAATACAGGGACTTCCGGGATGACGGGAAATCAATAAGCACGTGTTTCTATTTGTTCTTGATTAATCTTCAGCAAACTCCACATTTGGCGACGAAAGGATGGGATCACTGAATCTGCGACACAACTGTTGAATCAGGCAGTGTTTAATCTGATGCCCAGCTTAATTGGAATGCAAATCTGAGGTTTGTCAAAGTGAAAACTGAACTGCCCAAAGTAGAACATTCTGGAAGTCTTGCCTGGCTAAAATTCAATTTGTGCCTAGCTGAATCTGCTACCCTGCCAAGTTAAATCTGTTGCCCTGACAAGTTCAATCTGTTGTCTAAACCTGTCATATTAAATTTGTGTGACTCAATCTGAATCATGGAGTTTGCTATGGGTACTACTAGTGGCATGTGTCCAATTCCACAGTTTGACATAGTGGGTGAACCTGAGACCCTGAATCAAAGATGGACCCAATGGAAGTCCGATTTCGACATTTATTTGACCGCAGCAGAGGTTAAAGATGCCAAAGTTTCACAAGCCCGTATGTTACTATTCGGGGGTCCTGGCCTGCGGGAGGTATACAATAATTTTTCCGATGCCGAGAAAACTGTGGGTGCCAATACCAATATCTACAAAGTAACCTCTGGACTATTTGATGGGTATTTCAAGTTGAAAATCTGTATCCCAAAAGCCCGTCAGAAATTCCTCGACACACAACCTGAACCCGGTGAAACAGTAAATAACTACATAATTAGGCTGAAAGCTATAGTGAAGCATTGTGACTACAAAGATGATAGCAGCAACCAGGTTAGAGACCGCGTTCTGTGACACATAAAAGACACTGGCCTGAAAAGTAAGCTGTATAGGGAAAAAGACTTGACCTTAGAAAGCATGATAAGAGTGATCGGCGAGTACCATGACAAAGCGGCGTTAGTGCTCATACCGTCATCCACAAATAAGCAGGTCAATCATGTTAGTGGAGAAGGTCATTTATCCCGGGGTAAATCATCTAACCGAAGTGGTGCGACTGGAGGCGACAAAAAGTTTACAGGCAGTTGTTACCGGTGTGGTGAAAAAGGTCACATGTCAAAGGACTGTCGTAAGTCGAAGAATCATGTGTGCGAAAAATGTGGCTTCACCGGTCATTTTGAGTCAGTCTGTCGCACCAAGCCGGAGCGTAGTCAAGGTGGACAAAACCGTGGACGCGGCCGAGGCCGTGGACAAAACAGAGGTCATAGTCGAGGTGGATCTCAAAGTGTGCGCAATGTGACTGATGACGATAATAGTGCTCAACCGACTGAAAATGATGACTTTCATGTGTTTAGTACTAGAGAAAAAAAGAAATCAAACACTTTGAAACTGCTGATTGATGGTACTTTGAATGATGTCATTGTTGATTCTGGTGCAAACTGTAATTTGATGTCTGAAAATGTACTTGATTCTTTTTGCAGCCAAAAGCCGAGGTCTGAGTGTACTAAAAAAGTCTATCCGTATGGGTCAAATACACCTCTAAAACTTGTTGGTAAAACTGTAAGTACTGTGAGTGTCCCTGAAACTGGTGTATCAAAAGAAATTGAGTTCTATATTGTTACTGGTGATCACCCTACACTGATCGGACATGAAATCTCGGAAAATCTGGGTATTCTGAAAATTGGTGTTAATAGTTGCAATGTGAAAACACCATATGTTAGTCAGTGGGATCAGTTTAAGGTCCAATACCCGAGAGTGTTCAAAGGTTTGGGTAAACTCAAGGATTTTCAGTTAAAACTGCATATTGACAAAACTGTCCCAACAGTTATCCAACCGCCCCGTAAAATACCGTTCAGCCGTAGAAAGAAAGTGGCCGATAAACTCGAGGAGTTGGAGAAACTGGACGTAATTGAAAAAGTAAAAGGTCCCACACATTGGGTTAGTCCCCTAGTTTCTGCAGAGAAGCAGAATGGTGATGTCCGTCTGTGTCTCGATATGCGGAGACCGAACGAGGCAATCATCCGTGAACGACACCCGGTTCCAACCGTAGAGGAAACACTACAGGAGTTGAGTGGTGGTAAGGTGTTCTCCAAACTTGACCTAAATATGGCATATCATCAAGTTGAACTCCATCCCGAGTCGAGGCCAATCACTACGTTTGCTGGTCCGCATGGTCTTTATCAATACAAGCGGCTCGTATTTGGTGTGAATATGGCAACTGAGAAGTTTCAGCAGCTGATAAGTCAGGTAATCAGAGACTGTCCCGGAGCTTATAATATGTCTGATGATATCATCTTAGTCGGAGCTGATCAGGCGGAACATGACAAGCGCCTGGAGCAGGTCATCAGAAAGCTCGATGAGCATGGACTCACCTTAAATGCGTCAAAGTGTCAAATCAACATGTCAGAAATAAAATACATGGGACATGTGATCACAAAGGATGGGTTGCAAGTTGCTAGTGATAAAGTCAAAGCAGTAGTAGAAGCACCATATCCAAAGGATGCGGCGGAGACGAGGAGCTTCCTCGGTCTCGCACAGTTCTGTGCCAAATTTATTCCCCATTTTGCGACAATCACAGCACCACTCTGGGAACTAACCCGAGGTAAGGCGGAGTGGAAGTGGACATCCCAAGAGGAGAAGGCATTTAATGATGTTAAAGAGTGCCTTACAAGAGCCCCAGTGATGGCGTATTTCACAACGGGCGCACCAACCCGCATTACTACTGATGCGTCACCAGTGGGTTTAGGTGCAATCCTAGAACAGAAACAGGAAGACGGCACATACCGGCCTGTATACTACGCTAGCCGGAAGCTAACCAGCGTAGAGAGCCGTTATTCTCAGTTTGAACGAGAAACACTAGGCGTGTATTGGGCGTGTAGGAAGTTTTATCTGTATCTGATCGGAATTGACTTTGAAGTGCGAACCGATCATAAGCCCCTAGTGTCAGTCTTGAGCCCAAACTCAAAGCCTCCATCTGCAAGGATTGAGCGATGGATATTATATCTACAGCAGTACAAGTACCGTATAACACATATTCCTGGCAAGGAAAACAAAGCCGATGTATTGAGCAGACTGCCAATACCTGACAGTACTGTAAGTGACAACAGATCTGGAATCTCAACTAGTGACTATACATATTCAGTGGTGCGAGATGCTGTACCTGTCGCACTTGTGCCAAAAGATGTTGAGAAACTGTCAGAAGATGATGAAACACTAAAATTAGTGAGACAAGCGATTCAGTCCGGAGACTGGACAAAGCTCAACGGTACTATATATAAAGCTCTGCAAAATGACCTATGGATAGCAGGCCAAGTAGTTATGCGAGGTAACCGAATCGTGTTACCTGAAGCATTGTGGGCCCGCACGGTCGAATTGGCGCATGAAGGACATCAAGGCATTGTGCGCACCAAAAGTAGACTCAGAGAGAAGTGTTGGTGGCCTGGTATGGACTCACAAGTGGAGAAATATGTCAAGTCCTGCGGTCCATGTCAGATAGTTGGAAGAGGTATGAGACCTGAACCGATAAAGTCAACAGAACTCCTGACCGGTCCTTGGGTTGACATTGCTGTTGATTTACTAGATATTCCAGGCGAATACCACCTACTTGTTGTCGTAGACTACTTCTCGCGCTGGCCTGAGGTAGTGTGTCTCAAGAAGACTACAGCTGAAAATGTGAAAAAGTGTCTAGATCACATGTTCTTCAATCATGGATACCCTGAGACACTGCGAAGTGATAATGGACAACCGTTTGCGTCGACAGAGTTTGAAGAGTTTCTGTCAGAGCGCAACATCGAACATCTAAAAGGTGTTCCATATTGGCCACAGAGTAATGGCGAAGTCGAGAGGCTAAATTCCACACTTCTAAAAATCATCCGAATCGCCCGAGTGGAAAAGAAAGACTGGGTCGAGAATCTCAAAGAGTTCTTGTTCCATTACCGATCCACTCCGCATACAGTGACTAACATTAGCCCTGCTGAGCTCATGTATAGAAGAAAGCTCAGAACCAAGTTACCTGAAGTAAAAATGACTGATTCTGATCTACATCTACAAGATAGACTTGATGCCATGAAGGAGCGAGACGCTCTTAGAAAGCTAAAGGGGAAGGAGTATGCTGACACCCGAAATCTAGCTAAAGACAGTGATCTTGAAGTTGGAGACAAAGTGCTAGTGAAAGAACTTCACAAAACCGACAAAATTACTCCACCATTTAATCCAACTCCCCATGAGATTATTGAGAAAAGAGGAAATGCAGTAGTAGTGCAAAGTCCAGGTGGACCTGCCCGTATGAGAAATACTGCACATATGAAAAGGTTTATTCCACCTGAACCAACTTCTGTGCCTACTAGTCCTATGAAAGCTAGTCCTGTATCTACTCATGTACCAACAGAGTTATCTGTTAACACACCAAACCCCACTGTTTCCAAAGTTGTGCCTCCACAATCTCCGAGACCCACACGTGAGAGACGCACGCCAGGCTGGATGACTGATTTTGTGACTTAGTGAGAAACTATACTATATTTGTGACAAGTGACTTGTGGTTATCTGATCATATTGAACATTGAGAGAACTGACAAAGTGAATTTGAGTTAAAAGTGTATTTCATATTTCAGGTTATATATATGATCAAAGAGACTCAACACTAAGTGGTTTTATTATCATGTCATGTTTATTCATATCAAACAGTAGAAATGTTTTATCTCATGTATGGTTTCAACAAATAACAAGGGGAGGGATGTCGTGTTCGCATACGCGGGAAAGTACGCGCAGTGGCGCCGTCTATGTACGCGGTTGTAACCTATTGTAAGTAAAACAACTTTTACGGAAATACAGGGACTTCCGGGATGACGGGAAATCAATAAGCACGTGTTTCTATTTGTTCTTGATTAATCTTCAGCAAACTCCACAGGGGCCACTCACGGAATTTCGGATACAATGTGCGTACACAAACTAGCGGGAAAGGGGTACTTTTTTGCCCCAAGAGCGGATCCGGGAGGGGTGAGCTTAATTTCAGCTAAAAGGGGTACAAGAATTTTTATACTATTCCAATTAGAACCAAAGTTAAGGTTATATTGCAGGATCATCTTATTTTCTTGAAACTTGGTACTTTTTTCAAGAGACTTCAGCGGGAAATGGGTACCTCTTTTTTTTTTCAGGAAATTCTCACATTTGGCGGGGAAAGGGCTACTTTTTTCAGGAAATTCTGAGAATTTGGCAGGAAAAGGGGTACTTTTTCAGGAAATTCTGAAAATTTGGTGGGGAAAGGGGTACCTTTTTATGAAGCTATTCCATTGAAAGGGTGGCCAAATTGAGAGTTTGTCTTCTTGCATTTTGAAACCAGGAAAGGGGGTAATTTTCCAAGCTAATTCCTGTCAATAGGGGGTTATTTTGGTAAAATTTCATCCCGCTAAAAGGGGTACCAAGTCAGGGGCTGTGTACGCACATGGTTTACTATATACACTATTTAAACTGTTAGGTGTCGAGTATATAAACATATTACCTTGTAGATTCTATAAGAAAACACAGGTAGCTTATGTGACTCTAGCCAATATCTGTGACAAAAGCAAAATCCTGTCTGCGTACAGAAAGCAACCGGTAACTCTTATAATTGAGGACTTAACCTCTGAAGGCATCAGAAAGGCCTGTCCGGTAGAAGTGTTTTACTCTACAAGTTGCAAGTTTGCTCTGGGTATATCAAAATATGCAAGTACTACTCTCGCACTAGGCGAGTTAGGGAGATTTTCTATTGAATCCAAAATAATCGTACTGAACATTCTTGGCTGAGGCTTGAGCATGGATCGAAAAAACCCTATTCTAAATGAGGCCTTCTCTACCATGAAGAGTGAAAACCACCAATGGCTTTAAGATATCCAATACCTCTTGTTTAAAATCGGTTGTAAGAATGTCTGGCTCGGTCCTTATGTTTGGTCAAAGTCCTCACTCAAAAACAATATAAAGAGAAGGTTAAATGATGCACATATTCAGAAATACAACCAGTACATTGATAACCCAGAGAATACTGGCAAGTGTAAAATTATCAAGATGTGTAAAGATGATCTCAATGACATTTATGAAGAGCGTGAATACCTAACGCATACAGAATCACCTAAAATTAGAACCATTATTGCTAAACTTCGGACTGACAATAAATGTACACTTGACAGCCTGTCAAGAAGATATAGAGGAAAGAAACCTGTCAATTCTAAGTGCACATTCTGTAATGCTGTGCAAGATATCAATCATGTCTTCTTACATTGTAACATGCCCGAGATGAGAAACGCACGGTCAGTGTTTGAAACAAAATACCTCAAGTTCGTTGATTACTATAAAAGACACGATGACACTAGGAAACTTTCTCAAATACTAGCAGTGGCCCCATATTGCAAATCATCTAAAAGGCCAGGGGCTGTGAACTGTATATACTCATATATAAAATCTGTCTACAGCATTGTAAATGAAAACCTGGTGCTGACATAAGTGTACCTGTACATTAGTCAATAAAGCCATCTTGAATCTTGAATCTGAATCTTGAATCTAAAGGATATATAGGGAGTGCCCCCCCGGGCTAATACCCTCCCCAACCCACTCACACCTTGCTTCTGTCTCCACCCCAGTCCTCCTGCCTCCCCCGACAGACACACACACACACCTCCACAGTCACATGGCATTGACTGCTCACCAGCACTTCATTGGAGCATCTCTGAGAGTATATGTATCAATCCTGAAGTCTCAATCGTTATAGTCACTCCTGATAGAGGTACACTTTTGTATGTGGCCAGGAAATAGATTATTTGTCCTTAAAATAGCGCTAAATTGGTATAATCCCTTCAGGGCTACATTTAAGATAGGGGTAGTTATACTATATAAAACAGGACCATGACTGCCGCTATGAACTCCTGAACATCATCATACAGGCATTGTCAGCAATTAGTTAATAAATGTTAGTAATTACTCACTTTGTCGGCAGTTAGTCAATATGTTAGTTAAAATCTACTCCCACCATCATAAATGTCCTTTAAATCAAAAGCCTTTGAATCCTGATATGTACTCACTTCCTCAGTTGAGCTATTAAAAAAAAATTAAAATTCATCTGAACTCGAAAATAAAGAAATCATATGCAATTACAGAAACTGGCCATAAAAGTTTTTATCTGACTTAGAAACTTAATGTCTTTACGGCCCAGGTACCTACACCATATAGATGTCCTCGAATCATCTCTCATTGGTCAATTTGAATGTTTCCAAAGAGTGGGGACAATTGAAAGTCTATTTGTCTTTCTAGTCATGGGGTTATATCTTATCTCCTCAGATGGACAGTCCTCAACTTATGGCCTACTGCTAGAGGCATTTATTAACAGCATGAACCAGCTCACCCCTCACAACAAGAAGCATTCTGAAACAGTGAACATGGTTTCCACTGTCACAGATGGACTCATAGAGTTGGCTATGGGTGTGTCACAAGAGTACAGTGATCAGCCACCACTAGATACCCCCAACGCTGCTCCAGCTGCAGGTCATGTGGGGCAGCAAGACCAGCCTAAATTTAACCTATTTGTTTGTCTCAAAGACTTATATAGGGCTCCTGAAAGTTTTTTGTCAGCCTACACCAGTGAGTCCATTAGGCGAGGGCTCTATTTAATTTTATTTGAGGGCCCAGCGAGAACTTGGTATGCATCTACTATTCTGACATCTGCTGAAGTTGATAATCTAATGTATATGTATGATGCATTCATGACAGAGTTCCACTCAGATGAAGATACCCTCACTAAGGGTACCGTTCCAGACATCAAGGTGAGTCTGAGTCAGATCTAATGCACTGTCCTGATAAGTATCTCCTTTTGGCTAACAGTAAACTCCTGATTGAGGAGCAGAGTGATGTCATGGTTTACTGTCTACATCCAGCAGTCTGTCTATCAAGGCCATCCTCAGTGCAGCTGTTGAAAGACAATGCAAAGGCACAGAAAGCCACCCTTGAATCTGCTAGATTGAGCACCATTGGACCTCATAAAAGACTCTCCTGTGAAATAGGTAAGTGTATGACCAGATTGATGACCTGAAATATTTTATCAGAGCTCACCATTCGGTCCCTTTCCATACATTAGGACCAATGTCGTTCATTTTCTGATGTGAATAATGACAATTGAATGGGAATAGACAGGTGTGGTCATGACGACACCTGTGATGTTCGATTTGGTTTGGTTTGGTTGATTTTACCTCCAATAATAGTACTTAAAAGTTAGCACTGTTACTGTGGCTCGCGGACATTAAGTCAACACTGGACTATAATGAGTGGCACTGGATCACTCCAGCATGCCCTATACATCTAAGGACCTCACAAATTCATAATTCAGTAGACCTCCACCATGCACCAGGATACTGGGAGCAGGGGTTTGGTTTGGATTGGTTTGGCTGATTTTACCTCCACTAATAGTACTCAAAAGTTAGCAGAGTTTCTGTGGTTTGCGGACATTCAGTCCTATCGTTTCTCTTTGGACTGGTATTTAAAAGCTGCTTGTCCAAACAGCTAGACAGCCTAGGTATTTATATGCTGCTTGCCCGACACAGCAGTGACCACATCTATGAATGCCTGATTCTATGAGATGAACGATCTAATCCATGGGGATACCAACTGTCTTTTATTTTCCTGGTCTCATAGGCAGGGTCAGACAAACCACAGCCTTTGATCTCTGAAAAATGGTTCACTGAGGGGGAATCCCATGAAAAAAACAAGCATGTACACTAACGAAAAAAAGAGCATCAGCCTGAGTTTCACCTATTCTCTGGTGCTGCCTGAGTATCATGAGAGCCTCTGCTGGAGGCTCTTCCCTGACACGCCATACTCATGCTGAGCCTGCTTCAATGCCACACATTAGGAAAAAGGATCAGCATGAGTATGGCACAAGGCTCAGGCATGGTGCCATACTCATTCTGAATCTAACTGAATACTCCAGCAAAGCAGGGGTCTAGCCCCTACACACTGTCTGAGATTATATCATATCCTAGCAACAATCACACCATGTCCCTCATTAGCTCAGTTGTTACGGCAATGAACTTCGCATCTGAAGGTGGCAAGTTGAAGGTGGCAAGTTCAAGCCCCATTTAGAACTTTTGTAAAGATTACTTATTTAGGTAAGTCAATCTTATTGCTACAATGTGAGCATGAATATGCATTCATAATGGGTTTGTGAGAAAATTGTTCCCGATTAAGCCCCTCTCACCCATTCTTGCACATACTCAATATCCTTTCTATTATCCTCTAGTCTATCTATCTAAGAATATAAGGGCTAGATTTTCTGGGCACGTACAATTGGCATTTTTCACACTTTTGTATGCTTATGCACCTACAGAATAAAAACTTACGAACCAATATCCTGCTTTTTGGTCCTAATTGGAAGGGAACACCATAACCTTTCAAATGCATGTACTCTCTTGCATATCCAACCATGATATTTGGAATAGTTGGCTTTCAAAGTTGAAAAATGGTAAAAAAAGGCAAATTTGACGAAAAAGCAGGTTTTTTACAGCCCTGGCATATATCCCAGAGGGGTTCCAGAACCTCAGATATAGCTTTTTCTCATTGATATATCTGTTGTGTTAATGATTCAGAAGGTTTTTGGGTATTGTACAGCATAAGTATTTGTTCGTGTAACATTCAGTGTAAAATGACACTCAAATGTCCATCCGACAGTAAAACTAAAACCCTCCCATATTCTAAACTAAGACAGTTAATACATTATCCTTACTCTGCTCAGAATTGAGGGGCACTAAGGTGGTTAAGCTGCCACAAAGATTTTTTTGCTGTAGCCTAAAGTCTTCCTCTTATACCAACGAGTGCATCTGTATACACATTTTTCTGTCGGATGGACATTTTGCACTTTTGCTGTTGGAAGGACAAATTTCTAAGAAAAATACACTGCAATAGATGAGATAATAGGAAAAATCGAAAAATGTTTTGCAGCACCACCGAGACTTGAACCTTAGACCCCTCACATGCAAAGCGAAAATCCTACTACTGTGCCACCAGTACAACTGTTGAACCAGGTTGCAATAGGCATATAAGTAGGACTGTGCCATACTTACTGAGGACATTGTGGACATTTGTCCTTACTAGGTATGTTTAGCAACCACTACGTAGGCAATATAATGCAGACGTGCAGCATACCTACAGAATTGGTACATCTGCGTCAAACCAGGTACGGATGACGTATGTCGGGTTTGCTAAATCTCCTTACATTGGGCCTTTTTTCCTCACTATGGTCACTCCAGTCTGTGTTCGTCTACTGGACCTCATATGACCGATGACATCTCACTGTAGTAGGTCTATGTTTGAAATATCCTATTGATAGTGCCACTTTCAACACCTGCCCTGCTAGCACAGATAGGAGCACAAAAGAGTCACAATCAGTAGGTACCCGGTTCAAATCCCACCAAGGAGCAATTAGGAAACTGAAACCAGGAATACCCAAACTATTCATGGATCACTTAGACTGCCATAAGAAGTGGAAAATTTAACCATCTGAAATCCTTGTATGTATGAAACAATGGGTTTTTGTCATAGGGTGCCCTTTATAAAGCTAGCACCCTGTCTGATAGACAGTTTGGATATCAAAAGGGCAAAGGCACAGGTGATGCTATTTTCAAACTTTTAATTGATCTATATGATAACAAAGATAGAGATCATTTGACTGTAGCTTGCTTCATAGACCTGAAGAAAGCATTTGACTGTGTCCATCATGGTTATCTTATTGAGGCCTCGGAAAATCTTGGGTTACATGACAAAGTCTTAATTTGGTTGATGTCCTACTTGAGTGGTCATAGTCAATTCACAAAAATTGGGGATTATAAATCTAATATGTTAGAGGTCAGCTATGGTGTGCCCCAGGGCTGTTCTTGGCCTGCTACTGTTTATATATTATATAAATGGCGTAACAACATGCTTAAAAGACTGCACCTATTATCTATATGCTGATGATCTGGTTGTTTTCACATCGACAAACAGACTTAATCAAAAATCGATTACAGGGTGCTATTGAAAATCTCAGCTCTTGGTTTAAAGAATGGAGGTTAACTGTTAATACAAGTAAAACGAAGGTCTGTTGGCTTGAAACAACTCAGAAATTGCCGAAGGCTCAAGGTGTGACGTTCAGCTTGAATGGAGATGAAATTGAACGAGTTAGTGCCTATAATTACCTGGGTTTAAAAATAGATAGTTCACTAAGTCTTGAACCAGCACTGAAAGTGCTCAACGGCAAAGTGAGTCGTTGGCTATTTCGCTTTAGCAAACTCCGTCATTACATGACTCAAAGTGTAGGTATCACTGTGTATAAATCTATGGTGTTATCCCTCTTTGATTATGCATCCTTCGCTCATGAAGGTGCAAATGAAGGAATGTTAAAAAACTAGGTAGATTGCAGTGCAGAGGCCTTAAGATCATCTTCAGGGGCAGGCAAATGTCTGAAGATGAGATGTACAAAGAACAGTAAAGATAAGTTAGTCTTCAAAAAAAGAATAAGTACTCTTGCAGATTTGAATAAGATAAACCCTGGACCAAGCAATGAAAATGAAAGTGATTCAGATAGTATTTATGTTGAAGATTGAGAATAATATTGTTAGATCTCCTAGTGTGCATGATGTTATAATGACCTCGTCCACTGGAGAAATTGGCGTGACTGATGTTGTAATGACCTTATCCGCAGTGTATTGTCTTTAGTTCCTGGTCCGTGTTCCTGTCCCCAGTCTTGCATTGGTTCTGGTGTTCCATAATGCTTATTGTCTCCCCCATTAATTATAGTGATTAATATAGTATAGTAGACATCAAACCACTCATGAGTTGGGCTTAATACATCCTACAGCTGAGTAGTTTAATAAATGCTACAAATGCAGGGCTACAGTTCAGCCTGTTTGTAAGGCCATTGTAAGACCTAGGATGTAGTAGGGGAAGAAAGCCTCCTGCAATGTTGGAGCCTGTTCTTCATAGAGAGCTCAGGCAATGTCCTATTCTCTTCTATTATGTTACTCCGGTTGACCCTGAGCCTGTCTCTAAAGAGACTCAGGCACTGCTGGAGTATGGCAGTACAGAGGGTAGAGCTGGGCTATACACACTCTAGAGTAGAGTGTCAGGCAATGCAGGAGTATGCCCCTTCCCAAGGCTCACCCTGAGTATCAATTTTTCCTCAGTGTAGGCCCACACATATGGACACCAGCTGCCCACATGCTCACCTCAAGCCACAAGAAACCCTGACTTTGTCACCTTTTACGAATCTGGTATGCCCACTGTTAGAATGGAAGGGGAATCTCTCCTTCATGGACCCCCAATAAAGTTATTCTTCTCCTTCATGCCCTCTCATGAAGGTCCCTACTTCACAGGGGGAGACCTGTGATGTCACTTGTCAGGACACCGCAGCTAGTGCCTAGAGGCACCACCATGAATCCTTAGGCCAAGGACCTCATGGGAAGACTTTGTGACTTCTGACAAAGTTATAGGCACCACCTGTAAAGATAGAGCTTAGGGAGGGTGCGGTACTAAGGGAGTAATGTATGGCTAATGGGCACGGAATTGCTTGTACCTCATTGCTTGTATCGTACGATATCAAACGAAGGGGAGTTTACAAGCAATTCAGTGCCCGTTAGCCCATACATTACTGGCTTTATTACACAATTTATCAATGAATTGTCAATAGATAATCAATAGAATATCAATAAATTCAATTTGAAAAAAAAATCGTTCACCTCCTGATGGGACTCGATGACACAAGGTTTAACAGCTTGCACTGCGAAAAAGATGAACCAGGCCGGGACGCGAACACCTGTACAATGGATTTGCAGTGTAACTTGCTGTCCACTATACCATCGGCACAGGCATCTGGAGTTTGCCGTGGTCTGATACTGATACTCTATAGTTATAATGCCATTCTCACCTTGCACACGTGACAAAGCTGGGGTTGCTCCTACCTAGGCCAGACTTATGACATTGTTTATATGTACAGACAAATACAGTGTTTCTCATCAGTCCCTGTTTGTTTGTTTAGTTTCACGTCGAGGAACTCTGTGGCGCACTCCATAGGGAGCTCGCATTCAAATCAGTAGTGTATGGGTTCGACTCCTACCTACAGGCTGGGGAAATGTGGTTTTAAGTATGTTCCTCCACATGTAAAGCATGCCTCATATTCAGGATAACAGGCATTGGGTGCCTGATATCCACCCAAACAATGCCTGATATCCAAGTCATGATGCATGTCCTGATGCATGCAATATCGACAGGTATCAGAATGGGAATATTCAGAAAAAGCACCCAAAATCACAGAAATCATAACTTTTAATAAGCCCCAGTATAGAACCATGCCTCACAAACAAAAGAAAATCGTGAAAAAGTTGGTACACAGACAGGTTGAAGAGGGAGTCATAGTAGAGTGTGATGAAAAATTGGCATATAATGTACCTATCTTTCTTGTTCAGAAGCCTCACTCTCAGAATAAAACTGGTGTACAAGTGGAGGATAATTGTAGACATGTGTGGCCTGAATGGAAAGATATTCACAACCAGCTATGCCTTCCCAAGAGCAGATGATATACAGTAAAAAATGGTTACAACGTACTTGTTGTTACAGGCATAAAAAAGTTCGTTGTAACCAAATTTAGTTTTAACCAATTTATCCACTCCTGCACCTCATACTTGCCTCAGGGCCCGCTAACAACTCATCCACCCCCCTCCTGCACCTCCTGCCGCCCACACATGTCCCAGGGGCTGCTAACAACTCACCAACCCCCTCCTGCACCTCCTGCCGCCCACACTTGTCCCAGGGGCCGATAACAACTCGCCCAACCCCCTCCTGCACCTCCTGCCGCCCACACTTGTCCCAGGGGCTGCTAACAACTCACCCAACCCCCTCCTGCACCTCCTGCCGCCCACACTTGTCCCAGGGGCTGCTAACAACTCACCCAACCCCCTCCTGCACCTCCTGCCGCCCACACTTGTCCCAGGGGCTCACCCTTCATCTAGGGGCGTTGGTCAACTCCCCAAGCCCCCCACCTTGTATCTCATGCTGCTCACACTTTGGTGGAGCAGATTAGTGGCCAAATCGTTCAAATTGTGATACAAGCGCCAAATTCGGACTGGATACTCTCTAGGTGGTGTTTTCAGGAAAAAACGTTAGCCACTTAAAAAGTGACCCGTGATGACCTTGACCAGGGGTCAAAGGTCAAAGGTCACCAAAAACCTATTTTTTACAGTTTTTTCCTCATTATTCTGTTTCTATGAAGGGCAGCAACTTTAAACTTGGTCCACACATGCCCCTCCATTGGCCCCATGACCTGTTTGAATATGAATGACCTTGGCCCAAGGTCAGGGTCATTTCAAGGTCAAATATCATGAAAAATCACCGAATTGGAGCACATTTTACCCTTTCGTAAACATGAGAATACCTAGTCTTTGAGAGATGTTTATGACATATTCATATGCTCTGATACATCTTCTTTCCATGTATACCAAATGCATTCTTGTGAACTCTAGACATCTGCTTCAATGGAAGGTGGGAAAGAACACTTACTGACTACTTTTTCGAAATTCTTGTGAAGTAATCATCCTTAATCCAGCATAATTGGAATCATAGTGAAAATGCTAAATGGTATGTAAACATTATCCAGATCATGATGGAAACACCACATTTGAACTGAATACTCTTTATATGATATGCTTTCAAGAAAAAAAGATTAACCACTCATAAAGTGATCCCTGATGACCTTGAGCAGGGGTCAAAGGTCACCAAAAGCAGACTTTTACAGTTTTCGCCTCATTATTCTGGTTCTACGGAGTCCAGCAACATCAAATTTGGTCCAGACATCCTCCTTCATTGGCTCCATGACCTGTCTGAGTACGAATGATCTTAGCCCAAAGTCAAGGTCATTTCAAGGTCAAATATCATGAAAAATCACTGAATTAGAGCACATTTCACCCTTTGGTGAGCATGATTATATCTAGTCTTTGAGATGTTTATGACATATCCATATGCTCTGATAGGAGTGATACCGGTAGACCTCTAATTAGAGTGAATACCAGAAACCTTGTCTGCAGAACCTTGGTTTTGGTATTGCATATATCAATAGCGGAAGTGTCATACTTTTTCCATACCTTTATCCTTATGAGCACCATGCCAAGTGTGAACATCAATTATCAGAGCATGAAACAGTTTTTGCTTAATTTATTCTGAATACTAAAAAATGCAAAACCTGGATGTGTGACTTTGATACAAGAGCAAACAGACAGACAAACACAGAGTCTGAGATGAGAGGACATCTACTTAGATTCTTTGAAAAGGAGACAACTAATACAAGTATGCAACACTGTAAACCATGTAAGTATCAATAACTTTCATATTGTTATGATTCAAAGACATGTAACATGTTAGACTAGGAAATAAATCTAATTTAAAAACAAAAGTGGGCAATAATAGGGGTAATACAGTCATTTGCTATACTAAGTCCCGAAAAAGGCCTATTAAATGTGCCCTTGGACTAGTCCTGGATGTCACCAGGTACCCTGTGATGTACACATTTTGTGTAGATCCTGTATATCCCTAGGTACTCTGCATAGCATGTGGAAATATTGAACGCATCCTGTATATCCCAAAGTATCTCCCCACAGGGTAAATTGCAAGTCATGGACACACATTGTACTGGTACCCAGGTACCCTGAAATCATGCATACACATTGTCCTTGTCCTGTATGTCCCCAAGTACTCTGTAAGTCATATACACACATTGTATTGGTCCTGTATGTCCCTAGGTACTCTGTAAGTCATGGACACATATTGCAATGGTCCCTAGGTATCCTGTAAGTCATCTACACACATTGTATTGGTCCTGTATGTCCTCAGGTACCCTATGAGTCATGGACACACATTGTATTGGTCCTGTATGTCCCCAGGTACCCTGTGAGTCATGGACACACATTGTATTGGTCCTGTATGTCCCCAGGCACCCTGTAAGTCATGTAACCACATTGTATTGGTCCTGTATGTCCCAAGGTACTCTGTAAGTCATGTACACACATTTTATTGGGCCTGTATGTCCACAGGTACCCTGTGAGTCATGGACACATACTGTATTGATTCTGTATGTCCCTAGGTACCCTGTACCTCATGGACACACATTGTATTGGTCCTGTATTTCCCCAGGTACCCTGTCATATACACATGATGCACTCCTTTATGCCCCCATACTCTCTGTTAGTCACATTGTCACTCTGTACCCATTCTTGCTCACACTTTGTGTAGTGATAGAGAAACACTTTGGAAACTAACTTGGCAGCTGTGAAATGACTGCTGTGCTCATCTTTGTTTTATTGTCTTGCCCAAACATTGTTCTTGTTTTACAAAAGTCACTCATGACTGAAGGCACCACATTGAGGTGCTATGGGGGAAAACTTTAAAAATTCTGATAGATCACATTGTCATATGGTGATCACCCTATGGAAAAATGAAGCAATCTTTATTGGATAATTCCTGCTCTTTGCTCATAATGTCATTTCTTTGTATTCTTTTTCCAGATCCTGATTGCGGTCAACTCTTGAGGTACATGAATAAAATTTAAGTGTTTTAATTATGTTCAATTAGTTGTGTTACTCTAACTTCAGTGTTCGAATTGGCCATTTCAACTGTTTAGTCTGTAGACAGGTAGGTAGAATGCTGTGCTCTTCAATTCTGAAAATACCTCAAAATTATATATGCAAATACCTAAACATACTTTGACAGCAATAACCTTGTTTTTACAGGAACTAGGATTTACATCTACAAGGCCTCATCTTTGAATCAGGAAACTGCAGAAATACACACAAATCCAATGCAGGATGGCATCTGCAGGAGGATTATCTGAATCTAGAGCAACTGACTGGTCTAAATGTTGCCTTTGTCAGCAAGATCTAAAAAAGGCATTGAAGTCCCCACCAAAATCTTAGTCTCCAAGGCATGATGGGTACATGTTTGCGGAAAATATCCCTCAGTGGCATTCACTAATGACCATGCCAATAAAATTAGATCCAAAGAGGTTGGATGAAGGTTAAGGTATTGAGAAGACTCTAAGGAATATAACGCCAAATACCATCAAAGCTGCAGATTGTTATTCAACAATACAAAATTGGAAAGAGCCAAGAAACAAAGACTGGTTATGATTGAAGATGATGAGCAAGGGCAAAAGAAATTTCTAAGGACTGATAGCCATAAAAATAGTACTACTTGCTTTTTATGTGACAAAGAATAACCAATATGTGAGCTTAGTCAGTCAATGACTATGCCACTCAATGAGAGACTAAATGAATGTGCTAAAAATCTTGGAGATGAAAAGCTTCTGGCAAAGCTCAGTGGTGGAGATATAGTTTCACCAGATGGAAAATATCATTCTACTTGCATCTCCTGTTGTATTCAAGCTTGCAGATCTCAACAAGCTGCAAAAGGTTGAACAATTAGGTGTAAAATCAGGGAGTACAAACACCACAAGATTAAAGGAAAGGTTAATAGGTGAAATCAAAGATTTTGAGGCAATTCAGAAAGGGAGGGGCCCAAAAAAGCTCCCCTCCCCACTCCTGACTGCCTAAATGTGCTTCTTATATGGGGGGTTTGTTATGAGGAAGTTTGTTATTATGAAGTTTCATTGAAAATCACTTTGTTATAAACAGTTTCACTTCGTTCTAACCAAGTTATTTTACTATAGAAATGTATAGGAGAGGTTTGTGATTAGGCATTTTGTTTGTTATATCCGAATTTCATTATAAGGGAGAAAGTTGGAACTAACTGATCACTTCCGTGTGTGGAGGGGTTGGGCCAGGGGATCACTGGCCAAGGCCTGCAGGGCCGAGGCCAGTGATCCCCGACCCAACCCCGACACACAGGGAGTGATCAGTGTTCTACCATAGCCTTCCAAGATTACACCCCCTGTTAAAAAAAACAAACTCTAATGCCAGTCCTGTAAAATCATACAAAATAACAAGGGCCAGGTAGTATGACAAACAAGTGACCCAATACTGAGTCAAGTGTAAGACTGGCCTGGTATGGGGTTGTTACCTGCACTCCTGCATGTAGGCCTACATGGTAGTACTACTAGTAGTAGTACTATACAAGGGCTAGGCTATTGTGTTTCATTACCTGTTAATAGGAAGGAATGCATAGCATCCCCTCATTAGTAACATATAACTTTATCATTCTTTACTGTAGGCCCTTCTTTTAGAATTAGATATAATATAAGTTTCATTCATACACATAACAGGGAGGCTAGACTTTGAGAGTAGGCATAGAATTGGGCAGTGATCCAGCAGATCACCTGCCCAGTGCCTCATTCTGGTTAACATGGTTCAATGGGATCAACCTTCCCAGCTCCATACAGCTATGGTAGAACCAAGTTTGACTGTATTAGAAACAGATGTACCATACAACAATCCTGAACGGCCTGGAGCACGATGCAAATAGGATCTATCATTAGAACTTTTCTGACCTCCAGAATAAATCAGTCACAAAAAAAGAAGAAAAAAAGGGAATATGGAGTTCAAATACTTTTCTGAATTAGACATCTACAGTGCCTATCACCAGATACCACTGGTTCCATCTACAGCTCACATAACAAGTTTCAGTTCCTTAGCCATCACTTTCGCTAAATTACATGTTGGATTAATATTATCAGCTAAATACTCTCCCCACTTGGCATAAAAATTTTAAAAAAATTTTACGTTAAAAAAAACCCTCATTCTTATTGGTTTCCTTATTGGTTTATTTGGTTGAAAAGTGGTTGAAAAACGTTTAAAAACGTTTTTTTTGCCAAGTGGGTCAGCACTGCAAATAAGAACTCTTACAAAAGCTTAAATTCAAGAGTGTAATTGCATAGGTAGATGATATCACAGTATATTTAAAGACATGTGAACAGCACAAGAAGGACCTTGATGAGGTACTTGAACTATTTATTAGTCAAAATTACATTGAAAAGTGAAAAGTGTGAATTTGGTTCACAGGTAATAGATTTCCTTGCCTAAAGGATTTCCCAATCAGGCTTATCCCAATTATCATATCTAGCTATGGGTAATTACAGCTACTATATGAACATAGTGATAACAAGAAGCTGGCAATTAGTGGATAATTGATGACAGCTTTATTGTACAAAAGTACATGCTGAAGAGATGTTAACTAGTTGGTAATGCTGGCAGGTGTACTAGCACCTGGCTGTATATACATAATGACCATCAGGTGTACCACCCCTAGTGGCAGGGTGTGGTACTACTGTTTATCTCAAGTTGAATACGAGAGCCCCATAGGCTTAACCAAGAACTCTGTATCACACCCCACAGTGTGATAACCCTTCCCCGTATCACACTCCCTGGGAAAACATCCAAAACGGTCAAATAACTGATGATAAAATCATTTCTAATGCCAAATAAATCGAATTTTGAACATATCTGACTAAATTAACTTGATATAAATACAAAGGAGCACTTGAATTGGTCAGCACTGAGGGTTATCACACTCGGCTTCGCCACGTGTGATAACCCTCAGTGCTGACCGATTCTCGTGCACCTTTGTCTATATACATTATAGGTGAGTATAGCATAGTGAGCGATAATGGATGTTGTATGAATGGTATAATGTACAATATATGAATAAAGTAAAAGCGGTCAAGTTCTCTACTTATCACATAACTCCCTCCTTGGAAAAATTATTTTGAAAGTATTGAAAAAATAATACTAATGCGATGGTTTCAATTGCACCAAAAGCATATTTCAAAGATCCACTATCTTAGTTAACACATACTAGATTACATGACATGACTAATTAATTGAACCGTATTCTATAACGGTATTACAAAAGCAGCACTAATAAATTGTTGATTGTCATTAAATATTTAATGACTAGGGAAACTAACAAGATAGGCGGTATGGCAAAAGTACCATGCTGTTATGTAGCCAAATAAGTCATATATCAACATATAAAATGTTACCTAATACAGTAATACAACAGTCTTATACAACGTATATAAATTAATTGTTATTAAGTTAACAACCAATTAAAAAACAAATATCATATCCTAAAATAGGCGATATTATTCCTATAATCATCGGTTCCAGAAGCATATTGTATAATTTCATGACCATATTTCAATATAAAATTCAGAAAATCCGAACCATAGAAATCTATGGTGCTTGTAGCGGTTGTTAAATTGAGATTTAAATACGGCAGTGTATCGATCGATACAAGGTCAATTACATAACTATGAAGAAATTCAAACCTAATCATATTAATTGTGAATTCCTTTAGATCATGCCCTGGAACTTTAAATTCCACATGAACTTTAGTGCCTGTGGCCAAAATTTTGAAATATGACAACAAATTAGAATTTAAACGATGGAAAGAAGCTGTAATATTGCTAATAGCATTTGCCATATGGAGTCGGAATTCTGAATAATCCATGATGGGTTTCAAAGTCATTAAATTTTGACACATAAATATAAAACCAGAACTTATAAGTTATTAAATCCTAAGGCGGTCATTGTCATCGACACAGTCTTCAATATCTGAATAATACATTCTAATCTCATGTCCATGATCTATAGCAAATCAATCATATTAACAGCTGTAGGTTGATTAAAGTCAAAATAAGGCAATATGTCGACTGAAACTAAGCCTATCCAGTAGTTATATTGCTGATCGAACGCAGTCATATTGATACTATAAAGTCTACCTTTATGTCCTGGTTCTTCTTCTAGCACAACTACTTCTGACTCTGACACAGTGACTGTGAAATGACTCTTAGTGTCATTGTTTAGTCATGTGTATTCGATTATCATGCTATCCGAATCAATCATTCTCTGTTGATGACAGAATTGATGACAGAATTTGCAATATTCTGTCAGAGATCCAAGAAATCCATCGCTTGGAGATCAGGGTCACCTACCATGTCATATAAGTACTAATATCAATCACTTAAAACTAGATTACACTTAATCCTAACAATAAACACAATTGAGTTATCACAAATGAGGTCACTAGCTGTTCAGCTCAAAAAATTTTGAAAATTTGTTGAACGTATAAAATCTAACGGCTTAATAAGCTTGTGTGCTCATCCACTCTTACAATGGCTAATTTATGGGTCAGGGTATTCTAACGGACATACAATGTGTCTGAGTATATCGTGTCCATATTTAAATATAAAGTGAACAAATAGTTCACCAAACTTATGTACTAAGACTTTGAAAGACTTTAAGTTATATATATATTTTGGGTTGTCCCGATAGCTATAAGTTTCCTTTAGAAAAATGTTAATGTTTTTAAAATACTCATTTGAGAGTTGCAATTTAATATTAAGACCAGTGCCATGACACAGAAAATCTTGGGCTTTGTGTTTACAGGCCCAAACAGTGACTTTATTGTTTATGTCATTAACCTTATTGTAATATTTGAGGGCAACGTTACTTTACGAAAGTCCTGACCTTTATGCAATATCAAATGTGTTCTTAGATGTCTCCTTTGTTCCTCCAATGGCATGGAGTCCCAGCCATACATTTGGAATGTTTTAACTATGTGTCTGTTGTATAGTACAACCTAACAATGTGACACTTGAAAACAAAGTTCTAACTGAGCTAAAACAAAATCGTGTCAAAGGCTAAAGTTACTACACATAATATATAATCTGACTCGACAAGTAAGACAATTGTCAATAGATACAGTAAAATTCCGTTATAACAAACTTTTTGGGAAAGGCAAAAGAATTCGTTATGAACGAATTTCGCTGTATCCAAATAAAGGTAATCTAGTAATGATTAAATAGCACAGGAATAATTGTATCAACTCTTCACGATTTCCAATATTAAGTTCAAAGTAAAACTATACAGGATAAAAAAGTTAGTTTAAATTGAATAAATAGACCTAAGTTGGGGCAGATTGATTTCTTGAAATAACATAGGACATGAAGGAATGCTATCCACCCCCCATCCCCCTGACCGTCCTGCGTTTCCTCAGATATTAACCCCCCCATCCACCCTAAACCTACATAGAGGGTGCCAGGTGGCAGGTGTGAAGTCCTCACATAGGCCCGGCTGTGCCTCTGATGTCCACCCCCTCTCTCCCCCATACATCTGGGCAGAGGGTGCCAGGGGCGGGTGTGAAGTCCTCACATAGATCACCCCCCCCCCAGACACCCACACAGAGGGGGCTAGGGGTCAGGTGTGAAGTCCTCACATAGGCCCGGCCGTGCCTCTGATGTCCACCCCCTCTCTCCCCATAGACCTGGGCAGAGGGTGCCAGGGGCGGGTGTGAAGTCCTCACATAGATCACCCCCCCACACACCCACACAGAGGGGGCTAGGGGTCAGGTGTGAAGTCCTCACACAGGTCCGGGTGTCCTGATGTTTACCCCGCCCCCCCACACACACACAGGGGGCTAGGGCATGAAGTTTTGACATAGGTACTGGTGTGCCTCTGAT
Organism: Acholoe squamosa; assembly: GCA_949317995.1. Classification (NCBI taxonomy): domain Eukaryota; kingdom Metazoa; phylum Annelida; class Polychaeta; order Phyllodocida; family Polynoidae; genus Acholoe; species Acholoe squamosa. The sequence goes on from OX439038.1 coordinate 31,675,616, forward strand.
ATTGACCATCATTCATTTCAAAATTTCATTACTTTTCCCCCCTAAAAAGACATTTTATAGCAAGAAACATTCGTTGTAAACAAATTCAAATGATGTGAAATTTGTTATACAGGTATTCCTTTACTATATAAATGTATGGGACAGAATCGGGAAAAGGGATTTTGTTTGTTATAAGTTGTAACAGGATTTGTTATAATGGAATTTTGCTGTAGTAAAATTTTGAAAACTTTCAGAAAACATCGATTGAAATCAAATGTTGCGCAGTGAACACTCTTCACATCTGGAAAACTTAGCTAATATATCTACTTGTCCTGATAACTTCCCTGAACTACAAACCTTAGCCATGGGTCAATACTGTACCTTTAATGATTTTAAACTAATATTTCCGAATTTCGACGATAGTAAAATCGTTGGTACTTAAAATTTCTGAATTTTCCAGAGTAAAACGCATGAAATCACTAATGACCAAGAAGTAACTCTATGTAATATGTTAAACGATTCATTAATTATCACTATGCATCTGCAATATGCACTCAAACTGTCATGAAAATCATGAAATGTCAAGTATATGTCCATACAGCTATAATTATAAATAGCTGACCAAATGCATATGTAAAACCTTAACCCTTTAAGGGCAGAGCAAAAATTGTTGCCCTGGCCATGGGGACGGCCTGTGAAAAAAGTATAGTTCCTAGAGGACGAGCCTATTTTCAATTTCTATACTAATCCTATATAACTGGCATCGACTATAGTCGACGCTAGGCCTGCCATGGTGTCGACTATAGTCGATGCTTGGCCTACCATGGTGTCAACTATAGTCGATGCTAGCCCTCGATGGGTTAAATGGTTCAAAATATCAATCCATAGCATAGTAGCTTTATAATCCAATGTCAATCTTCCTAACCAATATTATAAATCAGTGCCATAAAATCTGTCGGCGACTTGTCCAACTCAGCATCCATACGTCATTAAAGGCAATAAGTGCTACAAAGTCCAAATGTAGGCTTAATAATAGTTGTTGATATAATAATCGTCCACTTGAATGTAGATGACGCATAACTTTGCCGTATTGAAGTTATGAACTATAAATGTCTATATAATATAAATAATCATAATCTCTGTGTCTCTGGTTAAGTTCATATAATATAGATCAAGCGCTAGGCGCCACCCACATCTCATAGGGTACGATGATACTGTCTGAATCCTGATCGATCAGACCATCTATGTCCGCAGAATGAGTGACACGTTCAAAAGCCACAAGTGTCACATGGTTCCTGACGAACACGCCTAGAGTGTGCACCTCTGCCACAGCATCGCCGATTGGCCGACTGGTGGTTAGCCTTAGCACGTCTCGTCTTTGGCGATGCTGGTTCCAGCATTAAGGGAAGAAAGTAAGTAACCAAGCTGTCCACTGAATGGGCCCAGCACACGGAGTGATCAACTGGATCTGTCGATGAAAAATAGAATTGAACAACACGGATCAGTTTACCATAACAATAACCATACATTTTGAAAACATTGAAAAAATAAAACCGCAGGATTTTATCATATATGAGATGCTCAATTCATTACATTAAATGGGCTGTCCATATCAATACTTCTAATGTGTGTGTAACTATACTATTTATAATTCATAAAAGTACAACATTAATATAACATCAACATCTTATTTACATGGCAGAACCTTAATTAAGGTAGTAATACTCTATGTATTCATAATAACCACATGTCTTTGAATATATATATTCAAATAACTTCAAATATTCTATTTTCTTATTTTAGCAGAAATGAAAATAAGCAAATGCATACAGATAGAAAGTGATCAACTTGAGTAATAGTACCATCTTAATGCTATGTAGATATAGTAACTTAATACTAAATCTTAATCTAATTAAGCTTATGCATTTTGTTAAATAGGCTATAAATGCAACATGCTTATAACATCACAACACGAACCACAGATCACAGGTCTCTACCATTGAGTGGCACCATGGTGTCACTCAACAATGACATGGTGTTGCCATGTGCATCAGCCATCATAATGGTGGCCTCAAATGCATCAGTGTTAATTGCATGCCTCACTTCTCCTGCACACGAGCATGGTACCTTTAGTGACTTTGGCAGTACAATCTTCATCAGTCGTCCTGATGCAACGTACTCAAGCATGCCGAAGCGCTCCCAGCTGAGCTCAATGGGACGACAGGTGAAACGCGGGGGGGGGGGGGGGGGCGGATACCATGAAGCCTGGGTGTCAATGTGAAGGTGATGGAGGAAATAGGGTGAAGGATAGGACAGATTTCAAAGACATAGACAGCATCTTGAAACTTAATTTTCAGGAAAACTTTGGTGCCGGCGGGTCCCATGATATGATATCAAGTGGTCCTCGCTCTGTAGATGAAAATAGAATCAGGATGACCGTTGAAAGAAGTACATAGAATCCGATTGCCAAGTCGGATTTGAAAGATTCTTCCTGCATATCCAATGTTGAATTCACAGGACTGGGTTTAGGGTCAGCAAGGATGGACAGATTCTTTAGAGAAGCCTCAAGGTCGTCGAGCATGGTGTCTGTCTCCCACTTGGCGAGTCAGATTTTCTCCTAGAGCGGATCTAAACCCCAATAGCAAGGTGAACAAGCCATGGACCCTGTAAAGCAGATACAATTAAATGCATAAGGATATAGTAGTAAAAGCAAAACAACTAATAATTGGGCCATAAACTTGAACTATATTAGCATTCCATCCATTGGAAGGCTTTTTTCACAATATCTATCACATAACCCTCTTATGTATTAAAATCTTCCACATATCTCGAAAAATTAACATGAAATTCCTTCAATTCAGGGATTTTCAAGTCAAACAGATCTCCCCCGCCATATTTTGTTGAAATTAAGCTTAATGGAGAGAAACAGTGGAATGTTAATGCCAGTGTTTATGGTATTGGTTTGGTGTGGTTGATTTTACCTCCACTAATAGTAATTAAAAGTTAGCAGAGAGACTGTGTTTATGGTATAATTTGAATCAATCTCACACATGAGCATATTGGTTCAAGTAGGGACAGAGTGTGACAGACGAGTATACATATGGACTCGGGCACGCTGTCCTAAGACATGTCCTATTTATTAAATAAAGAAATAGAAAAAAAACAACAGCACACCATCCCCAACCACTAACAGCCAACTTGAATCAGTGTGACATCACAACCACATGTGACCTGAGGTGCTAAGGGATAACACCAGGTGTAGTGACAGTGCCGAACCCATATGTCCCCCGCACTTACCAATATACCATTCAACCAATGTTTGGTTGAATGGTAAAACGAAGGTTTGTTTGTTTGTTTGTTTGTTTGTTTAGTTTTACGTCCGGGGGCCATCAAGGAAATCAGACATTCAAGGTTTCTCGGACATTAAGTCCTTTCTTTTCTTTTTGGACAGGTATTTATATGCTGCTTGCCCGACACAGCAGTGACCGAATCTATGAATGACCGAATCTATGAGATGAATGACCCAATCTATGAGGAGGGTCGAGGGGGAAAACCGCTACCGGGGCTTCATTCCCCTACTCTTTTCGAAGGATAGCAAGTGTTCTTTTATTTGCCTGGTCCCATAGGCAGGGCCAGACAAACCACGGCCTTTTATCACTCAGACGTGGTTCACTGAGGGGGAATCCCATGGCAAAAGACAAGCATGTAAGCCCAGGCCCGCGCATATGGACACCAGCTGCCCACATGCTCACCCCAAGACACAAGAAACCCCAAGTTTGTCGCCTTTTACGAATCTGGTATGCCCACTGTTAGTATGGAAGGATATTTCTCCTTGTGGACTCCCAATGAAGTTATTCTGCTCCTTCATGCCCTCACATGAAAGTCCCCACTGAAGGTAGTGGTAATTAGTTGACACTGAAAATTGCATCTGTGCAATCGTGCACTCTAGCTGCTGCTGCCCCTGCTGCTGGAGATGAGTCGAGCTGTGGCGTTGATATGAGAAACCTAATATTCTCCACACCCTGAAATACCTTCGGGAGAAGTCTTCCTTCCACGGATCTCAGATTCCTCTGAAACTCAGGATTCTGCGCAGCTCCCTAATTGTTACGTCCTCGTTGTCGGCCTGTCATCTAGGCATACCTCAATCAGGAACAAAGCACTCTGCCTGTCGCGCATAACACTGCACCGAGCACTATCACCAACTAACTTTGCCAAAAATTCGCTAGGTCCATGAAAAAGCACTCAAAAACCGTTTGTTCTCCACCACATGTCATATCTAGCTATGGGTAATTACAGCTACTATATGAACATAGTGATAACAGGAAGCTGGCAATTAGTGGATAACTGATGATAGCTTTATTGTACAAAAGTACATGCTGAAGAGATGTTTACTCAGCGAATAGCTAGTTGGTAATTCTGCAGGTGTACTAGCACCTGGCTGTATATACATAATGACAATCAGGTGTACCACCTCTAGTGGCAAGGTGTGGTACTACTGCATACATTATAAGCGAGAATAGCATAGTGAGCGATAATGGATGTCGTATGAATGGTATAATGTACAATATATGAATAAAGTAAAAGCAGTCAAGTTCTGTACTTATCACACAATCACATGGAAAATTAAGACCAATTAAGCACTACCTTATTCCGAAAATAGTCTGATCATTTAATGGTTTGGTAACTTTTTCATCTGGTCATTTGGAACGGTACGGCCTTACAAAGCAAATATAGGTGAGGACGCAGTTCTACAATTCCAAGATTATCTCCCCTCTCCCAGCTAACAAACTGAAACTACCACAAATTTACCCTCATACCAGGAGACATCCTAGCTAGCACCTTACATAAAAAAAGACATCCAATACTCGTCATAATCACGTTATTACATGAAACCGAGCAGATAATTATGTCATTAGGAAGTAAAGATTTTTACGTGATGAATTTACTAGATATTGATGCAAAAGATACGTCCTATATGGGATGTAAAAAAGACATGCCCTATTTGACATCATAATCATGTCTTTATCTGGTGCAATCATACACATCATATGCTGTCATAGATATGCCATGATATAAGTGTTAAAAAGATGTGCGCCAACTGACATAAATGATACATCTCATAATAGTTATTTTGCAATGTAATTTAGTGACACATGAGTGATGTCTAAATTACATCTTGATCTGGTTAAACTTGGGACATTACAGGATTACATCTATTTTTTGTCTCTTTGCTCTTTAAAAAAAATATGTATTACCAGCAAAAGTACAAACAATTGTTTGAATAAATCAAGCATAGTAAACATTACATGAGATATTTATGCCATTATGATGTGAATTCAAAGCTGTTGTATTCTTGTAAGAATATATTCCCTAGATAGTTCTGGTATCAGACACAAGGGGTTTCATCTAGCATTTTACTCACTACCTGATCTGTATTGCCACATTCCCAAATAAATAGTTGGATCAAAGTGAACCAACCGCTTGCAGATATTGGAATAAACTTAACTCTTCTTCTACCAAATTGTTTTTGGCTTAAAATGGGGGGGGGGGTCAAGCATTGTATGCCTTACAGTAAAATGATTGTTTTGTAAGTGTGATCTTAATTATATATGTGTAATCATATTACCACACATGTAATGTTACACTTGTAATTCAGTGAAGCCACTGTAACTGTCGGCTAGACCTGATTTCTTCTCTTATTTCCTTTCCTTCACCTCTCATGAGGATGTGAGGTAACAGGACCTTTACCCCCTGAACATTTGCCCCCAGACATCTACTCCAAACCATTTACCCCCATGGATATAATAAAGGTCGAAAAAATTAGGGTAGGTAGTAGGTAGGTTCTTTTTTTAGGTTGGCGCTTCTAGAACTTCTAATTTTTTTTTCGACCGATTACCTGAACACAACAATGTTTTTTAGGCCTTACCAATTCACACCCATTATTAGCCCAGCACAGTTTTGGACCAGGGACGGTGGAAAAAGCCCCACCTGTTTCCAGCACCATTAAGTTAACCCAATATATACATGTCCCTTTGAACCATCTCAATTTGCTATACTCTCTTCATGTACTTTTGGCCGGGGGGGGGGGGGGGGTATCTCTGCATGACGTCATGTTAAGGGGGGGTCAAGCATTGTATGACGAAACATGACAAGGGTGGGAGGGGGGGGGGGTCAAAAATGGCCAAAAAAAGCATGACATCATTTGTACACAGCCCCCAGGTGTCTGTTCCCAACTCAGGTTGGAGAGACATGTTATTATTTGATACGGACCCTGATATTGATAGTCACTTCATCCTGGAGGGGGTCTTGAACGGTTTCAAAATAGTGGATCCCCATGCAAAAATGGATTATTATGAAACCCCTAACTATAAATCCACCACTGTCCAGGCTCACTCGTTTATTGACAACTTGTTACATGACGAGTATACGAAGGGTAAATTAGACATTGTATCAGACAAACCCTTTTGTGTTCATGCCTTGGGGGCTGTCCTTAAAGCGTCAGGGGGCTTTCGCCCTATCACCGATGCAAACCGCCCAATAGACAGATCGATTAATTCTTACATGAAACAAACTTTTCAACATTTTCAGTTCACCAAGATTGATGATGTGTGCGATCAGTTATGCCCGGGCATGTTTCTGGCGGTGACAGACATCTTGGTAGCTTACCGTTCAGTTTTGGTTAGGCCGGAGGACAGGAAGTTTCAGGGGTTACGTTGGTCAATTGATGGAAAGGACCAGTATTTAGTGGACAATTTTCTATCATTTGGTACCAGAGCTGCCCCTTACATTTTTAATCGCTTGACTGATTCTATTTCAAGATTTATGTGGAAGAGGGGCTTTATTTGTTTCAACTATCTTGATGATTAATGGGGCATTCATATGAACAATGTCAAGTTGCACAATTGACCCTACATTCATTACTGTTTTTTTTTCTTGTTTATCCTTTCCTAGAGCTTCGACGAGTCAATGGTCCAAATAGATCACCCGGGTGATCTATTGGCCTATTGACTTTAAGATGCTGCACCACCTCCACCTGGTGTAGATTAGAACAGTTACCCCTCTCCCCCCACAGCGGAAGTGACAGCAGTTCAGCAAGCAGCAGCCACGCATGGCAGGCAGGACAAGAACTTTGTTTGTTTCTTTTCTTTTCTATTCTCTCTCTTAATAAAGTGACGGGTCACTCTGTGACGGTCGGCTAAACGGCAGTTAGCAACTTGTTTATCCTTTCCCAGAGCTTCGACGAGTCAATGAAGGATTTCTGACACAAAATGCATTTTTACTGTAATTTAAGTCCTCCAGCAGGCGTGTGAAAACTTGGGAGAAATCTTCGAGGTTGCTGTCTTAAAAAAACAGACCTTATATGAATCTAATGAGAAATAGCTTTACCATTGATAGGTTTGGATGTTCTTACACTGCATTTCAGGTGATATCCGACCCCTTGAAGAGTAGTGGAGATTTCACTATCCCATTACTGAACAGAGAGGTGGTTGGAGGGCTGGCTCAATATCAAGGGCAGTTAACCCAAATGGTGGTCATTCTTACTATAAACACTTGCCAAGTGGTTACCCAAGGACTACCAAACACTTTTTTTTCTATGAGAAAACTGCAAAAACCTTCAATGAACGTGAGTTGCACTGGGCAACCTAATTGTAATAGAACACAGTAATTCTGGAACAGGAAATGGCCACATCCCCTTTAAAAGTTAGCAGAGTTTCTATGGTTTGCGGACATTCAGTCCTATCGTTTCTGTTTAGACAGGTATTTCAAAGCTGCTTATCCAGACAGCTAGACAGGTCTTTATATGCTGCTTGCCGGAAACAGCAGTGACCGAATCTATGAATGACCGAATCTTGGGGTTTCTTGTGGGTTGGGGTGAGCATGTGGGCAGCTCGTGTCCATATGCGCGGGCCTGAGCATACATTGCGATGGGATTTCTCCTCAGTGAACCACTTCTGAGTGATCAAAGGCCGTGGTTTGTCTGGCCCTGCCTGTGGGACCAGGCAAATAAAAGAACACTTGCTATCCTTCGAGAAGAGTAGGGTGTCAATAGACCGTTGTGTGTCCATTAGTGAGGGAAGACAGAAGCATAGAAGTCTTCATTTGATCCAGCTTTATTGTAAGATTGGTGGTACAGAGTGATGATAAGATGGTACAGCATGATCACTCACCAAGCTTATCCAGCCAAGCCTATGCCTTAGTACAGGGTTATGTAGCCTCTAGGTCTGGGAGCAGACTAAGATACCCCTAAGACGGTTCTATGGGTATTTATAGGAGTAGCTTGGGGTTGTAATTCTAAAAGACTCAGTCTGGGGGATGAGTAGCTCAGTCCCTTTCTGGTTACATCGTCTAATCCGGAGTAGGAGGAGGGAGCTGCTCTCAGGAGTGAGTCAGGGCAGGTGAGGCTAAAAATAGTGTGTGATATCATGTCTTTCAGTGGGGATCCACAGGAGGAGCCTGGGGGTGCCCACTGAAGGAGAACGGGGTGAGTGGGTCACTCACCCTGTCAGGTTAAAAATAGGCTAGGGGTGTAAGTAGGCTTGTAGGCAGAGCTCTGGATAAGCCTAGTGGTGAAAAAGTAAATATTTATCATATAATTGTAATACCCAGAATTGTCCACTGACAAGGGGAATGAAGCCCTGGTAGTGGTTTTCCCCCTCATCCCTCCTCATAGATGCGGTCATTCATCTCATAGATTCGGTCATTCATAGATTCGGTCACTGCTGTTTTGGGCAAGCAGCATATAAATACCTGTCCAGCTGTCTGGATAAGAAGCTTTGAAATAACCGTCCAAACAGAAAAGAAAGGACTTAATATCTGCAAACCACAGAAATGTCTGCTAAGTTTTAACTACTATTAGTGGACGTAAAATCAACCAAACCAAACCAAACCAAAATCTCAGATTTCCTATCAGATTCAGTATACAAAAATGTTCAGATTATGAACAGGTTTATTGCCTACATCTGGCCAGCTTTTCTCCTGTTTCTAGACTGTTATTACTTTCATCATTGATGAGGGACTACATCAACTTTGTATGCTGTGTGCAAGTGTATTCATGAAATATGGGTATCTTCATAAGGGCATATCCAGATATTTCAGACCAACAAGTACACTTTCCAAATTTGGAACTCAACCAAAGTAATCAAAAATGCTGACCTAGGCTGAATGATGACACAACATGTACTGTCTGTTTTCATGTATCAATAGATACATGAAAACATCATTAAAACAAAGAGAAACACCAAGTCTGCCTTAATCATTCACATCCAGTAACTGAAGGATGTAATGGATGTCATGGGTGCTTAGGCATAGGTTAGACAAAAAGAGCTTCCCTCTGTACTCCTGTCAGCAGTCATGTTATGGGGCATATCCCTAATACAAAAAAGTATACTAAAGGCAACAAGCTCATGCGACCCCCCCACCCAGTCCATGTCCGACTGCCGGACCTAGCTACCTGACCCATCTTCAAGATACACAGCCCATTCCCAACCTATCTAGCTCAATCAAGACCTCTCCAGCTCTTTCCTGACTTGGCCAACCCACTTCCAAACAATTCTATCTCGATCCTGAACCTCTGAGCTGATTCCTGACTATTTGCCATTCATTCGCCACCTATTAGTCTCATTACACACAAGACCACCCTGTTGACTACTGTAAAACCTCATCTATAAGTCAACCTCACCTGTAAGTTGATCCCCAAACTTAGAGCTAAAAGTTTGACTTATATTGAATCATTATGATCATCATTCACGTTTAAAATATGATACTTGGAATTAGTTCTGAATAATATGTGACCCATCCTTACAAAACTGTTCGGAAGTCGCACATACAAAATGTTTAGTTATTGGCATATTCATTTACAGCTCATCAAGAGCTTTCATTTGGTATATAACACTTGCATATTTGAACCAGGTGGTCTTCTGCAGATCTTCTGCTGATAAATTTAGTCAGACTGATTAATATGTCAACGGACGGTTACATGTGGTGAAGTGAATATACACGGAATCCAGGGAAGTTCATTTGATCCTTTTATTGCATAGCTGACATGAGTGTTCAGGCCCGTAACTAGCCCTTGTCGCGGGGTGGTTCGATTTTTGATAAGGTGGAACTCGATCAGTTAAAAGGTGGAACCCGCCAAAAATTTCATATAATAAACAGCAAATATTAACTTAATTTGTATACAAATCTGTATGGTAATGGTCATTTGAGGCAAAATGTCCTGATTTTAAGGTTTAGTCTCTAAAAACCTTAATAATTGTCCGATTTACAAGCCGCAAAAACTGACATGTAGCTTATCATGTGACCTTTTGGGCTAGCTAGGGTGGAACGTTTTTGGCCCATAAGGGGCCTGGGGGGGTTCGTTCGAACCGACGAACCCCCCCTAGTTACGGGCCTGGTGTTTCATAAAGGTGGTAACAATGATAACACTCGCCAAGATCTAGGCTCTGCCTCCGATCCTATAGCTCAACCTGTCGTAGGTTCTAGGTATAGGTGTAAGGTGTAAGTTGGGAGAGATGATTGGGAGCTGCTCAGGCTGCCTTTTATATGAAGGGCTTGAGCAGCTCACAGTATTGTGAAATATTCTATACACGTGGCTCAATGAAATAGAGATACGTGTCATAGGGAGAGATTGCCACCTGTGGGTTAATCATGTTGATGAGGATTGAGAGGAGATTGTGAAATATCCTCTCATTCCAAATATGGCACCACAGGTGGATCCCACATCCTCCAGCGGGGCTGTGTGGGTGTAGATATGATTGGAATGTTATTACATCCGTCTACATTATGTCACAGAGTCTCATGGAGGAAGTGAGTTCGTGATAACTTATGGATCCTGGTTCCTGTTGGGGAATACAGGAGATTGTTGAGTATGGATCGTGAGCAGAGCCTAGGTTTTATATGGCGAAGAAATTAGTAAATATGAAAAATAATAATAATACCCAGAATGGTCCATTGACAAATAATTGATTAAACTGAGATAATTGACATATTAATCATATAATAATTTATGAATCCTATATAATTCCTATGTATTTCTAAATAACCATGAAAACTAAAGCTATGTCTTTCTGGCATTTGGGGCTTAAATTCAGTTTAGTAAGCAAGGATTCTGAAAGATATCTACCCATATGTTGGAAAAATGCTAAAATATCAATTTTAAAAAATCTGATATTTTTGACACTATACCACTTGAAAGGGCCATATCTAGGCTTCTAAATGTGCGACTTCAGTACCACTTTGTTAGGATAGGTCACATATAATAAATATGATTAAAATGTGATGAAATTTTATCTACCCCTTGACAATTCAAAAATAAAGAATTTATCATTGGCTACCTTTGATATCATTTTCTTTTTCAAAACCTCACCTATAAGTTAACCCCCCAAATTTGGTGTGATAAAATTGACTTATACAAAAATAAAACAGCAAAGAAAATTTGACATATAGGTGAGGTTTTACAGTACTTGTGTTATGCCCCTTCTTAACATGCCCTGCCCATTCCTGATGTCTCGCATATTCCAGACCTACTATGCATATTGTTGACCAATCCAATCCATTCATGACCTTAATTGGTATGTAAGACAAGGCAACAATTCAATGCTTTCCGCACTAAAATGACCACATAGAAATGAATCCAGTTCTCTGTGAATCCTCTCAAATCTGGCTGACATTATCTTTTCTTAAAATTGATATGTAGCTTGCTGGAGTCTTGACAGGGACATGCAGTGCACAGTACATCCATTTTCCCTCAAATGGCACGTTTAAATGATTAAATCTGCACCATATGGCGTATAGGAGTAAATGTAAAAGAGTGTCTGGGGTGAGGAACACTACTAAGGTAATGCTATTGTCAGTATAGCACTGTCAAATGTGATACCCAGGGCTAGCTCTTCACACCTCCATAGGTGTCAATAAGCTTTAGCACTCCCACCCTAGCTTAGAAATCTAAGCTCTCAGCTCTGGCCCACTGTGAGGATCATGGCAGGCCAGAGATGAGAGTTTAGGTTTCTAAGCTATCCTCCCCATAAAACATACTGGCAGATCTGCCAACTTGATGCATTTTAAAATCGGAGTTGTTACAAGCTTTAGAGCCAAAAGTTATAATGAAATTTCTTCAAAATCTCACCAAAAATATACAAATTCTGTTCAATCATTGCCATTTCTGAAATCTAGCCAGAGTGACATACCCATTGAGCTTTAGAACCCAGGGTGTTGCTTGAAACAGCTTTTTGTCCATATACAGTAAAACTTGGTTACAACGAACCCCTTAATTACAAGCTTAAAAAAATCGTTGTAACCAAATTTCGTTATAACCAACTTTAGCATGGGGAGGGCTGGTGATAAACAAACAATGAAAATCTTAGAGTTGTCAGGGGTGTGATAGCGCCCAAAAGATAGTGACTGGAGACCCAAAGAAAAATAAAGGAAATTTATGAAAAATATGTGACAGAAAATCACAGAAAGAAATCTTGAGAATTGTGTAAAATTCTCAAAAAAAAAAAAAAAAAAATGCAGGGTCACCCCTATTTTGCTAGGATCATTCATGCGACTAGAAATAAACCTTTCCTTTATGCCTAGGGCATTTCGCCCGCCTCTATTGAACCCTTAGCAGCAGTCTGAGAGATCTGAGAGGTGTTATAGGGTGTGATGGGGCTTCTGTGTGCGGTTCTATTGAACATCTTAGCAGCAGTAGCGATCTGAGAGGTGTCAGGGGGTGTGATAGGGCTTCTGTGTGTGGCTCTATTGAACCCTTAGCAGCAGTAGCCGTCTGAGAGGTGGTAAAGGGTGTGATAGGGTTTCTGTGTCTGGCTCTATTGAACCCTTAGCAGCAGTAGCCATCTGAGAGATCTGAGAGGTGGTATAGGGTGTGATAGGGCTTCTGTGTGTGGCTCTATTGAACCCTTAGCAGCAGTAGCCGTCTGAGAGATCTGAAAGGTGTCAGGGGGTGTGATAGGACTTCTGTGTGTGGCTCTATCGAACCCTTAGCAGCAGTATTGGTCTGAGAGATCTGGGAGGTGTCAGTGGGTGTGAGAGGGCTTCTGCACTAACCAAACAATAACTTTTATCTCACTTTTTTTCAAACCTATGGGTAAAAATAACTTCGTTCTAAACAAGTTCCAGCCAATATCACTACGTTCTAACCACATTCAATACTATAGAAATGTATAGGCGATGTTTGTGACCGAGTATTTTTGTTTGTTATATCCAAATTTCGTTGTAAGGAAGTTTGTTATAACCAAGTTTCGCTGTATGTGAACGAAACTCTAATTGAGGTGAAAGTTGTCTGCAACCCGTTTCAACTGATAGGACCACCATTTAATGGAGCTGAATGTTCACACTGGGCTTCCCTTACAGGAGGGTGCTAAACTGACACCCAACACGGACAGAAATCAATATTTCCAATACTTTCTCTGATCAGAAGGTCTTTTCATCATTTTCACTCATGCTGCTGGGATTTTTAATGTCTTACCTAGATATAAAAAGAGAAGAAAAAAAATAGGTCCATGGTATTCAGCAAACATTCAGCTTTCCTCTGGTTCTTCTCAAAAATCTCCCCCGTCACTCACTCAGTCATGGTTTACTGAGGGGTATAATGCCATAAAAGATAAGCATGTAGGACCAGGTTCACACATATGGACACCAGCTGCTCACCCTTCAACTCAAAGAAGTTAAGAATGGGCTGTGTATCTTGGAGATATCTGAGAATAGACATAACGCTGTGTGCATATTGGGACTATTTGGTCATGAATCGGCAGGGATGGTCTGAATGAGCCAAAAAGAGAGGGAATAGGTCAGAAGAGCCAAGGTCCAAGTCCTGCTCAGACTGCTGTTTTCGCTGCTGACCACCTCAATGTGGACTTTACTCAGGCCCTACAGTAGGCCCCTGTACTCAGAGTCCCTATACAAATAGCATTAGCTGTATAGGGAGGACATTTTAAAGGCTTGATTCCTTCGAGTTTGGAGATGAATTTTCTTTAGTATACTCCAAGTGTATGCCTCCTTACCTGGTTGGAGTTTTAGAAAAAATTGTATTCATACACTGACCTACATTGAGTGCACCCCCTAGCTATCCAGGACCAGGCCCCTCCCTGTGGTCACCACCTAGGGGTTTACACCTGTTGTCCCTCCTTACTTCAGGCCCATCATCTATCCATGTACAGCTCACCCAGAGGCCGTGTCCAAGGGGGGCATGGTAACTCAGACATTCCTTATTAGTGGGAGGCGTCTCAAATGGACCTTTATTGAACAAACAGGTCATATATATATGAGCCACTGGTTGTATGTACAAAACCAGTGGCTTTTCAATATTCAAGGTCAATAGCAATGACCTTGACCTTGAAAGAGGTTATCCTTGACCTTGAACGATGGATCAATCTATAATTCACCAAGGAATGGCTACATCTAGCAGAAGTAATTTCCTTATCACAAACAGGTTGCATGGCAATACTTGAAAATATGATTTTAGGTCTGAAACCAGGTCAATCCTTGATGAAAAGAGGATGGTACCATGGTAACTAGGTATCTAAACTACAATTAGGCGGGTCTCTGTAGGTGCTAAATGATGCCTTATCCTTACTAGTGTGCTTAGATGACCATATCTGCTCTCATTTAGATATTAAAATGACCTCATATCCCATTAGTGGACCAATACAGCAATTTATTACAATTCAAGGTCAAAGTGGACCTTTGGTGACCCTGACCTTTGCAAAGGTCATCAGCATCTGTGCCAAATATTATTCATATAACTTGAAAACCCTGGATGCTATAGCTGATTGCATGGACATTTTGGGTCCTGGCTGAAATATGATGACTCAGCAAAATGCATGGTTACCATGACAACAGATCACATGACTTCACCTCCAATCACTCAAAATTATTAAAATTGATGTTCTCAAACTATGTGAACATAGAAATGTTGAGACTTAGCAATTTCTTCATTTCTACAGGAGTTGAAACATGGTCAGAGGTAGTATTTTGGGGATTTTTGGACTTTCAAGGTCACCTAATTTGACCTTGACCTTGACCAAGGTCAACAAGATTATTCCCAGTTAAGGAGACCAGGCACCTCATATCCCAAAATCATGCATGTAGGTCTAACGGTTTCAGAATTAGAGAGAAATTTGTGTTTAGTATGAAAATCCATAAAAATTACATGGTTGCTACGGAAACCATCCAAAATGGCTGTGTTCACCACCATTTTTGCAAAAATTGACCTCAATATTCAGAGAGATCATAAAAAATTCTACAAAATATGTGAAAATCAGCTTGTTGAACAATGGGTAGGGGTATCTCCTCAAATAAGCCTCTTTTGAGGAGTCTGCTGCAGGCCTAAAAGAGATAGTGTGAACTACAATATACATTCTCTATGGAGTAATGACAAGTTTAGGTATATGCTTTTGCCTTGTACTTGCCTATTGTCTTTAGCAGATTCACAGCTTGATCTCCCCTTTGTGCCGATAATTTCTTCTTCAAAATTGGGCGTAAGTAACTTGAGAAGAGAAAGAAACCATTCGGGGGTCTCTTAACTTGACCACTTCGTTGATTCACAAAATCCATAGGCATACTTTCTCCTTGATTCTGTAAACTGAATAGAATATTTTCTTCAAACTTTATTCAGTTCCTTGCTAAAATGAGCCCTAAAAAATGTCTCATTCTAAAAGGTAAAGGCTATAGAAAAGTTAGGGTAGGTCAGTAGAAAGTATTTTGTTTTGGAGATCTTTTTTAAGGACAACTGAAAGAAAACCTTTCAATGCAAATTTGACATGCAGATACTAAAACATTTTCCACTTTCCCTCTTAAGTGCCAAAAATTCTGATTTCCCCCCCCCCTTAAATGCCCACAAAAAGACTAGGGTAGAGCCAAAAAATAGAGTAGGCATTACCTCAACACAAAACATTTTTTAGGTCTGAGGAACAAAACTCTGGTTGGGGTTAGGATGCGGTTCTGCAAAAACTCTGGTATTAAAACTCCATGGAATCTTTTAGTGATCCCTAAGAGAAAGAATGGTAATGTTCCCTTAAGTCAAAAGTGTAATAACAGTATGTGTTTCGCTGTAAAGTGTCCCACTGAGATCCCTTTATGATGAAACTTTGTAAAATGGGTTAGGCCCGTGTTCGCAGTTAAACCACCTAGCACCCAATAACATAAAGTGCTGGTTTTTTTAACTGATTTTTTTTAACCTCGTATAACATAAACTCTGTGATACGGAAACTTGATATATAAATAACAGAAATGATTTTTCCAGCAAACATATCTTCCATATTAACTAGTCAAAAAGTAGCTCTCTTAGATTCTCACTAGACCTCTTGGTGTACTCAGAATAGGGGCCCCAGCCCCTGCACTCTATATATATGTGTAGTATGTACACCACCAAAAAGTACCCCATTTCCATCGACTTTTATGCTAGAAAAGACTGCTTATTGTGGAAAATGTTGACTTTTCACTGGAAAAGAAACACTCCATTGGCAAAGTAAAGGATAGAAGTCCCCTGAACTACAGAATACTCCATGAAGTCAGGCCTTAAAAGTACCCCTTTTTTCTCTAATCTGTGGAGTTCATTTGGAAAAACACCCCTTTTTCTTGATTCCAATGACATTGGAAGGGGTGAAATTTACCATTTTCCCCTGTTTTTGGGAACACAGGTGGTGTACCTCTACCATAGAAAGTGCAGGGGCCTGGGTGTCATCCCAATTTTCCTTTGTTTAAGTTCTCCCCTATGTATGTTCCACAATATTACGGGTACAGTCAAGTCGCAATAATCTGGGCACTTCTGTTGCAGCTGTTGGGCGGCCGGATGTCAAATGGACTGGATGTCTGAAGCAGAGGCCCGGGGGGAGGAGGTTCCCTGTGACTATCAAAGATCCCCCTTCCCCAGTTTCAGAAAGTACTATATAGCTATTATAAAATAGACACCCCCTTTTATACATTATTATTACACGACCTCTGTGATTTTGGGTGCTTTTCTGGATATTCCCATTCTGATACCTGTCGATATTGCAGGTCTTGGGAGTGCTGATATCCTGGAAATGATTATAGACGAATGCTGGACGCATTCAGACCAAGCCAAGCCGGGCGCCGAGGTGTGAGACCCGGTGGTCTAGTGGTTAGCGCATTGCGCTCAGCTTCTAGAGGTAGGCGGGACGAGTCCCGGTCCGGGCAGATATTTTTTTCGCCGTGTGTACACACACTATGGCAGGCTTCGAGGCGTGGTGGAGGGGAATGCTTTTCAACTTGAATTTATTGATATTCTATTGATTATTTATTGATTAATCGTGTAATAAAGACAGTAAGGAATGGGCTAACGGGCACCTCATTCAGTGTATCGTAGGATATCGTAACATGGGGTTGTATGTAAAGCTGCAGTTGCTAGGCAACCACATGACATAGCAACCATTTACTACCTATGTTCATACTGTGTGATGTGCACAAGGGAGCTATATGCAATTTGAAATCAGTGAACTATGTCCTTGAGGGGAGACTGTGCACAAGACATAGTATATGCCTAAATGTATGAATCTAGGCATTGTTGCTATGCAAAGCTGCTATTGATAGGCCACCACACCACCTAGCAACCTTTTATCACCTACATTCCTTGTTGATGATGGAAGTCACAGAAGAGGTATATGCAAGTTTACATCAGGGGAGTGTGTTGCTCAAAGGAGACCATGCAGATATGCACATTCAAGCATATTCTCAGGCTTGGTTGAAATGCAAAGCTACTTTTGCTAGGCAACCACACCACCTAGCAACAAAACAAAAGCACCACTGTATTCTACTAAGCTGATTTATAGGGGGTAGGACCCACCAGATACTTACTAGTAGACTGCGCATATATGTAATTCAAAGTGAGATTTGAATCTATTGTCAGCAATTTTGATTTTCAGCTATATACAGCCTTGCCATTAAACTTTATGAAGTAGAAACAAGTATATTCTTCATCAGCAATCTTTTTTACATAAGAGTCAGGAGAATTGATAAAGATTTAGCATGGAAAAACATCCATTTAGATAAAGGGGTAGATTATTGAAATGGAACAGCATCATATTGGCTGAAGGTAGTGCCTTTGCTTCTGTAGTGGTTCGAATGTATGGCTCGAATGGCTTGAAGTAAAACCAGACAAGGTATCTTGGGTTAGTGCAACAGGCACGTTTTTATTTCTGTGTAGGTTTACATCTACCTTGAAGTTATGCCCTTAATGTGATAATAAGCTCAGTGGAAAGTGGTCCGACTCCGATGGCAGGCAGAGCCAGACTAACGCCTTCCCCAGCCCCAAGTAGGAGCTGGAGCAAGGTGACCAGTGCTGCCACCACCCCGCAGTGACCAGGGGTCATGAGGACCTCTAGTGACTACCGGTGATGGGCACACCGCTCGAAACGCCCTCTCGAGGAAGACGCTCACACTATATCACGATCTACGAGCCCTTACACTACCCCCACCAGAATAAGGAAAGGGGTGTACAAAAACATATTAATGTAGTAGAACAGTTTCATTATTCTACAATTAGGGCTCGAAGTAGTATACAAGAGTTCGAAGTAGAATGTTATTTGTGTGACGTCTTATTAATATGAGTCGACCACATAAAATTTAAGGTAAATTAACTATAACAACACAGTATAAACATGATTAGAAAGGGATTGAAACAAGTTCGAAAGAACAAGTTCGAATCCGTACATACAATTTAAGTATTAACATGTATGATTAATGACATACCAAGTTGGTAGCTATTTACAATAATATATGTTTGTACATAACCCGAAAAGAAAATTTTTTACAGTTCACGTATGAACCCTATATAATAGTTTTTTTTAACACAGTTTACAGTAACTGTGGGTTTTTTATATTTATATCTACCACTATTGACCCGAACTAGTTAATGAACACATAAGGTTGGTACCCGAGTGTTATGTACTATGTAATGTAGAAAAATATACTTCGAGTTACAGATCTCGTAGGTTTGTAGCACCAATTAACATTTTAATGGTAATAAATATTTTATGTGATCGAACTTAGTAGAGTATATTAGGTTCGATATGTATATAGAGTAACTTTTATATATAGGTAGGTAATAGTGGTCATGAATAATGGACAATACGTTAAGCTATAGCAGCCCACCAGTGTTGTGGGTCTGCTGTACAATACTAGAAAAATTTCGGGGTGTCTTCGGTGTTAGCTGCTTGTCTGCAGATCCATTCGGCGATCAAAGGAGTTGGCGGTGGCAAGCCGCGTCACTGTGTGTTGTGCCCTGAACAAGATGGGAAGATGTAGGTTCGTCCATTGGGTTTCCTGGGTCTGCATCCGTCCGGGATCCTTCAATTCAGCACAGTCTGGGTCTACATAAAGCAATATGTTCATTGGTTCCCTAAAAAAAATCGGGTCACCACTTATAAATCAATATATCATAAACTACAGGTCGGTCTCCATTACCGTCTCACCAGGAGTGGCTTCCGGTTCGACGTCTAGGCTTATCAGGTTTTGGACTAGTGGGGCTGAACTTGTGGGGAGGTAGCAGCCGCAGGGAATGTTTCAGGATTTGGGTTCGGGGTGTCGGCTGAACTATCTGTAGCATTAGTCGGGGCGGCAGTAGCAGCTTCAGTTTCCCTTCAAGGTCCTGCTGGGTCTCCAGGGTCAGTGGTAGAGTGCTTCGGGGTGGACACACTCATGAATCTAAAAAATTCTATGTCTGCCTTGAGCTGTCTAGCCTCCTGGAGCTTCTCGAATGCACTTTCAGGAGTGCTATCCCAATCCTTCATGAAACAGCCGAAAGCTGCCATAAATCGGACATCCTGGTGGTCGTACTGCCTCCTCAGCTCCTGGAGTTCAGTCTCGTATTTCAATTTCATTTTCACGCTGGAGCGAAGCTCGAAGTTGGTCTCTTGCTTGTCCCTGCATGTCCTGAGATATTCGGGCTATTTCCCGCCTCTGGATTTCATGCAGGCATTCAAAAACACCTTCGGTCACACCACGAAGGTATCCGGTCACCTGACTGATATGTCGGTCTTGCCATGCCTTGAAGACATCGGCCTGGATCTCACAGGATTCCTGTGTTAATTGTTTGATGTAATCATCAGGGTCCTCCAGTTCGAGGTTCGACTTCACCAAGTGCAATACGTTGGTGGTTCTCATGTTCCTGACTGGAGGTGATGTTTGGGGAATCGGGTGAGAATCAGAGCCGCTCTCATAGGCGGAGCTCGAGGTGGCAGTAGCACTCGGGGATGGGCTATCGGTGTCGGGTTGTCGAGACGATCCTACCACAGCCCCTCTCTCGTCTATGGTGATGCCACATCCCCTACCAGCCTCGGGTAGTGGCTGGGTGGGGTCTCTCATCCCCAGTTCCCTGCCTGGTCTCTTCGGGTCCACCGGTCGAGTCCGTCCACGACCAGAGGTGGTGGCAGGGCTAGCAGGTGGGCCCATGGGCTTCGGCTTCCCCGAAGGTAGTAGGGTCTGGGATTCGGGACCTGGTTTCTGGACAGCAGTCAGTGTTGGAAAGTCCTCAGGGTCTGGAGCATCCTTAAGCTTCTGGAGCAGAGCAATGTCCTCTGGAGTACCCTGATATCGTGGGGTGGTGTCCACATCGCCTCTCATCCAATCGGAATGAGACGTGCTCCTCCCCTTGAACCAAGTCTGAAAATTTCCAGTCGATGGTCGCCCCGAAGGTCGGTAGCAGCTGGAGTCTAGAGGTGAGACTTGCTCTACACTCGTTAGGTCTCGAGATGACGTTCCCAAAATTTTACTTGGGTCAGGAGACCTCTTTTTATGATCAGGTGTTGGGGCTGGCGATTGGGACTCGGATCTCGGTCGCTTAGCATCCCGAGATCGAGGGTCATTGCCAGGATGGGGACGGGGCTTCCCATTAAGGTCGATGGAATCAGGGTCTTTTCTCTGGACTTTGACAGGCCAGTGCATTTCTGCAGACATGTCGAATCGATGGGACCGTACATTTTTGAGGAAGTAGGCATCCTGCTTCCCCTCGATAGAATGGCAAAAGTGATCGGTCCTCAGAGTGGCCATTAAGTGCTCGTGGAGTTTAAGAGCTTTCAGCTTGGGGTCACTGGCTTTGAGACCATGGACCTGAGCTAAATGCTCAGCCATGCTATCTCGCCTCATGGTTTTCAGGCCCTGACACCTCTGGTTCTGATTCTTTTCGTTGGTGCACCTATACACTGGGGCATGGTGCATGTGATGCTCCACAAGGTGTCGGAAAAAGGAGTCCTTGCTAGGCCAGACTCTCTCTCTTTCTGATTTGTTGACACAAATCTCAAATGAACAGATCGGGTTAGTGGGAGTCCAGTTCAAAGCAGCATACTGCAGCTTCGTACGGTGCTTGAAGCCATAGTAAGACTTAGGTGTCTTAGCCATGTCACCTAATGAAGCCACCCACACGCGATAAAACTTCGCGGGACCAGCATCTTTCCTGAGGATTTTCATCCACTCCTCGTCGTCACTCTCGCCATCACGGTTCGTGGCGGGAGGAATCGAGTAACTGTCGGTGTAACGCTGACAGTCCATAAAACATTTCGTGGTGTAGTCGGGGAAGCCAGTCCAAGCGTTAACCCAATTGTTCAGACTGGATTCATCAGGAGCGTCCTTCAGGGGTTCTTCCAAAGAGTCAATGTTTTCCAGCAGTTGCCAGCTCATCTCTGCGACCTGCTGGTCTCGATCTCCATTGCCGTCTTTCGATTCTTCCTGAAGTTCTTCCTCCTCGACTGCTGTACTACTGACAGGCTCGGGAGGTACAGGAGTAACCTATTGAGTAGTTCTGGATTGGGCGAATCTACCTGGAGATGGGGAATCATCTCTTTTGGTAGTCTTGCCACCTCGAGTTCTACTCCGGGAGCTTTGAGACGAAGTCGAGGCTACGGAGTCGTCGCTGTCTTCCGCCTTCTCCTCCACCACCTTCTTTTTCCGGCGGCTCGATTTAGTTTTGGTCTCTGGCTTATCTTTAGATTCCTTGACAGCCTTTTCGACCTCCTTCCGGATCTTAGTTTCCGCTTCATTAGCTTCTTACGTTCTTTGTCGATCTCCTCTTGTCGAGTATTAAGCTCTTTGAGGCTCATCTCCTTAGAAGCGTGAGCGGTGGTCACCTTGGTGCACGAGGTATCTCAACCTCCAAACACATAACAAAACATGTAAACAGGACTCTACACTCGTTGTGATTTCGGAACATTAAGTAAGTCTGCCCAGCAATTCTGGGACTGTGCCTCACCTCTCTACCTTTGTTTTTCAACTGAAAATCTCGAGAAGGTCCAGTGGAAGGTGCCAACGTCTTCCCCCTACCTCGGATTCTCTGTTCCGCTGAGACTTTTTTTTATCTCGATTGGATTTTAAATTGTGTCAGTGTCAACCTTCTTAGGTCGTCCCCTCTTAGGCTTCACATCATCCATTCTTTTACAGGGTCGGCCCCTTTTGCGTCTCGGGGCATCCTCTTTCAGTTTTCTTGCTAACTCATTGGTCTTAATTAAGATGTCGTCTTTTTTCCTTCATTCAGTCTTCTTGAAATTTCTTCACATTCGATGTTAGCGGCGTCGCGCCCTCTCCATTTTCTCAGCCTACATACATTGGACTTATTCATTTGACCAGTTGCCAAACTCATAAGCATCACTGTACTTTCAGATATGATCCGGGTGACCACATGTGGGCCATCCCAGCTCGAAATTAGTTTCTTACACCTTAAAGGTTTGTGTATCCTGAATACTCGATCGCCAACACTAAATTGCCGCATCTTCAGGTTAGTGTTATATCCAACCTTCTGCCAATTCGCATTCTTTAGTAGCTCATTCCGAACTATTTCATATGCTCTCTTAAACTGATCTCTAAGAGATTCCACAAACATCACTGTACATGGGGCTTCAGGGCTTACCCCTATAACTCCATATCACTATCAGCCCGGGTTTTGGGTTTTCCCAACACCAGTGAAATCCGGGACATTGGGTTTTCCCAACACCAGCCAAATCCGGGGGTTGGGAAAACCCAACATTTTGTGGGACACACTTATTCTGCCATAGCTAAGGTGATATTAGGGGTAGAGGCATAATTTTTTCAGGACTTTCAGGACGTACACCCTCCCCACATAAGCGTTGGTTTTATTTATCAATAGATTATTTATCAAACTGTGGTACATATAAAATGATAAATATTTCACAGATTCCCAGACCTATATTATGAATCTTGAGGAAATAAATCATCAAAAACGTGAAATTGATATTTTTGAGATAAAAAATGACTTTTGGTAATTCTTTCATACTGAATTTGATGAAAGTAAGATTAATGCTTAATTATAAAGCATTTGGAACAAGAACGTGGTTTCCATGGCAACAGAATGTCAACAAGAAAGCTGGAAAAAGCACAATTTGTTGATTTTTGTTGTCATGGCAACGTGGAACATTGGTTCCATTGACCCTTTATCATCATATTTTAAAATACCGTGAAATAACCTTTTTCAATGCACTTTAATTCATTCCAATCGGTCCAGCCAATACAGAAATATCATATCTCGAACCTTTGGTAATTTAGCAATTAGCAATGTTCAGGCATTACTTTGATAAGCTCTAACACCATAAATATCTAATATATGACTATGAGGGGCATTTACTTTTTATTCCTTATGGTGAACTAAAATGGCCATAGATCCATTAATAATAGCAATATCTTTAAAATTCTTTCAGTTTTAGAAAGGCAATTTCAGTTTTAGAAAGGCAATTTCAGCAGGTAGAAGTAAAAATTAAGTAAAGGTGCCTCCTGTCCTACGGGAATTATTGTAGCATACCCTCCAGGACTTCTGGACTTAACCTGATAAGGGGGCCGGGGCTGAAAGTGATATACTAGATCTGCAGGCATTATGATATCTTCCCCAAATACTAACAAATTTGGAGAGCAGTTCGTTGCAGAATGTACAGTGCTATTGTAAGCATGTACCACAAAATCACATTGTTCGTCCCAATCGTCCTGGCAAGAATTTACCAAGGGTTTTAAGACTTGTATCAATGTTCGATTAAATCTCTCTACCTGTCCATCAGACTGGGGTCTGTATGGATTAGTTTGAGTTTTATAGATGTCTAAATAATGGCACATTTCTTGCCACAAGTTAGACTCAAATTCTCTCCCTTGGTCACTGTGCATCATTAATGGTGCCCCTAATTGCAGAACCCATCCCCTCATGAAGGCACTTGCACAAGTGGCCGCTTTGTGGTCGGGTAAAGGGTATACTCGAGTGTACTTGGTGTAGTAATCAGTTACTACCATCATACAAGTGTTTCCACGTGGAGTAGGTTCGATCCCGCTAATGATATCAATTGCTACTTGAGCAAATCTGACACCAAATAGATCCTGCATCAGGGGTATTTTTCCCATTCCAGGACGAGGTTTATTCTTACCGCATTCAGGGCAGGTCATCACCCATCTTGTAATGTCACTGTGCATGCCTGGCCAGTAATACCTACAAACGAGGCGTTCTAGGGTCCTCTCCTTCCCGAAGTGTCCACTGGTTTTATGTCCATGACAATAGAACATAACATCTCGTCTTAGTGACATAGGTATCACTATCTATAGAACCTTATCCTTAATAGGGCAGGTTTTCCATTGACACAGTAACCCGTCTCGAACTTCCATTGGGCTAAAAATTTATGAGTTTCTCTGTCTTCGAGAGATAATGCAGGCCGTTCAGGCTTAGCATTGGTGGTTAGGAATGAAATCACTCTCTCGATTGCAGGGTCAGTTTGTTGGAACTGTTGGGTGGTCTCTATCAGCCATTCTACAAGATTTTCTATACAGGCATACGATAGGGGTTCGAACTTTTTTTTTCGAAGTGCAGCGACTACCGCATTGTGAGCTCCACAATCATCACAATCAATCTTCTGGCTATTCTCCAACCCGAATTCTGACAGATGTGCCAGCCAACGGCCAATCATTCCTTCGGCGTCCTTGAAGTTAAGGAGCCACCTCAGGGAGGAATGGTCCTTTCGAAGTGTAGAATCGGCCCTGCTAGCACAACTCATCTTAATGATGTTTTTTTTACATAAATCACACGAGTTTTCACGTAAGAAAGACGTAAATGACACAAGTCATGCTAGCTGGGGGTGCCCCACAGGAAGTGTTGAAACTTTTTATACACCACCACAGCCAGTAACTCTCGTTTAGTGGTGCAATAGTTTCATTGTGCCCTGTTCAATGTGTTACTAGCAAAAGCAATTGGTACTTCGACTCCATCCTGGACCTGCGACAGAGCTGCACCAATACTATCATTGCTAGCATCCGTGTCCAATATGAAATGATCATCCACCGTAGGATATTTCAATACTGGCGTGTTGGCAAACAGGTGTTTTATTTGCTCGAAGGCTGCATCTTGTACATCACCCCAGGGAAAGCGCTCTTTTGCTCTACCTGGAGTCCAATGTGCTAATATCTGCAAGGGATAGCTCACTTTGGAGTAATTCGGAATGAAATCTCGATAGTAGGACCAGAACCCTAGGAAGGATCTTATTTCCTTTGCATTTATTGGTTTCTGCCACTCGGACACTGTCTGGAGCTTTTCAGGGTCTGCTTTTACACCGTCTGGAGTTATTATATGACCAAGATAAGTAATGGATGTTTTAAATAGATTACATTTCTTAGCCTTCAACTTCAGACCGTTAGCTAGTATCCTTTTTAGGACTAACTCGAGGTTGTGAGTACAATCCTCGAAAGTCTTCCTGAATACTATGACGTCGTCGAGATACACCAAGCAACTCTTCCAGAGAAGGTCACTTAGCATTTCCTCCATCATACCCTCAAAAGTGGCTGGTGCATTACACAGCCCGAAAGGTAAAACATTGTACTGGAACAAGCCCATATGGCTCGAGAAGGCTGTTTTCTCCATATCCCTCGGGTCCATCCCGATTTGCCAATACCCGGATTGGAGGTCCAGGATACAAAAGTACTTGTTTCCCCCTAGTGATTCCAATGTCTCATCTATCCTCGGCAAAGGATAGGAATTCTTTTTAGTTAGGCCGTTTAACTTCCGGTAATCTATGCAGAACCGGATGGATCCGTCCTTCTTCATAGTCATGCATACGGGGCTGGACCAGGGACTTGTGCTAGGCACAATAACCCCCTTTTCCAGCTGATCCAAGATTTGCCTCTCGGCCTCTAATTTCTTCTTCAGAGGTAATCTCCGATAAGGTATCTTGAATGGCTACGCATCCCCAGTGTCAATCGTGTGCAACACCTTGCTAGTTTGACCTACCGAACCCCCAGGTTTCCAGAAGGCATCATAGTAGGTAGATAGCAAAGCTCGAAGTCATTCCTTCTCTGACTTGCTTGTCAGGGAAGAATCCTCTAATAATTTTTTCATGCAGTCTAGTAACCCTTGAACTGTACCTTTGGGCAGTTCGGTCTGGAATTGAGCTTCGGAAATGTGTTCAGTCAAGAACATTTCACCAATTTCGATCCGTTTCCCACTAGAGAGTCTGCAGATTTTAGCTGTAGGCTAGACAATACCTCAGGGTTAGGTTCGAACACAGCATTCGAGCCTCGAAAAGCATTGTTCGAAGAACACAATACATCACAGGCCATTCCAGCTGGAATTTTCAGTCTGTACTAAGGTGGCTAGCGAAGACACATTTCTCAATATACATGGAATCTCGCCATGCCGAAACGGGGATCCAACACAGCACCATACAAGCTTGGGGAATCGAAACCGATTATTCCATTGTCACTTATGTCGGCAATGGTGGGACTCATCACGTACTCGTAGCCCCCCATTCCGATCTGTATGAACGTCTTGCCAAAAGTCTGCATCTGGCTACCGTCGGCCGTGCAAGCATTAACACCAACTGGTAGTGTTTAATGGTTGCCGGACACCAGACTGAAGAATTTTCTCGAGACACACGAATGGCTGGCACCAGTGTCAATCAAAAATTCTCCAGTCCGCCCCTTCACCGATACAGCAATGTACCAACGTTTCCCCCCCCCAAAGGAGAGGAGTTCTGTGCAAATCGGAGTTGTTCCTGAGAATCGACGATCTCCCATCCGAAACCTTTCAAAAAAGTTACACATGGATGGTTCGGGGGAGGTGTGCCGCACTCACACGCGTCAACTCTTCAACCCAACCTCAAATCTCCCCTGGGTTCCAACCCTTTCTTGTCCCTACCCCATCGAAGCCCCCGGCTCGGACTGGGTAGGGACAAGAAAGGGGACTTCCCACATACCAGTCCCCCGGAAGGGACTGACTCGCGAACTGACTCAGACTCACCAGTGGTGGCATTTTGGCAGATTTTCGGATTACGGATCACATCCTTTGCCACAGATGTGACCCTCTTTTGTTTTCCTCCTCAGTCTTCTCCTCTACATAATTAACTCGGGATAGCACAGGTTTCGGGGCTGTGTACTCGTGGGCATAATGCCCCATTTCTTGACAGTGGTAGCAGCGCAGCCTGCTTCGATCTACTCTTCGCCGTTCTGGTCTAGTGTACATCGTTTCCGCGAACGTCTTCATAAAATCTTCCATCATCTTTTTCATGTCTAATGGTTCAGGTGGGGCAGGGGCTCTCGCTACGGGTTGCCTCGGAGAGCGGCTTATAGCCATCTCCGCATTTCGAGTCTCTGGGACAGGTCTAGACTCCCCTCGAGGTCCGTTGGTATTCTGATTATATATTCTCCAAGGAATATACTTCCGTTTCACATCTCTTTTTACCTGTACAGCGGAGATGCTTCCATCCTCCTCTTCGATCTCGATGATCTCGAAATCGTTGTCCACGACCTCGGGGTGACTCAGTTTGTGTATCCCAGACATGGGGGTTGTACTAGTACTCGCGCAGACTTCGAAGTCTTCATCTCTACCTTCCCTGCCATGAGGGTCTTTTTCACCGTCCAGCACTCAATCCCCTCGAACAGGTCCATTAAGGTGGGGTTTCTACCCTTCCAAGCGTCCAAGGCCGCTTGCTGTTGGTCCTCATCACGGAGTCCGTGTACGAATTGTGGCAACAAATCATTCAGGAAATATTTATCAGAAGGATTGGTGCCTGGACGGGCTCTCTGTAGCAGGGACTGTAACTCATATCTGTAAGCTCAAAATGACTCCTGAGGTTTCTGAGTTCGCTTCTTGAAGAGCATGAAAGGATCCTCACTCACTAGGTTGTACAGCAAAATGCTGGCAATCTCAACTAGCTGTTGGAAAGTGCCTCTCTCGAAGTATATTTCATTCCATTTTTCGATGGCGATCCTACCCGGACCATGTTTCAGACAGCGAATCAGATGTGGCAGGGCCTCCTCAGGGGTCCATGCGTTACATTACATGTTTTCAGTGATGTTCGAGAACCATTCTTTTCAAGTTTTCACACCTTCATAGATTTTCGGGACAATGGCCTGTCATCTGGCCGCTTTGTTAGTGCGAACCAATTTTTGACATTGGTTGACACTCCATTCCCTAATGGTCTCTTCACTGTGCGTCGTGTTCGAAGTGTTAGCCGATCGGTTCAGCGTATCTTCCAACACGCTGTTTCGGGATCTGCGCCTTGAGGTTCCCCCCGTGGCACCACTAGCTCCTTGTGGGGGAGGTGTTGACCCTCCGGTAGCACCGGTTGCGCCACCCCCAATCGCATCGACGTATTACAATTCGAGGTGTCCCTCGTCCCCATATTGGGTGTGGTTGTATTCCGTGTTGATGTCATCATCTTTACCCAACATTTCTCCAGCCAAGCTGAATCTTATTTGACACTTTTTAGATTCGTCCCGGCTAGATTTATGCATGGGGTAGTAAACACCATCGTTCCGAACATGTGCATCTGCATTTTCATTTACAAATGGATCGTATCGGTCTGGCTTCTTCAAAGCTTCAGCTGGTGTCGAGATTACTATAGATGCTGTACCCTTTATAAAGGTCGCGTCAGAAGGTATATCCTTGTCCAACATTTCAAGTCCATTTGTGTTACTGATGCACTTGTGTCAGTTTCAAATGATCTATTATGATCATCAAGGCATGTCTTATCAATTTTAGCATGATCCTCTATTCCAGACACGTATGTGTCTAGGGCATGTTTCCTTTTTGTCAGGTTGGCCATCTTGAGGCACAGCTCTTGCTGTTTCAAAAATAGATCTTGGTTACTATCTTTCATCGATTCATTATGTCTTCATTCTTCAAGATACATTGATCTCGAAGTTCTAACAGCTTATCTGCTTCATATTTGTATCGTTCCATTGAAGTGTACCCTTTCATTCGGATTTGGTTTACAACATCAATATTATCTGTTTTATTCATTGTAGATCCCGAGGTGTTCGAACTTCTCGCTCAGGATCCATCGTTCTCGTGTTCGGCCTCCAGGGCCGCGCACTAAACACCAAGAACTGGTCACGGCACCAGTGTAGTGGTTCGAATGTATGGCTCAAATGGCTTGAAGTAAAACCAGACAAGGTATCTCGGGTGAGTACAACAGGCACATATTTATTTCAGTGTAGGTTTACATCTACCTCGAAGTTATGCGCTTAATGTGATAATAAGCTCAGTGGAAAATGGTCCAACTCCAATGGCAGGCAGAGCCAGACTAACGCCTTCCCCGGCCCCAGGTAGGAGCTGGAGGGAGGCGTACAGTGCTGCCACCACCCCGCAGCGACCAGGGGTTGTGAGGACCTCTAGTGACTACCGGTGATGGGCGCACTGCTCGAAACGCCCTCTCGAGGAAGACGCTCACACTATATCACGATCTACGAGCCCCTACACTTCCAAGGCAATAATGTGGGTCATATTCAACAAGGAATGCTGCAAAATGTCTCATATTACTCAGAAAGGTTTGGCCTACATAAATCATATTAGATATTGTGGTTAGATGGGGATAAGAGCAAGTTTTATACATCTGGAGTGGATTTAAAATTTTCAGTTAAAAAGGGAACTTTGTGATTTCAATCTTCCGTCTTCCCGACCGTCTAGTACACTCAAATCTAAACTTAAAAACATGTTTTAGGGTTTTATGAAAAGCTGATCATGTCTTCTTTCCAACAAGACCAATAGCTTCAGGATCCAGACAAGATAAGATAGTCTTAGAGCTTAGGGATTGAGCATACCCCTTGAATAACATGGTAGCAAAATTGACACAAAAGTGGTCTGAACCCGCACATGGATAATGAGCCAAAACCGGTAGTGCATCCCAAGATAATCAATGTTAACATCTTGAATCTTGTTCAGGGGACCCTAAGGATCGAAAAAATACCTGGTGCATTGGGATGTGGGGGGGGCCGCATGGTGGGCCCTATCAGCCCCCGGCCTATGATGGGTGCAAAATAATGTAACGTTTCAGAATAACGGCAATGATCAAAGAACTCAACCCGGCAAATAAGATATAACTGTGACTGTTTATTGCCTAGCACTCTTGGCCACACCATCTAAACCCTTTTCGGATCTTGTCTTATCTTTGCTTGAATCACCCCTGGGGATCTGATGAGGTCTGCACGTTCTGGGCTGTCAGCTGGATCTAACCCTTGGGGAGAAGATCTTGTCTCTTTTATACAACTCTCCCCTCAGGTGGGTGTATCTGCTGTTCCTCCGTGCTCCCTCTCCTCTCCACCTGGTTGTTTTCCAACCCCTCCCCTTTCATGACCGTCCCAGACTGCAACCTCTTCCACTGCTGCTTCTGCCTCCGGTTCCCCAAACGTCCCATTCCCCCAATGCCTTTTCCCCGAGTGGTCCCCTGGTCTGCTGTGCTTCCTCCTCTCCGGGGAGGTCAAGCCACGACCTCTACTGACCTTTGTAACTACGGCCTTACTTCCTCCAAAGGCGGCTTAGGCCTCTGTTCCCCTTTCTCCAGGCTGCTGGAGGTTCCCTTGCTTCTATGCCCCTGATCCCCACTTCTATCTCTACTGGAGGAATGATGGTGCCGAGACGATTCCAGATTTCTCTTAGAGATGGCCAATTGCTTGTCTCGCCTCTCTGCCAGTCTACCGTTGTGGCAAGTCATGGCTGCCACTGGTTTCTGGCACGGCCTGCCTTATTATAGCTTAGAATCCTAAACTCTCATCTCTGTTCCGCCGTGATCCCAAATTTTGGGAATCGGATGGCTGATATTGAATATTCTAGAGCAGTCCCCTTTTTACTGACCACAGCTGCTATCAACGCGGGAAGGACTGGAGGTACAGAAATCGCATCAAAACTAGGTTGGAGCTCTCTGCTCTCCCCTCCTCACTAGAGAGTTCCTCACCCACGGGAAAAAAGGAGCTTTTCTTAACTCTCACGCTGGAACAGAGATGAGAGTTTAGGATTCTAAGTTAGCCCTATTATTGCTCGGGAATGTCCCCCACTGTCTCCCCCCAGTCATAGGTTATTGTTTTAGGATGGGTTTATCTGCTCGATGAGAATTTTTTGGACAACGACATAGGG
Organism: Acholoe squamosa; assembly: GCA_949317995.1. Taxonomy (NCBI): domain Eukaryota; kingdom Metazoa; phylum Annelida; class Polychaeta; order Phyllodocida; family Polynoidae; genus Acholoe; species Acholoe squamosa. The sequence continues at coordinate 31,706,931 of OX439038.1, forward strand.
CTGGAACAACAGTGGTTTTATTTCCATTTATGTTTATGATACGGGGGTATGCGGTACCCGTTACAACTCTACAGAAATAGTTGTCGCCACATTGTCGTAAACTGCGGCTATTTGAGGTCACTGCTGCCACCTACAGGAAGGTCACACAAATACTTTACACTTCCACTTACACCAGTTTAAATAACTCATTAACGGGGGTCTAGACCTCTAAAATCGACAGTGTGACATGGCCTTTTCTTAAAATCGACAAGGGACATAGAGCTCTAGTGACAAGGACAGGGGAGAAAAAAAGATAATGACATGGGACATGGTCCTTTCTTAAAATCGACATGTGACATGGAGCTAAGTGACAAGGACAGGTGAAATTACAAATTTAGTGACATGTGACATGGGCTTTTCTTAAAATCGACAAGTGACATGGGGACCCCCCATCTAGACCCCCATTAACGGTTCGTGTCTTGGAGTGGACGTATCTCTTCATTGTTTTCTCCTACATACAAGCACGCCGTGAATTATACAAGTCTCACATACCTGTGTCAGCACCAAAACATCTTACACTCTACGTCGATACGACACAAAATTTTATCACGTGAGTTCCTTTTATACATGTACTGGCGCGTGAGACGCCTTGAGTGACAGTCCCCCCCTCCTGACATAATGGCTGCTGCACACATTCCCGGTACACGTGCCAAGGTCAGGCATGACGCAGCAGAACAAGGAGACATCGAGGAGTATATTAAACGCCTTGAGGAGGAGGCCATACAATTGGAGGCTGATTTCTCGTCTATTAGTGACCTCCCCATTACGCTGGGACAAAGAAGTCAACACCAGTCAGTTAATTCTAACGGGTCGAGGAGAGGACCCGCCTCGAGGAGGAACGACAACAGAGGAACCACCAGCGCCGGCAGCAGGAGGAAGAAACCAGCAGGAGAGTGGCCCTCGCCGAGAGGGAGCGACAGCGCCGAGAGCAGCAGCTGGAGCAGGAGGTTCAAGCAGCCCGCCAACGGGAGCGGGAACAGCAGCAACGTATCAAGGATCTGGAGAAGGAGGCCGAGGATAGGGAACGACGGCAGTCCGAGCGCCCTACCGCCGCCCTCACCCCTTCACCCCGACAACAGGACCGCACATTGCCGTACTCACACGGCGGCCCTAACCCATGTGTCGAGGCGACACGTGCGTTAGATGTTGATAGACAAAGGATGTACCCGCCTTCAGTCACACCCACACCCATGTCACTCAGCAGGGATCCTACGGCGCGTGACTACGTGGCGCAACAATTGGAACGAGAGAGATACGAACAGCAAATTACTGATGGTAAGATAAACTTCGTCACACACTTCATGCCTCCAAGCCAAAACCATTCATGTATATACAGAGGGAGGCTTGTTACACCATTAAACAGAAACTTGATGCCAAAAAGGACCTTCTCCCACTTGAATATGTAGACGCCGCATTGTCCCTCGTGGACAATGATGACAGCTTGTGGACGGAGGAGGAGAGAAAGGCCATCGGGAAACATCTGAACAACGTTACTCATGATGCTATGTGCAGGCATTGGCCTGGCGTTCGTGCGTGGTCAGATCACGTATTTGATCAGGTGGAGAAAGGTAAATTAAAATGGTCTGATAAGCAGGATATTCACAACCGAAATGTCGGTGGAGGTAATAGGGACAAGACCATGCCCACATACCCACAGAGTAATGGCGGTAACCAAGGAAACGCCCGCCCCAGCGATGTACCATGCCCTGACTTCAACTCACAGCGGGGATGTAAACAGAGGGGACACCACGGGGAGAATCAGAGCAGGCGCCTCCACTGCTGCGCATATTGTATCGCTAGTAAAGGTAAACAGGCCCATCATACTATATTGGAGTGTAATCAGAAGTTTAGAGACAGTAACAGGTGCCAACAGGGATGGAATAACGGATATAGCCAGCAACAACATCCAGGAAATTACCCATCAAATGGTCAATATGGAGGAGTCCAGAACCACCGTGGCCACGCCCACAACTCTAATGACACTCAATACGGACCCCCGCCCCCACACCAATTCTACCAGAATGCAGGCCCGCCACACCAGCATCAGTATGGCCCGCCTCAACACCATGGCCTACGGGGGCATCAAGGCGGCCCCCCACAACATGGAGGTTATTCAAAAAACGCATAGACGGGGCACGGGAAAATGTTGAAATTCCCGCGCCTCCCGCTGTAATTGAAATGCGTCTCGACAACAATGTAGAAATGAAGGGATCCCACCCCACGAAAAGGAATTCCCCAATACGACGGCGTGACGTCACAGGGAGAGCACGACAAGACAAGATGGCCGCTCCCACTCATTGCGGCCATTTGCAACGCACTGACGTCACTGATTCGTGTGCACACAGTCCCGCCATGCACCCCGCAACTAAAAAAGATGGCGGACCGCAGACACAACGGCACGACAGCGGGGAAAACCATGATGTCGCCCCATCCGCCACGGATGCACACGGGTCGGATAAACCAAAGGGAGGTGTACAGCAGGAGCAGAAGGATGAGAATGTCCACGCTCGAGATGCAACACAGATGAACCTGCCAGCTACAACCGACGGAGGAGTAGCTTCACCAATTATCGCTCACGCACATCAACACAACAACGGCAGTGGATGACTGTGATATTCAAACAGGTATACCAGCTTTTGAAAAAATTCAATATATGTGTGAAAATGATGTCATTGATCCCTCTGTAGATATGTCCCCAGATGCATTTGCAGACTATCGTAGACAGTTCTGGCCTGCATTTGCCAATGCAGACACTAACCCGGACATCGCATTAATATATGATGTGGTACGTAAAACAGGCGTCCCAAATGCAATTGGTGCAAGGTTCCAAGTCCCATCTGCGCTTAATGTAAACGAGTGGGAACGACTATTAGGAGCGGACCCCCAGTATAAGGAGTTGCTGGATTTTGTCACATACGGCTTCCCCCTGGGATACATGGGCCCCGTGACAGACAATGTATCCATCAAAAATCACCCAAGTGCAGAAAATTTTGGAAATCACGTAGACGAGTTTATAGTAAAGGAGATAGGCCTAGGTGGTTTGAGGGGCCCATTCAAACCCCCCCCCCCTTTGAACCATGGGCTCATGTTTCACCTCTGATGTCGCGCCCTAAGCGCAACACAGAAGCCAGGCACATCATAACAGATATGACCTTCCCGAAGGAGGCATCAATTAACTCATTCATCATGAAAAACTCTGTTAACGGAGTCCCCAGGCACCATAGCCTCCCAACAGTCCAGGAGGTCTTGGACAAGGTGGCAAGGGTCGGACATGAATGTCACCTCTCAAGCATTGATATAAGTCGTGCTTATAAAAACTATATTACCGACCCGGCTGATTGGCCTCGTCTCTGTCTGCAGTGGGAATCTGATTTCTACGTTGATTTGAGTGTACCATTCGGATCACGTGCATCGGCGAACCATATGCAATGGATCGCTGATGCACTGGTTGACCTGTTAGCCCGAGAAGGTATTTTCGCAAGAATGTACCTTGATGATCTAGTAATAGTGTCTGAAAACTCTTCCAGGGCGCAACATGACTTCAAATACGCTAGAGACCTCATTAGGACACTCGGCCTGCCTGAGGCCCCTGACAAGTTACAACCTCCAAAACCACAGGTAACATGGCTTGGTGTATTAATTGATGCAAGTACAATGACTGTCTCAATTCCTGAAGAAAAGTTGAGAGGGGAAAGATAGACTACTACGTTAGGAGGAAATCCGTATCACGAAAACAGCTACAATCACTCCTGGGGGTCTTATTGTATATAGCAAAATGTATAAAACCTGCAAGGTTTTTTGTCTCACGCTTGCTGGAAGCACTCCGAGAAATGACAGGTGCATATATAAATGTCAATTCAGCCATGCGTAAAGACCTACGGTGGTTTCAAGAATTCAGTCACTCATGGAATGGGGTAGGCCTAATACCACGCCACGACACCACAAAGATGATATATGTCGATGCATGTGGCAGCGGGATAGGGGGAACTGACGGAAAAAATGCCTATGCCACACAGGTGACGGAGAAGCTAGACCCCATTGATGATATAGCATACCTTGAGGCAGCCAATGTGGTGGTAGCAATGCATACACTGTTGACGGAGGCAGATAGAGGTGGACATATAAGGATTAAATGCGATAACCAAGCTGCAGTAATGGTATTTAGCTCAGGCAAGGGTCATGATAGGGTGCTTCTAGATGCCGCTAGGGCATGCTGGATGATCCAGGCAATACTCGAGGTGGATATAACATACGACCACCTACCAGGGGCTGAAAATGAACTAGCTGACGCCCTTAGTAGGGCCCATCTGGACGGTGCCCACCTGAGCAAGGCGCGTGATCTGATCAGCACGAACAAACTCACTGTAATTGATTCATGTACATATGTTATGGAGTCTATATCACCATCATTGTGTTCCAGATCCGGCATTCAACTGGTTTCAGAGGCGTGCAGCATGGCGGCAAGAGCAAGCCAGGGCAGAGGCTACCCGCCGTGCCAGACGTTCCGCAGCTGGCCAGTACTACCTATTTATGCGCAGATTCAACAGAGACCCGCTCGCCCCCACGTACCAAGATCTGTGTGGGTTCATAGAATATCTGACGCAATCAACCAAGCACCCCGGGACGATAGCAAACAAGATCTCACACATCACTCAGCACCTCATGCTGGTAGGGGTGAATGTAATGGTCTTTTCACACCCGAGAGTGAAACGCGCAAAGGACGCATTAGCAAGAGATAAATCAGTGAAGGTGCGCACCAAGCCGGCAGTGCCAATCGGGGTGCTCATCAAGATACTGGACTCACTCGCGGACACTCACTTGGGAAGAGTCGCCAGGAGTGCAGTGCTAATATTGTATCACGGAGCCCTCCGAAAATCAGAGATTCTCCCACCCAGTATCAACAGACACAACTGTATGTGGCACCTCACAAGAGGCGACGTCCAAGTCAAGGAAGCCTCCGCCCACATACGCATAAAAGGGGCGAAGAACCTGCAGCTGTACAACCAACAGAGAGAGGTGGAGTTACTGGCAAACTACGACCCAGCCACAAGCCCACTACAGGCAATAAAGGAGGTGATAAAAGAGGTCCCAACGAGGTCCCCCACAGACCTATTCTTCATGAACTACGACGGCACCCCGATCCCAGTGACAGCGGTGGAAAACCACTGGCAAGCTGCACTCAAGTCATTGGGAATAAAGGACAAACTATACTCACTGCACTCCATCAGGACGGCAGCAGCGACTGAGGCATACGCACAGGGCTGCTCTGAGTTTGATGTGCAGCACTATGCTGAATGGCGATCAAATATACATCGCAATTATATCAGATCTAGGAACAATGCTGCGGTTAGCAACGCCATAGCAAAGTCACTCAATCAAGCAAAAATTGCCTCATAGACTAGTATACACATAACAACCTTGGCTTTTGGCCACATTTTATTGTGTATTCACTTTTATGTTATTGGTTTTACATGATGTAATGTACATAGTAATATAAGATCTATTCACCAAAAATAAATTTTATTAACCCAACCCTCGCCTAAACTTATACTTCCTAAGGGTAGTGTAGTAGTGGTCGCCACATTGTCGTAAACTGCGGCTATTTGAGGTCACTGCTGCCACCTACAGGAAGATCACACAAATACTTTACACTTCCGCTTACACCGGTTTAAATAACTCATTAACGGTTCGTGTCTTGGAGTGGACGCATCTCTTCATTGTTTTCTCCCACCCACCCACACCTATTTTATCATATGTATTACATACTAATTACATCTGTGATGTTTAGTATATATTAATTGCTGGTTATCTCATAGTATTTACCTCTGTGATGTTCATTACATATTAATGGTACCTGTGACCAAAATAATTTATAATAACTTAACTCATATTATCCATTCCCACATTTTATTGTGTATTCACTTTTATGTTATTGGTTTTACATGATGTAATGTACATAGTAATATAAAATTTATTCACCAAAAATAAATTTTATTAACCCAACCCTCGCCTAAACTTATACTTCCTAAGGGTAGTGTAGTAGTGCTTAGGTTTCACACCATGCGTTGCTGCACGCACGGTAGACGCGACTGACGCGATCTCACAACATCTCCCCCTTTAAGATTATAAAGTTATCATCTGGATAAACTGTCCTTGAATCTCTTAAAGAGGCAGTGCATACTATTTTACCTAGTGATATTTATTATAAATCGTGTAGGTTAAAGTCAAATATCCCTGCCTGTGTATGTATTCAGCATCCCAAACAAGTATGCACCACACATATCCAGACTGACACCTGTGGTATGGGTGCCCACCCTTAGTAGGCCTCCCCACACAGCTGGCCATGTTGTGACGTCATCAACAGTAAGGGGTATGCTTGTAGAAAGAGTCAGTGAGACTGCTAGCCACCCAATAAATCGCCAATGGTGAATCACAGTTGATTTTACCTAATGCTAGCAATGGGAAATTCGCCAAACTGGTGAAATATGACTATTTGAAAGTACAGTGTATCCTCCCCTGAAACATACACATGTATGGCCTCTTGGTCTGCATGTAAATAATGATGTCCCTAGGACAAATCACCAAACGTTTCTTTTACGTCAAAAAACATTTTATTTTAGTTCCTAAGTTTGCAAAACGTTTTTTTTTCAATGTCAAAATAACGTTTTTACATGTACTCAAAAAAACATTATTTTGACGTTTTTATAAAAACGTTTTTATATCAGGTTTAAAAAACGTTTTTTTAAAGGTAAAAAAAAACGTAAATAAAAAACGTTCTTATTTGGGTTGAAAATTGGTTGAAAAAGCAAATGTTTTTATTTGGTTGAAAATTGGTTGAAAAAACGTTTAAAATAAACGGTTTTTTTTACCCAAACCAAATAAAAACGTTTGCAAACGTAAAAAAACACGTTTTTTGCCAAGTGGGATGTCATCCATGTAAATGAAGACTCCATCTAACCCCTCTAGGGCTTCGAGCATCATCCGCATGAAGATCTCGGGGGCTGCTGTGATGCCAAATGGCAGCGTCGGAAGCAGTAGCTACCAAACATAGTGATGAAAGTAGTAAGCTCTTGGCTCCGTTCGTCTAGCGGGGTCTGGTAGAATCCGCCCGCTGCGTCAAGGCATGAAAACCTTGCAGCACCTGTGAGTCTAAAGGTCAGATCATCCAGGGTTGGCAGTATGAAGCGTTTACTTTGGACGTTGACATAGACAGAGTTCAACAATGATTTGTCTTTTCAGGTTATTTCTTCACACGTTGAGGTTCAGGCTGTCTCCCACGAGGCCATAGTTGTATTTATTTCATGTTCTCTCTGTAAAAAAAAAGCCTCAAAACCCTATTTTTAATGAGGGGTTTGAGGCTACTTTTTTACATCAGAGTGGAGAATGAGGGCATGGAGAATGGGAGGGTGTTTCTCCATGTCAACCTCGGGAATGGCATTCCAGTACTAATCTATAGTAGACGTCATTCCTAACATGAAATAAATTCAGCTTCTTGAGGTCTACGCAGAGGCGGACCTTCAACTTCTTTAGGACTAGTACCATGGGAGCAACCCATGGTGTGGCTTGGTGATCTTCCTTACTATGCCTAGAGACGTTAGACCCTATATCTCCTCTCTCACCTTTTCAACCAAGGGAAAGGGGATACGTCTGGGGACGTTGACGGCGACTGGCTGGGCATCGTCTTGTAGTACGATCTTGACTGGATCTGTTTCGAGGCATCCGATGTCCTGATTGACAGCTTGGACGCGCATGACTACGTTCATGCGATGGGCGACTCCTCGTCCTAGGAGACTCTCGACGGATATGACTAGGACACGGAAGTTGTACTTCTGGCCCTTGTAGACAGCTTTGGCGATGAACTGTCCTTGACAACTGAGTGTACCCCCTGGGCTCGATAATTTGACTTTGACATCTTTTAGGGGCGGTCGTGGCTTCACTTTGAGGTGGCTCAAATAGGACATGATGGAGATGTCTGCACCCGTGTCTATCTTTCAAGAACGTCTCGGCTGATGTTCCGAGGTCTAGCGTGACTTTCCAGGCTGAGCCACTGTCATCGCCATCTATAGCACCGATGAAGTTGTCAAAATTCACCGAACCACAAAACTGGGCTTCTCAATCTGTATCGTCGTAGACCTCTCTGACACTCTTATTACAACACATCGAGGCAAAGTGTTCGACTTTCTTACAGGACTTGCACGTTTTCCCGATCGCAGGGCAGGCATTGGGCCCTGGCGACCTGTGCATATATCCACAATTTGGTCACTTCTGCTTCGACTGACCTCCTGACCTTGACTTTGACTGACTTTGATTTGACTGTGGCTGACTGGTGAACTGCATTGTCGACATTGTTCATCTCCTCCTATGACTGTTTTGCTTGCTCTGGACGGCGCTCACTGACATCAGGTCACTGCCGTTGGACCTGACAAGCTCCTTATGTCTTGCCCTGTCGAAGGCTTGAACTAGAATAAGCGTCTCTGGTTCCATCTGGAGATCTTGGGACAATAGCTTGTCCAGCATTCCGGCGATTAGACAATCCCGGATGTGTTCATCTTCGGTTTCGCCGAAGTTGCAGTGATCGACCATCTCACGAAGGCTCCTCACGAAGCTCTCCACTGACTCACCGTCCTTCTGTTTGCGATGGTTGAATTTCATCCTCTCATGGATGGTATTTTTATGGGGAATAAAATATTCGTCGACCTTTTTCATCACCGTGTCAAAATCTTCCTTCGGGTCAACGGTAATGGGATCTGCTTCGGTTGGCGCAGGTGGGTTGTCGAACCTGAATGACTCATAGATGTTCTCCACTTGACAACCCATCATGTACACTTAAGCGGCAACTTAGATTTCCCTGTTTCAGTCCTAATTTTTTCAATGACAAAATATCACATAAATCTGGTCTTCCAATCAGGGCAGGTGGCTGGTTTAGTGAAGTCAAAAGACTCTGGTGGCTGGTATTTAGTCATTTTGACAAGGTGGGTAGGCCTCTGTATGTATTAAGAAAAATGTCACTGATTTTCTTGACTGACTTGACTGTTACACACTAGCGCGTACCACCGTAGACAGGCATCTACTATACTTTGCGGCTTATTTGAGGGGCTTAGGTATAGAGTGGCAAGGTTTGGTGGAGTGGGGTGACTACATCAATTGTCTTTACATGGACTTGACAATGTCAAATACGGCACAATTTGTATTTGACAATAACCACAGGTTGACAGTGACTTGACTTTGACTGAATATGTTTACTTGACTGACTTGTAGACATGACTTGACTGACTAGGAATAAAATATTCAGCCTTACTTGTGGTCCAGTGTTGTGGTCTCAGTTGTTGAAATTCACCCACAAATATCTCCTTACCAACCTGCCATCCACCCTAAAAAATATTCTCACATTATTGACTGAAGTCTAGATGAACATTGTTGTTGTTCCCACTGCCAGATGGTAAAAAAATCCTCCCTTCTTGACATGTTTTAGGATGGGTTTATCTGCTTGATGAGAAACTTGTGGACAACGACATAGGGCCGGAACAACAGTGGTTTTATTTCCATTTAAGATACAGGGGTACGCGGTATTCGTTACAATACATCCGTGCCTCACAGCGTCTGGATTCAGAGGGTGCCGTGTTCACGTTACAAGACCCCTTCAACGTCCGTGCATAACAAATGTCATTATTTAGATTCCACTTTGGCATGTTAGAGATGTCCCAATAAGAGATTTGAGCCTTACAAGACAATTTCCATGATAATAATCTACAAACAGATGGGAATTCATTGTTTAATTCCAACAATTAAAGGAGCAACATCTGCTGAAAGTCTGTTAAGAATGGCCTTGAGAATTTTCTGTCCACCATCTTGCTTCTAGGTTGTTTTCATTTGAACAACTTTAATCTCGAACCTGTCTATAGAAAACTTGCTATACAGTGATTTTTGGCATAAATTTCTACTATTTTAATACTTACTCTTCTCGATGCCAATGATCATTACTGATTTAAAGTAAACTTGAGATATCTTGGGAAATAATGAAAGACCATGTTAGTTCGAGACTATATTGTCCAGCCGTTTAAAGCCACTTTTGGCTGCCGGGCCAGAGGCGTATGGTACCATCGTTCTTCTTAATCAGAACTACTGGTGATACTCATGGTCCCTCTGCCGGTTCTATATGATTCCTGCCTGCAGCATTTTCTCTACCTCCTCCTCCAGCACCTGCCTCCTATGGGGGGGGGGGGGGGCCAGCCACCTAGGGGGCTGTTTTATGGGAACGGCTTCCCCCTTTGGGCAAAATGGTGTGCCCCCTGTCCTCTACCCCTAACTGGAAGACATTTATCTTCCGCCAAATCAGGTCAGCCAGTTCCTTCCTCCTGTGAGGTTCCGTCCCCACCACAAGTTTGCTGACAAGTTTCTTGGCTTCCAGTTTAATACTTGTCCTCCCATCACCCGGCAAACTTCCCCGGGCTCTCACTCCACCGCCTCCACTGGTGACAGGTTGCCAAAAGTTTCCGCCTGGTGAATTGACAATGGGGTTCAGTACCCAAACGCATGCCCTTCCTTCCCCGGGATGACCAGGCCTTGACCTACCAGGAAGGGGTTTGTCTTTCCTCCATTTCCCGAGGCTTCCACGATTACCTCCTGCTCTACTAGCCATTCTCTGATGACCACCTTTTCCACCAGGGCCTCTTGTCCCCCAGCCACGACAGCTACTCAGACGCAGACAACTTGGTATATCAAGGCATCCTTCAGGGAGACTCAGCCAGGCCACACCATACACGCCTCTGCCATGTCAACCCTGAGACGGTGCTCCCTCAAGAATGGTGCATCCCCCTGTGGAATGGGGACCTTCATGAGAGGGCATGAAGGAGCAGAATAACTTCATCGGTGTAATGTTCTATGGGCTATGACCTGAATAATCCATGAATTTAACTCCTGGAGATACACACACAACACTGAACCAAAATGGCTGCTGGACTCAAACTAATTATTTTTTCACAAGAGGTCACATGACCTGAATACTGGTCTGTGATTGGCCGATGGCTCAACACTACATCTCTCCCCTTTTAGAATAAACCTTAGGTTATTTGTAATGTTGAAACACATATTTAGGATAAAGACACTATGAAAGTACTATTCAAATGTTCAGAATATGTACTGTCAGTTAAGAATGTTTATTGTAAACCATGTCAGCATCTTCTCGTATATATCAGATATATTAGTCACTGTCCTTTTGCATATTGAATGCACATACTAGTTCTCAAATAAATGAAACTTATGTATCTACCATAAAAGTCTCAACCTATCTATAAGGAGAGGATAGACTGTCCTCATCCTTTATAAAGATCTTGGGGATTATTCTGCCCTGTGTGGTTTTGCCACAGGTGGAATACTCTCATCTATATGCAGCTTGACAGTAAAGTCTTTCAATAGTCCCACTCCTTTGAACAGTGGATCTGAGTCATCAAAGCATATAGCAAGGAGGCGTTCCATGTTTGCTTGTATGAGACCTAATACCTCTCCAGTCTCATAAGTCAGCAAGCTTCCTTCGTTTTCTTCTGTGACAAAGAATAATGCATCTGTCTTCTTGTCATGAACCTGAATACAATGATTTAAGACAGGGCTAGGATTTGGGCATCCTTACAGCACAATGCTACCACTCCAACCCAGCTAGCATAACTCGTGCAAATTACGTCATTTTTACGTGAAAACTCATCCAATTTATGTACGAAAGATGTCATTTAGATGAGTTGTGCTAGCAGGGAAATGACAGTTTGGATTAAAATCTGTGAATACAAGCTCTAAATCTACCTCGGATGTTGATTGGTACTTTAGATGTATAGGCTTTCACAACAATATGTGGGGGTTGCAGCGTTGGCTTTATCTCCATACTCTTGAATGCAGCATTGTCAATGATGTTGATACCTGCTCCCGTGTTAAGAATGAATGGGATCCTGGTACCATCAACCTCTGCCATCACCTTCAACATGTTGCTGTTCTTAGAAGTTGTAGGCTTCAGTGTGTAGATGTACTTTTCACCAGTATCATCATTTGTATCCTCCCTGACCTTGTTCACACGTGCCTGTTTCTTCTTTTTCTTCTTCACTTCTGCCTTTGGCTTAGGCTTTTCTTCTTTAGAAGGTGAAGTACAGCATCGTGCAAAATGATCAAGGTTACCACACTTCCTACAAGTCTTCCCTTTGGCAGGACACCATCGTTGATCATGCCGGAAATTGCAAGAACTACATCGTGTCAGTTGTCCCTTGTCTGCAGGTTTAGGCTTCTGAGACTCTTGTTGAGATGACTTCTGTTGCTGTTTAAACTTGAGCCTATGTACAGATGTCTCACCTCGCTCAATAGTACTAGATTGTTGCTCAGACATCTCCATAGATCTACCTTTGTCTAAGATCTGGTCAAATGTCCAGTTCTTGTTCTCCAGAGGGTCTTTCCTCAACTTGGAAGATCTACAGTGTTGAATCACCTGAGACTTCAGTTCACACTTTAAATCAGTGAATTCACAGTACTTGGCAAGCTTCCTCAATTCAGTGACATACATATCCAGAGTTTCACCTGGTTCCTGCTCTATCATGCAGAACTCATAGATACCAAACTCAGGATTCACTTGAGGTATGAAATAGTCATTGAGAGCATCACATACTACTGTATAAGCATCCTGATTGTTTGCAGCCACAGGATCTGGGATAGTCAGTGTATCACAAATGTCATCAACCTCCTCACCTGCATAGTGTAGCATCAGAGACTTCTTCCTTGCAGGATCTATTATTGTCAGACCAACCATCAGCTGTTCAAAGCGTCGTACCCACTTTTTCCACCTGACCCCGACTGTGTCTCTGTCTCACAGATCAAAAGGTGGAAAGTGTGGCAGAGCCTCAGCCATGATTGCCTTCAAGCACAGATGCTCAGGGTTACTTACAGGATCAACAGTTAATGTAAGTAAAGTCACTCACCCTGTCTTGGAAGTCTTAATCAGTCCTACCTCAATACAGTGTTGGTGGTAGTAGCACACTGTTGGCCTGCTCCTGGATCTTAGCGCACCTCAGCAGTGGCAGGTGTACACACAGAGCAGCAGCAGGTAAGCAGGGAGGGGAGCTCCAATCCAGCTTGAAAGTGAGCTATTTCTCCAAAATTCTCCTTATTCGGCCAATAACTCGTGTAAAATCCTATCTCTCCTGGATCACCGAGTTACCATCCCATCCTCGTCGCCAAATGTAATGTTCTATGGGCTATGACCTGAATAATCCATGAATTTAACTCCTGGAGATACACACACAACACTGAACCAAAATGGCTGCTGGAATCAAACTAATTATTTTTTCACAAGAGGTCACATGACCTGAATACTGGTCTGTGATTGGCTGATGGCTCAACACTACAATCGGGAGTTCCATACTAACAGTGAGCATACCAGATTCGTAAAAGGCGACAAACTGGGGGTTCCTTGTGACATGAGGTGAGCCTGTGGGCAGCTGGTGTTTTGTCATGGGCTGCCTCCTCAGTGAACCATGTCTGAGTGATCAAAGGCTGTGGTTTGTCTGACCCTGCCTATAGGACCAGGAACATGAAAGAATGCTTGCTATCCTTCGAGAAGAGAAGGGGAATAAAGCCCCGATAGTGGTTTTCCCCCTCACCCCTCCTCATAGATTTGGCTATTCATTTCATAGATTCGGTCATCCATAGATGCTTTCACCACTGTGATGGATAAGCAGCGTTAAAATACCTGCCCAGACTGCGAAAGAAAGGACTTCATATCCTTAAACTAATGAGGCAGTCCCATGAGGTGTAAGAGCCTTCAGACGTTAAACAAATCAATCCATCAATCAAGAACAGTGTCGATATTGCCTCATACCCAATCTCAGCCACAGTGAATGAGGTGGGCACTCTCTTGGATCCTAACTGGTACCATCCAGTAGATTTCCCCCAACTGTCATTGCTTGCCCATCTGCATTGTAAATCTCTTTTTCTGCAGGGTCCAACTCCCAGGCTTTCCCTTAACTGCTCCCACCAACCCTGACAAGAGCAAGGATCCAGTGTCTACTGTAGTTGCACTCCCCTTACACCCAAGGTTCCAGACAAGAGAATTCCGTTCACCCCTTTTTCCTGCCTCTTCGACCTGAACAAGGCTGTCGGTTAGGGTTGATTTGCCGGAGGTGCAGAGATGGTGATAGAGACAGCAGCCGTCACTTTCAACTTTTCCCCCCTAGCCTACCTTCAGGCCCCTCTACCTCCTGAACAGCAAGTTTCTCATCCTCATAGTCGTCCGTCTGGTCTTCAGGTACCTGTAACTGCCCAATGGGCGTTCTTTCCTCCCAATCCCATCCCCTGCAGATAATTCCTTGCGGCTACTTGCGTTCCCCCGACCATATTCACTCGGCCGACTTTCTCTTCCCCTCTCCTCTGGCGACTTTTAGTCTCCCATCAACCCTCCAGTCACCCTCCTTGAGTTCATCCTCTCTTCGAGGTGCAGACCTCAAGCCTGATCTCTTCCAGCCAATTCTTCCTTCTGCCAAAGTTACAACAACGCTGTCGCGAATGTAAAGTTTTTGAATATCGTCAATGATCAAAGAACTCAATCTGGCAAAGTAAAATATAACTGTGACTGTTTTTTGCCTAGCACTCTTGGCCACTTTCGGGATCTTGTATTATCTTTGCTTGAATCACCCCTGGGGTACAGACGACATCTGCACGCTCTGGGCTCAGGGCTCTTTAGTGGTGGGTATTCATATCAAATGATAAATCAGATACTGAACACAGACATGTGCCTTTTAGCGGGAGGCTGCCATCTTGGAATGGTTCCAGAATGCTCTCTGTTATGTTTATTCAAAGTTCCAGTTGGTGGCTCTGCACCAGTTTCCTGCCACAGACATCACAGGCTGTCAGCTGGATTTGACCCTTGGCAAAAACATCTTTTATACAACTCTTTTATCTCTTTTATACAACTCTCCTCTGAGACGATGCCTCTTGTGCAGCGTCCTGGTGCAGTGGCTGATCCAGGATTTGGAAAAGGAGGGTTCCAAAATATGTAGTTAAACTCTTAAGTACTGGAAAAAAGGGGGCGGCGAGCACCCCCACAACTAAATCCGCCACTGCGGTGAACCGTTCCCTCGAACATGGGAAAGTTCTCCTAGCGACTGCAACTCAGCCACTTGGTGAGCCAGCCTCCCTGCTACAATAGTATACGGTAATCTTACCTTTCTTCAGTGAAAAGCCTGCACATTTTCTGGGTACTATTGGTTAAAAGAGGGTGCAATGGCGTGCGATTTTGGGCGCCTTGGCAGGGGGGGGAGGGGAAAGTTGCACAAGCTTGGATCTGGCTTGTACGGTACTAGGGTAGGGTGGGGTAAGACACCCTTGATTTACAACTGTGTCATTTCTAAGGAATTTATTGCTACCCACAGAATATTTTTTACATTAATCAAAGGATGGAATAATATGTTCTTCATATTAAAAAGTTTGTCAGCCCTGCCTCATATAATGTTACGATTAAGCATGTGTGAAAAAACATGGGCCTTTTACCCCATCCTCTAGAGGCTGGGGTAAAAGGCCCACAGCCTTTGAGGTAAAAGGCACACATGCACATAAAAGTGCATCATAATTGGAATAAATACTCTATTTAGATTCTTGTCATAAGAAAAGATACTAAAGATAACCATTATAAGCTACAACTAAGATTTGGACATCGTAAATCACCTAAAGTAATATTTCAGATATTTCGTATTGAAGTTCAAGGAAAGACAGGGCAGGATAAGGTAAAATACCATAATAACATGTAAATGAGCTAGTTCTAATAAAATAATGCCAAATTCATGCATATTTTTCACACTAATCAAGAGATGAAACAAGGTATAATAATTGTGGAATAGGTTGTCAGCCTAAGCTCATGGAATATTCCATTAGAATGTCTGACAAAAAGTGGGGCATTTTACCCCACACATTGAAAGGCTGGGGTAAAAGGCCCACACCGATGGGCCAAAAAGCCCATGGATCTGATGCTAAGATAATGATCACGTGAAAAGCCCATGTAGCTGTTGGAATAAAATGGAAGGTAAATAAAATGTATCTTTATGGCCTACTCTTGACTCCTTTACCTTATTGCATCTCAGCTAATACTTTTAACACATTTAACTTGCTATCCAACAAACCATGCACATTTCAGGACCCTTTTATTTCTAATTATCTGAAATTGAACATGATGATCTTAACAGTTATGAAAAATTTAATGTGTGATATATATCACATATGGCCCAGCGTCTACAGTTGGAGCGTCCATGACCTACCCTAGGTGACTGGCACTATAGTGACAGTGTGTCGAAGTCGTCAATGCTTAAGGCTATGGAGGATGCACCCATTATCGCTCGCATGTTTCATTGGCGAATAACTCCTCTCCTGGCGAGTCAAGCATTGCACAATACCAGCAAGTCTTGAACAAGGATACATATTAACCATACAAATGCATGAGACAATGTAATTCTCCTCCATTTTGTTATAATCCAGCAGTTTCGATAGCACCGTAAGGAGATCGTCTCCCTGTCCGCCATTTTGGATTTTTATGTTCCATGCGCATGCGCGACCCCTCCTTGCCGGAAGTCGCATTTTCGACGGAGAAATGATATATTCTATCGATTTAACTTGAAATTAATAGCTTTTTGAATATATTCCATGCATGTTAGACAATATCAATCGAATTGAATCGAATACTCCTCAATTTACTATTAAACAAGAAATAAAATATGACGACCGGTTGCTCTGCGCGCATGCGTCAAATATCCAGACCGGAAGTGCGGCGATCGACATAACAAAATTATGGTGGTCCAATTTACACACTCATATATCAACGGTCTGAACCCCTCCTGTGCCAGATATCCTACCTTACCTGCTGAAAAAAAGCGTCTTAATTGGACAATTCCCATAGGAGTCTATGTGTTATTTTGACCCCCTGTCGACCGCCGAAATCGACCGCGCAATGCTATCCTATGGAGCCTCGTTTTCGTGAGAAAGTAGGTTAAATATGTCAGGTTTTTTATTCAGCTATTTTTATTCAGCTATCAATGGGTGGTCACGTGACCACCCATTGATAGGTAAAGAAATTTTTTCCCCAGGAATTGTGCATGTACAATGAAAGACTAGATCCTAAAGAACATGTTTCCATGATTTTTTGTTTAATTATCCCCCAATTTCGATGAGCAATTCCCATCTAAAGTTCAAATTCATGACCGTCAGTTTACGACCGCCAAGGCGCCGCCAATGACCCAGCTGGGGCTGGGCCAAATATTGAATGTCTGATAAGTCAACTGTTTCTCGTCCCATCATAATGAAAACCTACAAAAGAGGTCTCCTTGAGGTAATCTTCACTTCCAAGTGTTAAAGGAGGGCTAGCATGGATAAGACGTACCCGCGTTAACAAGTCACGTGACCACCCATTGACCAATCAGGGCATTGCATTTTTTTCCACTGGGTCCAGTGAATTTATGAACACTCTTTGAGTCGGTACCCATGTTGAAATTCGCTGTGCTATCCCCGCTTTAAAGGGGGGCTAGCACCGCAAACTAACAACATGGGTACCGATTCAAAGAGTGATCATAAAATCGCGGGAACCAGCGGAAAAAACGCGGTGCCCTGATTGGTCAAGGGGTGGTCACGTGACTTTTTAATGCTAGTATGCATAACCATGCCAGGGCCCCTTTAAATGGCTGTATACAGCTATTACACTAAACATGAGAGCTAAAGGGCCTTTTACCCCCGGGGTGGGCCACTTCATATATGTTTGACATACACAAGTGTGCGGCTGGCAAGGGTGCTTTTTCAATCCTAAATTTCCCTAGCCAAGGGTCTACTTTTGGGAAATGTCCCTAGGCAAGGGTCTGCCTTTGAGAAATGTCCCTAGGCAAGGGTACATTTTGAGTAAAAAATGCTGTGAATGTGGATAATTTTTCATGAAAATGCTTAAAATTTTAATTTTTTTCCACAACATTGTACCATTTCCTCCAAATTTTCCATAAGCAAGGGTCTGTTTTTCCAGAAATAGCATGGAAAATAGAAAATTTTCTTCAAATTTCCCTAGGCAAGAGTCTATTTTTTTCAAAATCTCCCTAAGCAAGGGTAAGGGTTGCAAAACCTCCAACTGCACACCCGTGGCAGAAAAAAATTGAGTGCCCCCCCCGGGCTTTTACCCCAAAGGGCATCTTACCCCTTCCTACCCTACTAGCTTGGGAACAAATCACCTCCCTCGTTGTCATTGTTAAAGGGACCCTGGCATGGTAATGCATGCCCGCATTAAAAAGTCACGTGATCACCCCTTGACCAATCAGGGTGTCGCGATTTTTCCGCTGGTTCCGGCGATTTTATGATCACTGTTTTGAATCAGTACCCATGTTGTTAATTTTCCATGCCAGCCCCCCTTTAAAAAAATAATTTGAAAAAAAATAATCACTTTAGGGAGTGGTCATTAGATATATTTATCAACAGGGCCCAGGGGGGGGGTGGTGGATTTTCACGCGGACATTTTTTACGTCCCCCCTGGACGGCAGTCAAAATTTTTTGCTAAAAAGAGGGTAAATTTTTTAGCTCCCTCAAGAGGGGTCAACATTTCTTTAGCCCCCTTCGGGAGGGGTCTGAAATTTATACGCCCCCCCCCCCCGTGGGTAAATAATGAGAACTCCCTTAAATGCATGACTAGTATTAAACAGGCAGAAAGATAGTGCCTACCTGTTCTTTAACTGTCGTGAGTGTCACTGACGTTGTGTCACTGTGACTGTGAGTGCTGTGAATGTCATGACTTGTCAGTTGTTTATAAGAAACAGACAATTACGTCGAATGACGTCACGGCATGTTGCTGATAAAGTGTCTTTCTTAGAGGTATTTATGTAGTAGTACTATTTATTTGAAGGCGTGACTAACAAATTAGAACCTTGTTCTGTGAAATTAGTATGCTTTGTACGAACGCTCCAAGTCCTAACACACCTGCCATCTAGTGTGGGGGATTTGAACTGCAAGCAGCACGGACACTGTTACAACTCGTGAGACCGGCGATAACTTTCGTCGTAAATATCAGTGCTTCCGGCACGTGCGTGAATTCAATAATTTGTGCTAAATTGTGCCAAAAATTCAATCATTTCTTTATTTTTCACATCATAGAAGTACATAGCATATTGTATGTTATAGTACAATACACAGCGATAGTCTGGTTAACAAAGAAAGCTGGCCCTTAACTCGTGCCACATACTAGGCCGCTTAGGAAGAGTAGTGTTGGCTGGCCGGCAGGTCTTCTCCACTCCGGCACTGACTACAGTCTCAGCCCAGTACAGTCACAGCGAGGAGGAGGCGCCGAAGTGGTCACCCTCAGTTCGTGTAGCTTATCTTAGCAAGGATCAGTTAGCCTCTACGGACATGGGGCGGTCCAAGTTTAGGCAGAGGAATCGTGACAATAAGGAACGTGGAGGCTGGGATAAACGAGAACGAAGAGACGGAAATGATCCTCAGGTAGACTGGCAGTGGTACCGGTAGTAGTCTTACTGTTACTCTTACTTAGTTACTGACCCCCCTAGGAGGGGGGACGGAAAAATTTTCGCAGCGCGCACGCGGAATTTCACCACCCCCCCCCCCTGTTGTTAAAAAATGACCACTCCCTTAGGTCAATGTCTAATTAAGTTAACTTAAGCAGAGCTCTCAAGTTTTGATGAAGCCAAAGAGTGAGACTTTGCCGGGGCGCTCAGAAATTTCTAAACATTACGGGAAATGTCACAAATAAACTAAAACTGGGGGATTTGGGAGGTCATGCCCCCCAAGAAAATTTTGAAAAAAGGAGACAAATTGGCTGAGTTTTCTACACCAAACAATGAGGAAAAGTCCAAGTTCACTCTGATTTTTTTAAGCCTAAAATGCGTGAGAAAGAGCCTGATCTGCGTGAGAGAGTGAGATAGGCCCCAAATGCGTGAGACTCACGCCAGATGCGTGAGGGTTGAGAGGTCTGAATTAAGACCTCAATATTTATATGAAGGAATGTTTCAAGTGACTCAAAAATTACGGTACCTAAATATTAAGTATGCCAAATTGCAAATATGAAACAAATCTATCGATGCAAAGATGGGTTTCTAGGATGCGGAATTTAAAGTAATTAATTAATTTTGGGCAATTTTCATGGTTTTCCTAGCTTTTTTATTTTCAAAAATCCATATCTCAATAATTAATGTGGTAAAAATTGGTCACTTTTTAACAGCAGGAGGGGTTGGTAATATCTTTTGTACCCCCCCCCCACCCCCCCACCCCCCCGTTGTTATAAAATGACCACTCCTTTATTCAAAAGCACCTGCGCTGACATTTTTGACATAATCCTTACTCTGACAATTTTAATAAAAACACTTCAGATTTAGGGTTATGCCAAAAAGCAAGGGCGGATCCAGGATCGGTGGTCATGGGGGGGAGGGCACAGGCAAGAAACTTCAGTCGGGGGGGGGGGGCACAGCCATGGTTTGGTACCCCATTTCCTACAGTTAAGAGTATTGATAGGATGGTAAATACTCCATAAACCCCTTACTTTTGTCTCTATGACCTAAAATAAATAATCCATGGAGATGATGTACTAGTGTGCCGACATGTTTTGGTCTTTTCAGACCTTCGTCAGGACTAGTTTTATTTGAAATTTGAATGGTTTGTACCTCATTAGAGATTGGGAGCCTTATTCAGGCCTCTCCAATAATTAATGTTCCATTGTAAACATACGTAGTCATGGTAAAATGTGGGATTATAATGAATGACTCCCAAACTGGATAACACTGAACATGTAGAGAAGAAGGCTTCCTGATTGGGTGACCTTTTAAATAAATGAGTGATGTACTCAATAGTTCGAGAGAAAAAAAAACACAGTTACTGGGCCCTTGGTGTTTTATGAAGAGTCAATAAATATATCACAGTATGGGACAGGTAGTGTTTTTTTCTATTTTTATCACAGCAGAGGTTTATATGTGATTCTGTCTTCACGTGACATTGTTGCTACCGGTAAGTTGGGGCTATCAAAATTGACAGGCGGGTATTCCATATTAGGCCATGGTATTTCTACCCAGTCTTTGATATCACAATTGGCCGATTCATTGAATGTGGGAGTGGGTGTGTGACTCTTGGTGGCAATATAATTAGAGTCTAACCAAGGCCCATTTTCAGAGGGTCTAGGGGAGCATGTGCCCCCAGGCCACCCCATGGATCGGCTACTAAAAAGCTAGGGTTTGTCGGGATACATGAGCAGCTCTTTTCTTCTTCTTAGGCCTAACGTTTGATAAAAGGTCTAGATAAAGGTTTTATTTAGACCTCTTATTTTTTAGGTAATAGTTATTATGTAATCCAATGAGATAATTTCCTCCTTTCAAAGAATGCTTGTTTCTATTTTAGGATGATAATCCCCGTGGTTATAGCTTGGCCATGAAGACAAATGAAGCATTTGAGAATTACTACAAGGTAATTACAAACACGTCACTTTTGTATTTCTTTATGTATATGTACATATTATTGATTAATTTCGAGATTTCCCCTTCAATCAATCAGTTAATAACTCTAAAAGAGTAATAGGCATCGCCCAAGGACCTGCATGGTTAAGACGTTTGAAAATGACCATGAAGAGAAAGGGAGAGTTTCATACAAATATTCCGGTGCAGGCCATTTTACTGTCAAGCAGGCCACATGAATCTTGATATCTTAAATTACGCCTTATAGACTCCCTTAAAAATGAAAAGAAATTGGAAAATGTTTGAATATAAAACACTTTCACATAAATGGCTCTATCTTCACTTCTAGTAGGCACATTTGTTGTTTTTTTTTCACCATAAGGAGGCTAAGACCATTGTAGCCAGGCCATTTTGGCCTGCACCTAAAGACCCATTAAGA
The DNA here is from genome assembly GCA_949317995.1 of Acholoe squamosa. Taxonomy (NCBI): domain Eukaryota; kingdom Metazoa; phylum Annelida; class Polychaeta; order Phyllodocida; family Polynoidae; genus Acholoe; species Acholoe squamosa. The sequence continues at coordinate 31,728,843 of OX439038.1, forward strand.
TTCTACTCCGGCAAAAGCTGGTATGTCGGCATCATTTCGGCATCACTGGATGAGTGAAACTGCAGGCATGTTTTCCCATCAAAACTGGCGAATTTGCAACACAAGGGCGAGACCACGAGAAGACAAAACCTTAAGCCTTTGGATTCCTTTGGAGTTTGAATTAAATTTCGATGCTGTCCTCTTTTCTATGCACCCTATTTATGTAGAGAGAGTTTATGTAATTGTACTTGCTTTTGTGAAATATTCTCCATTTTACATCTCGAAGGCACAAGGTATAGTCCCTGAAGGGGAGTGGGATGAATTCATGGAGCACCTGCGGAATCCTCTTCCATCGACATTCCGTGTTGCTGGATTTAGAGCGTAAGGTTGAATTATTTTGATAAAATTAGTTTATATAGAAACCTGGTCATGTGAAGCTTATGTATAGATTATATGTGCAATAGACGCTTTAAATGCACCACTTGCGAATTACAGGATTTTCCACAGACTATTGATTTGCAACACTCCCCTATCTATCAATCTTTACAATTAATATGCCAGGAAATGTTTCTTATATCTTCTGGATGATGCGATGGTATATTTCCTGGATAATGTGAAGCAATCTCCATACAAGATGTGTGTCAATATCAAACGACCCTTCTAAGGTGTCTTCTGGTATGTGATTGCTTAAAATTGTTTAGATATTGTAAAATAAAGTAATTGCCTGTATTCAAATTGCAGACAAGCTCGTGAGTTGGTCAAATACATCAAGGGACAGTACTTCAGTTCACTTGCAGACTTGAAGATTGACGGGAAAAGTATTGATCCCCCGAAATGTCTTCCCTGGTATGATAACCATTCAAATTTGTATTCTCTTTGTGCATTTAGTTAGCTAACCTTAGATGGTGTACTTGTGGTGTAAAGGGGTGTAAACAAATTTTCCACGTGTATTGTCAAGATAATACAAATGCAGTTTAGTCAGGGAACTTGTCGGTGGGTGCATGAGAGTAATGTGAATGATAATCTACTATTATTTAAAGAAACGGTATGCTATTTTATATGTAAATTTTACACTTTTTTTCTGTTGATATGGTAGTCCTCACACCCTCATTATGCTTCAATTATTTAAAACTTTTTGACTGGGATTTGGAACTTTTTCTTCTTTTTTTATGGGAGACGGTTTGTTATGAATAACCTTTCTTAATTACCTAATCAGGTCTTTAGTAGTCATAACATAGGCCGGCTCCCATTATAATTTACACTCAAATACAGCTCATTCGCATAATATTGGGGTGTTCCGCACTGAATTATTGCGATTTATTATTAAGATTTTTCTCTCTCTGATCCAATGTGTTCATTTTAGTTGACTGTTTTTGCAATAGGTAGCATACAGATAGGGCCTGGGTGGGACTTAGTTCTTTAAATACTCACTAGATGGTGCCACCTCACTGTCCTCACTGCATGTGTCTATTCTCATGGCAAACTGGGTCCTATTCTGCACCTGTGGCTGGAAACTGTGGCTTGTTTATGGGTATGGACCAATAAATTCAACATAGTGACATGGCCATTTCTTAAAATCGACATGTGACATGGGCCTTAGTGACATGAGGCAAAACAGTTAGTGACATGACATAGATGCTTTCTTAAATTCACTATGGGACATGATAAGCTCTTAGAGGGGACAAGGGGATTTAAGTAACAAGTGCCATGACCATTTTTAAAATCGACATGTGACATGGGGGACCCCGATCCACCCCCCCTTGTTTCATGAGCTTACATATATTATATAAGTAACCCAGCTGGGGGAATGTTTGTAATTTCTATCGTCTCCCCCAATTGTTTACAATTGGACAGACCCCTAATGTCTTACTTGTTTTTAAGGTAGATCGGAATCTAGATCATGGCCTTTCGTGGGAAGCACTTATGGTACACAACAATTTATTGATGGTGTCTTTTACAATATGTACAATAAAATGCATCACTATGTTTAGTATGATTTAAGATGTTTATTGTTCAGGTATCCTGGAGAACTTGCATGGCAGCTGAACTTAGACCGCGGCATCATCAGGAAGTCAGAGGACCTTAAGAAACTTCATCAATTTCTAGTATCAGAAACTGAAAGTGTAAGCAAGACCAAATTATTAGCTAATTAGAAGCAGAATATCTGTATAAAGTAATAAAAATGTATGAGCATCAACATGGAATATTGTCCTGTAAAGTGTTAAGAACAAATAAGAATTGAATATCCAGCAGATGTGTTGAATTTAAATTTTTAAAAGAAAATGCAGTGCATTTCCCGTGAACTAACCCCAGTGTTTTTTGTTACCAGGGAAACATTTCCCGTCAGGAAGCAGTGAGCATGCTGCCACCACTTGTACTGGACATCAAATCTCACCACAAGGTAACCCTTTAACTTTGCAAATGTCATTGAGTGTACCGGCAGTATTATTAACTCTGAATGAGTTTCAGTCACAGAATACGGGGTTTGGAACCATCCACATCTCGACACTACCTTGCTTGTGGCGCTGTTGAAAAAAAAAAAAAAAAAAAACACACACAAAAAAATGAAAGTGTTTCAGGAGAGCGGGAGGGTCAGACTGCAGCCAAAGGTGTCAATGAAAATCTTTTAGTTTTCAGCGATTAAAATCGCCTTACCTATGTTTTCCAAGACGAAAATGAGGGTCAGGATTAAATTCATAGTGCGTATTACACCTCGGCATAGAGGTACAGATAAAACATGTACGACATTATCACACAATTAGTTCCGTTCTGACCACTTATGTGTATTCCTATACTTTACCTTTTCCAATTATAGAATTATAGATAATACAACTTACCAGGTAGTCTTGAAGGCAGTGTAGATCTTAACATCATGGATATTATATTATCTGAGTGAGTATAAAAATGGCTTGTATCAAATTCTTAGATTCTAGACATGTGTGCTGCTCCGGGTTCCAAGACAGCCCAACTTATCGAAATGCTGCATGCAGATGAAACCGTAACCATACCAGGTAGGCGTATATAAAAGAAGCAATCATGACAGTTTTCCATTTTTAAATGAGGTAGCAGCCACTAAGGAATATATAGAGAGCAGATGGAGAGATTGGTAGACCATTACATGTTCACCTACGTGACCTGACTAAAGAAAATAACTTGCTTCATTTGACCAGATTTCCTAAAAAGACTTATGATTTGTGAATGATGAATGTTCTGTTTGCAGATGGTTTCGTGGTGGCCAACGACAGCGACAACAAACGTTGCTATCTGATGGTGCACCAGGTTAAACGACTGGAAAGTCCCAACTTCATGATCATAAATCACGATGCCTCACATCTACCCAACATGCACCTCTCAAAGGTATGTACCCGTAAACCAGCCTCACATAGGCCTTTGTAGCTATATTGCAGGTTAAGCATTCAGTTTCTTCAGATTATCAATACATCCTGTGGAGATTTGGTGTGTTATTGTGTATATCGGATGATATCTTTTTCACAGATGTTTTATCTTTCTTTTTTTCCAGGATGACCGGCGTCAGGTTGTGACTTATGACCGTGTGTTATGTGATGTCCCATGCAGTGGTGATGGAACCATGAGGAAGAACCCAGATGTGTGGACGAAGTGGAATGCCGCCGGTGCTAATAATCTCCACAAGTAAGTTTCAAAACTATCAGAGTGTATCATATACAATAGTTATATTAGAAAAATCACCTCTAGGATTAGGTAATATCTAGGCTGTGCACAGTGTTCTAATGTAATGTTCACGTTGACCATTCTATATACCTATGCATCGCTATCTACAATCTAGCCTTCAGTGCCGGATCCTGAAGCGAGGTTTGGAGCTACTTTCTGAGGGAGGGAAACTTGTCTACTCGACATGTTCCTTTAACCCAGTAGAGGATGAGGCTGTGGTCGGTAGCCTCCTGGAAAAGTGTGAGGGTGCGGTTCAACTTCTCGATGTCAGTGAGCAGCTGCCAGGCCTTAAGTACATGAAGGGCCACAAGACGTGGAAGGTATCCATATTGCTAATTGTTTGATAACTTTTGATATCTGTAGTCTTGAGGTGCAGAAGTATTGACCATTTGTCCCCTGAAATCTGATAAGTTTGTTTCAGACAGTAGTGGTACCATTTGACAAGCAAATGCAACCTTTCATAATTTTTTAGGAAAACCCAAATTTTTTGGCTTTCATTGGAACTAGAGAAGAACAAATAGATTCCCGAATGTTCGATGATAAGTGAGTTGCATCCCTGGTATACCAATCAGTTCAGCCTGCAATTTTTAGCACTATATTTCTGTGAAAGTAAACTCAAATCAATCTATTCTTCCCTGGACAAGGTTATGACACGTGGTCAGGACTGGTATGAGTCATTTAGTGAAGTCCCAGAGAAGCTACACACCGTGATCAGACCGTCCATGTTCCCTCTGTCAGAGGAGCAAGCTGACAAATACAACCTACAGAACTGGTATGTAGAGTTTATATGTGTGCACAGTATAATTACTATAGCGTGCGTTTTCTATAAATATGGTATTCTGGCTATAGCCTTTGAATGTCCGAGCTCCTCAATGACCCCCGGACGTAAAACTAAACTAGACTTAGTCTTAGCCTGCATTTTCTATACAGAAGACTTCTCGTGAAGACCACTGTCGTAAAACCTAAATGGCTTATAATGGCTTCTAGGACCTTGCTAGAGTCAGGGAATAGTTTGCACACAAAATGTTACATTTGACTACGCCGTCTACGGTATTGAATAGCAAGTCGTACCCAACAACAGCTTATAGCACCACCTCAAGTTATAGCAGCTATGTGCGTGTGCTACATGCAGAGAGAATCTCTATCAATACTTACAGCCTATACAGCTCACGCTTTACTCTTCATGGTTTAAGTTAAGATTTTGACTTGCAGTGTCCGTGTCCTGCCTCACCACCAAAACACAGGCGGCTTCTTTGTAGCTGTCCTACAGAAGACGACAAAGCTGCCCTGGATGAAGGAGAAGGAGGCTGAACCAGTTCCAGCACCAGGTTAGTCACATAGGCTCATGGAATATCTTTAACGCCAGTTTAAGTTTTACAGATCACCTTCACTTAGGCCTACAGGTGCATGCCGTTAGATTTATTAATTTTGAGATTGGGAATTAGTATTTAATTACCCAATGGATCCTCACATAAAAGGCGTGTCTAGCCTATAAGGCGCAATTGGCTCTAACTAGAACGGCGGCTGAACATGATATATTGAGTTTACTTACCTCATAGTAACATGTTGATATGGTTTGATGAATCACTTAGACAAATTATTTTCTCTTCACAAAGAAGAAAGGAAGGATGCAGCTACAGAAAACACTGAAAAGACAGAAGGTAAACCCACGGAGACGGACAGTGGTGATAAGACAGAGGGCGCTGCGGCTGCAGAAGGCACAGAATCAAAGATGGAGGTTGACACAGTCAATCAAGACAAACGGAAGGCAAACGATGACCAGGGCCAAAGGTAAGTGTTTTCACATACAATACTATGTGGGTTTGACAATGGTTAGCTGTTCCAATACCACTTGTTTTGTTGTTGTTTTTTTTATTTACATTACCAATTTTTTTGATAAATACAATATTGATAAGCATCAGCATTGTCCAGTGTGTATTGATGGTCATAGAAACATAAAGACTAATACATCAGTCATGGTGGGTACCATTGACCTATAATGTTAACAAAATACCAGCAAATATTCTGTAATGATTAGTAGATAGGTAATCAGCATATCAAATCCTTGTTATCAATTCATGTCATATTTCTATAAATCCTTTCCTTCCAGACGGAAGAAGCCCAGACTTATGGGCTACAAAGAAGACCCATTCATCTGGCTGTCAGACACTGACCCTGTGTGGCCTCCCATAAAGTAAGACTATGATATACATATAACGATTAATAGGGCATAAAAATGGCAATAGATAAATGTGACAGTACCTAGGAATGGAAATAATGTAATTTGCTTATGACGATTTCTTGTTCTTTACTGATTGAATTATGTTGAAGAAATTACTCGGAGAATACAGAACATCATTTGTTAATGAGATCTCTTTGATCAACACTTGTATTTTAAAGATGTCTCAAATCATAGATACTATTACTTATAGAGAGTTTTTTGGGATGAAGGAAGGATTCAGTGGTAACTCATTGATGGTGCGGTGTGCTGAAGGAAAAAAGCGCAACTTGTACTTTACGACAGAGGCTGTGCGCACCTTGGTAGAACTCAATTCTGTGCGGGTCAAGGTATGTGGTGCATGCTGTGATGCTATGTATCAGCTACAATAAGTAATAATGTAAAAAGAGGTAGAAAATAATTCTTGACGGGGGTGTATGTTGTATATGCTATACACATGTATGAAGAAAAAGTTCATAAATATTTTCAGATTCAGAGATCCAGTTTTGAATAAAATGTGACAAAATGAGTTAGGTCAATATGAATTTGTACTTGATAATATCAATATGTCAAATGTAATAGTCATCCGGATCTCTTTTCTTCACATTCCAGTTCATCAACATGGGTGTGAAGATGTTTGCTCGTAGTGATTCTCCTCATGTCAACTGTGATTTCAGGCTCGTCAACGATGTAAGTCTTAAAACCATTTATCCTCTGAAAATTCTCAAACATTTGCACCCACCTCAATGGGCTTTATTAATTCGGAAGAGCTATAGGAGCCACCATGAATTAAGAATATTTAGGGAGAAACGAACCGTTACACTGGTGCCGTGACCAGTTGTTTCGCAGTGGAGCGTGGCCAGACGGCCGAAAGTCGCAGACTGCCCAATGCGAGATCCTCCAGCCCAGGGCTTGAGGGATTCAAAGAGGATGGTATCACATCCCAGCATCTGCTGTTAGACTGGAAACCGGGTCAACAGCTTATGTATAACCCGGATGGTGTGCGAGGAGTTTTCTCGACACCGGGTCTAATGGATGATCCTGCCATGATTGGAGATGGGATCGTTAGATTATACCCAAGCACTCCTAGCCATGTTGCTTCGGATACTGGGGTATTAAGCGGGTTGGTAAAACCTGCCAGGTTAGACTTGAGCGATTGGTCTCAAGTAATAACTAGTAGGCGCCAGCTAGGAGCTAGCATCCTGGTGAGCACTTCTAAAATTTTAGAAACCCCTAAGGCTCAAAGCCCAATCCAACAGACTGAGATGCCTACGGGAGGGGGATTACATGGGTCGACCCGATTGACTCGGGAGACACCATTGATGACATCATCGGATCATGAGAGCGATGATGAAAAGGATGGTGAAGATCCAAGAGGATCCACCACCGCCCTGAGAAATATTACCCGAGATGCATTACCGCGGAACACGGAAATGTATACTTTGGGATTATCCTTAGACGAAGCCCTGTCGGACTCCGTATTTAATCCGGGTGGCAGCCGCAAGTCCAGACATGGACGTCGAATCGGCCCCGGCTATAAGTCTACCTCGGCTTATTTGAAAGCCAGGGACCAAGTAGAGCAGCAAGCTAAGAGACAGCATGAACAATTCATAGCTGCACAAAATAAGATAGAGGATGAGACACGAGCGGATCAATAAGCTCCGCTCTATTGAACAAGAGGCGATTCTAAATGAATCTGACCTCAAGTATCGTTTGTCCTCCCTTACCCATCGGGTTGAGCTGAAGACGAAGGATGAAAAAGAGAGACGATAAGTTGGCTGACCTGGAAAAGGAAGAAGCCAATAGACAAAGAGCGATTGACAAGGCTAGGGCTGAAGAAGTCGCTAAAGCTCGAGATGTAAATAGATTACAACCCGAGTTAAGTGCAATGGAAGAGAAGTAAAAAAGACTTCAACTTCGCAAAGCCGAAACAGAGTCTAAATTGATTTCTGAACAGGATGAGATCCATAGGGAGACTACCGAGTACCAAAGGTCTCAGAAAGGAAAAAGTGAGAAGTATCGTTTGTTAAAAGATACTTTGAAGAAGGAGGCACAAGCTGCTCAGTCAGAACGGAACCGAATTGTATCGGACAATGAAAAGATCAGATCCAAGATCTTGTCCGAGAATGCTCAGTTAAGAGAGGAAGAAAGGAACCTGACCACAGACTTGGCAACCCTAACTCTAAACAAGTCTGCTATGGAAAGCTACTTGCAGGAAAAGGAGCACTCTAATGCACCTCCAAAGAGTACGGACCAGAATCCCGACTCTACTTTTGTCAAACAGGGTGACTTTGTCTCCTGCTTGACACCCAAGCAGCCGACAGGGGCGTATAACCCGTTTGTAAAGGATAACGCCTCTCGGAATATTGATCCAGGTAATGTCTATGTTAGGACCCAAGATCAGAATGGCCGGACTAGTAGAGTCCGCATTAGTGAAGTTCTGACAGTCCATAACTTGGACCCGGACTTCGTGCCGAGAGATTGTTCTGACACGAGTGCCGAAACAAGTGGATTCCACATACACGTGGATCACACTGACAATGTCGGGTTGGACGCCGGTAATCTGGGCAACCAACAGAATGCTCAGAGTAGCACTAGTCAGCAGGGGCAGGCTGGCCAAGCGCCTAATGCCGGTGGCCAGAGTGGAGCTGCCAATGCGAGCGGCCAATGGGGTAGTGGTACCTCGGGTACCAACCCTAATGCTGGTGGTGGAGGTTATGCTGGTTATAACGGCTCACAGTGGAATTATACCCAACCACCACCACCACCTCCGAATAATAACAGTTTTGGAGGGTTAGAAGGCAATCGAACCTTGAACGAAACCAACGTGATTGAATGGAGCAAACAACAGTGTAGTAGATTGTTGTATGCTCATAACTCAGCCCGTAGGGTAGCCGTCATTCCTAAGGAATACGACGGTACTCGGCCATAGAAAGAATGGTTCGAAGATTTCATCGATGTGATGAATTGTAATGGGTGGACCCCATACGAGGCCAAACCACATCTGGTAAGATGTTTAAAAGGTGGTCCGGAATGCATGGCCTTTGAGCAGTGGCGTACCTGGTATGGCCTCGCTGGGAGTTTTGAGCAGCTCGTTGAATCTGCTAGTGGACTATTATGCAATATGGTCAAGGAGGATCCGATGGTACGTTTTAGAAAGCGTACCCAGAAGCCTACAGAAGCTTTTAGAGCATACGGGATGGAATTCCATGCCCTATTGAGTAAGGCCAGACCCAGAACAGAAAACCAGGATTGGTACATGGACGACTTGATAACTCAATTCGTCAAGGGTCTGAGGGACCGAAACGAGCAGATTGCTGCAAGAGACGCCTGGAAAGAAGGGTCGACATTGCACTGCATATTCAAAGGAATAGATATGGCCGTGAAGAAACGTACAATGCTTGCCGGGGATGTCCCGAACATAGCTTGAACCGGTCCCGGTAGCGTCTGCCATACACCGTTCCGAGATAGATAACACCTCGGGTGACTTTGAGTTGATAGACATCGAACAAGAGGATGGAACCTTTTGCGCTATGCAACTAAGAAAAAACACTTCCGGTAGGAAATATATTCCGAGGAAGGTTTTTAACAAGTCAAAGGATGCTAAACCAGCATCCGAGGCTAGGGGCGAAGCTAAACCCAATGGCAAAGCTTATAAGCCCACAGACAGCTCTAACAAGGCGAGTAGTCAGTCCCCGGAACTAAATTGATGGAAGAGATGTGCAAAAAGATAACTGATGCACTCCAAACCAGTCGGTCGAGGCCCAGAGTGGATCGCCGAACTGTAAAATGTTTTAGGTGCCAGAAGATGGGGCACTATTCGTCCGAGTGTACTGCTGCAAAGCCAGTAATGGCGGCTTACTATGAAGCCGAAGCCGAACCCGAGACAGATCATCAGGATACTGATGCTCCCGACGTAGTGGGAAATTAGAGGGGGTTGTATCCACGGCATTGGGTACGACCCCAATTGTTTGTTTGTTTAGTTTTACGTCCGGGGGCCATCGAGGAACTCAGACATTCAAGGTTTCTCGGACATTAAGTCCTTTCTTTTCTTTTTGGACAGGTATTTATATGCTGCTTGCCCGACACAGCAGTGACCGAATCTATGAATGACCGAATCTATGAGATGAATGACCGAATCTATGAGGAGGGTCGAGGGGGAAAACCGCTACCGGGGCTTCATTCCCCTACTCTTTTCGAAGGATAGCAAGTGTTCTTTTATTTGCCTGGTCCCATAGGCAGGGCCAGACAAACCACGGCCTTTGATCACTCAGACGTGGTTCACTGAGGGGGAATCCCATGGCAAAAGACAAGCATGTAAGCCCAGGCCCGCACATATGGACACTAGCTGCCCACATGCTCACCCCAAGACACAAGAAACCCCAAGTTTGTCGCCTTTTACGAATCTGGTATGCCCACTGTCAGTATGGAAGGAGATTTCTCCTTGTGGACTCCCAATGAAGTTATTCTGCTCCTTCATGCCCTCACATGAAGGTCCCCACTCCACAGGGGGATGTACGACCCCAAGGAGAAATGAATGCCAAAAGGCTACCGGGAGTAACCCGGTGGAAGATTTCGAATCAAATATACCTGGAGGTCGGGTGACTGTGGGTGCGCACCCTAGCACTCCGACCGGGGCCAGGGACCCTGGTGTAAATTTATAAATGCGGTGGTGACAATTATGAGGCGAGTGGCCGCACTGGGGGAGAGGAAGGATGGATCAATGAGTTGATTCAAGTGTGTGGGACATGCCTTCCCCCAAGTCATCCGTGTCTGGAGTTTTTAAGAGGACTCGGATTGAATCTTGGTGATTCGGGAGACTTTCATCAGTTTACCAGTAACCCATCCCCACTGAGAGGGAGACGGTGGTATATATATACCGGTATCTGTGGAAGGCCGGATAGGAGAGTTCTTAGTGGACACTGGAGCCAGCCACTCCTGTGTGTCCAAAAGATTCTTCGACTCGGTGGCTGGCAGTCATGAGAACCTCAAAACGGGGGTAAATGCTTGCACGGCCAAAGGAAGCAGTATGAGAACTTTTGTGAGGACTTTTATGCCTATCCAGATAGGAGGCAAAGAATTTGTTCTTTTGCCGACTCGCAGAGGTTAGTGATGACGGAATCCTTCGTTTGGATTTTGCGAGCCTATATGGGGCTATGTTGGATCCGCGGGATGGGATGATGAGTATCCAGAACCCCTATGGCTTGTACATACAATGTGTATTGAGACATGTGTCTTCAGTAGCTTCGGTTATACATACGGTGAAAATCCCTCCGGGTACGACTTGAGACGTCCTTTGTGGCGGAGCAATAGCCCAGAAGGGTGAGACGGGAGTCTTTGAACCCGACACGATACATTTATCAAGCATCGGGTTGGACTCAGTGGATAAGTTGGTGGTGAATGCAGCATGGTCTGTATTACCCATGACTAACCGAACGGGCTCAGTGATTTATCTGAAACGTGGCGACAGTGTTGGGGTGATGAGTTCGGTAGAACACGACGCCGAGGCCAAGTTTAATAAACCACTGAGCCCCGTTAGTAGGCATCCACTGGATGAAGAATTTCAAAAATTGATCAATAAATCAGATTTACAGGATACGGATCATAAACGGCACCTAGGGGACCTACTGCGAAGGTATGAAAATGCTTTCGGCATGGAGGGAGGACCCGTAGGTAGAACCGATAAGGTGTTGCACACTATTGATGTGGGCGATGAGAAGCCTTTTAAAATACCATATCGTAGACTTAATATGTGAACAGGAAATACAAAAGCAGCTGGAGTTAGGGGCAATCGAGTCGAGCTCGAGCCCCTGGTCCAGCCCTGTTTGTATGACCACAAAGAAAGACGGTACAATCCGTTTCTGTGTTGATTACCGGAAACTGAATGGTATGACAAAGAAGAACTCGTATCCTCTACCTAGGATCGACGAGACCTTAGATAGCTTGGGTGGGAACCAATGGTTCTGCACCCTTGATTTACAATCCGGGTATTGGCAAATACCGATGCACCCCAAGGACATAGAGAAAACTGCGTTCTCTAGTCATTTGGGACTATTCGAGTATAATGTCTTGCCTTTCAGATTGTGTAATGCACCCGCTCCGTTCGAGGCTATGATGGAATCTCTCCTCAGTGACCTGCTGTGGAAGAAGTGTTTGGTTTACTTGGATGATGTTGTCGTGTTCGGCAAGTCATTCCAGGAGTGCCACACGAACCTACAGCTGGTCCTGGATCGGATTCTAGCCAATAGCCTAAAACTCAAGCCTAAGAAATGTAATCTGTTTTAAGGATCATTACCCCCAACGGGGTAAGCGCTGATCCGGAGGAGCTTGAGGCTGTGGAGAATTGGGATAGACCCACGAGTGCTAAGGAGGTTAGATCATTTCTAGGATTTTGTTCCTATTACCGTGATTTTATACCGACTTACTCTCGTGTAAGTTTTCCCATGCAATGCTTAGCTCACTGGACACCGGGTAGGGCTTGGGAACCCTTCCCATGAACCAGCGAGCAGGAAGAATCTTTTAAAAAGATAAAAGATTTATTTAGAAACACACACACCGGTATTGAAATATCCCACCCCCGAAGGGCATTTCATACTAGACACCGATGCGAGCAATGATGCTATAGAAGCGGCACTCTCTCAGGTCCAGAACGGAGTCGAAGTTCCATTAGCATTTGCTAGCAACACATTAAGCAAAACCCAGCGTAATTATTGTACCACAAAAAGAGAACTTCTCGCTGTAGTGATGTATACGAAGAAGTTCAAGCATTTCCTGTGGGGAACTGACTTCACTTTACGCATGGACGATTCGTCTCTAAGGTGGCTTTTGAATTTTAAAGACGCCGAGGGGATGATTGGAGGATGGTTGGCTCATTTATCCAAATTCGGATTAGAGCATAAGCAGATTGAGCATCGGCCAGGTGCAAAGCATATAAATACGGATGCCTTATCGAGACGGCCAATCCGAAAGTGCCAAAATGCCACTTGTGAAGACTGCGGGGCCCACAATGCTGTGGCCAGGTTGGTATATACCACCCCCCGCAGCTATCTCGATTGGTCCCCGGAGACCATCAAGAAGTTTCAACAGTCGGATCCCACCACTGCACGCATATTGGAATACTTGCGGAAAGGTATTAAACCGGTAAGGCTAATGTTATCTCTAGAAGATAGAGAGACGAGGCGATTGATAGCTCAATGGACCGAGCTGGAGATCCAAGATGGCATATATTGTGTAGGTGGAAGACTACTTCCACTGGCAATAAGCTATTGCAAATAGTGATTCCCACCTCGATGAGAAGGGATATCATGTATTATTGTCATGGACACCAAGCGAGTGGCCATTTTGGGAAGAAAAGATCCATAGAACGTCTGCAAAGACAATATTACTGGCCAGGAATTAGAAGCGACCTACTTCGGTGGATTGCAACTTGTCCCGATTGTTGTAAAAACAAGCCAGGACCCGGCCTAGGCAAGCAACCCTTGTCTCAGGAATTATTTGGTGTCAGGTTTGCTCGAGTAGCAATATACATCTTTAGTGGATTTAAAAGGACGCCCAGAGAGAATACTTGTGTGATGGTCGTCACAGACTATTATACCAAGTACACTCGGGTGTTTCCTCTTCCTAATCATGTGCCGAGGCATTTGTAAAAGGCTGGGTGCTACATTTGGGTGTACCCCTCATGATGCACAGTGATCAAGGTAGAGAGTTCAAGTCAGAGTTATGGCAGGAAATGTGCCATTACTTAGCAATATGTAAGACCCGAACCAACCCATACCGACCACAATCGGATGGGCAGGTGGAGAGGTTTAATAGGACTTTGATACAAGTGCTGAAGCCCCTGGTTAATAGCCACCAGGACGACTGGGATGAACAGTGTGAGTTTGTAGTACACGCCTACAACAACACCGTCCATTCATCCACTAATTGCACCCCAAACCTTCTGGTGTTCGGCGAGGACATAATTATGCCCGCCGACTTAGTATACGGAGTGGTTGGAATAGACCCGGAGGCGCCCTGCACTGTGTTGTTTGTAGAGTCGTTACGGGATAGATTCAAGCATGCATACAAGGTCGTTCGTAAAGAACTGCTGAAGAGTGCTAAATGGCAGAAGGTGGGGTATGACACCAATGCAAGGAGAATACGTTTTAACGTGGGGGACAAGGTACTAAGGTATTACGAGCCACTCGAACGCTTGAAGCTCGTAACACCCTGGGAGGGTCCGTTTAAGGTGGTACGCATTATCTCCGAGTCAACGGTGATGGTGGAAGACTGCTACACTGGTAGAAGGTGGACAATCAATGTAGGAAAGCTCAGGCCCTGGAAGGGACGCGGAGCGGCAGAGAGGGAGTTCGGATACCAACCCCCTAGGTCAACTATAAGTAGGCCTAGTGTGGTGGTACCCGAGAAACGCCCTAGAGGTCGGGCTAGGAAGCATCCGAGGCGAAGGTAGCTTCTAAAAAGAAGACGGCGGGTCGGAAACGGCCCAATCGTAAGAAATGGAAAAATGTCTCGCTGAGTGAAGGCATTACATATGGGAAGGGCCCCACCATGGTTAAGCGGGACCCGGAGAAGGCCGTATGTAAAGCCAGGAGAAATAAAATGCTGACCCAGGGCGTCAGACTCAGTCCTCGGTTGAGGTCCATTACCTAACTCAGTACACAACGAGCTACTGCCTGTAATTCGCCGTAGGCGAATAACATACGTATCGTGGCTGGGGCGTCGAATGCATGTTCCTCGGGTAGCCGTATCCCGTGAGTGGTGGTCGGATTAACCGGTACATCCGCGTTAAAGCGATGTATATACCACCAAGCTCCAGATGATAGCACCCCGGTAGTAACAAGCGTCTCGTATACCGAGCCGAACCTAAGTTCGATTCTAGTCCGCTAGGAGGCGCCAAATGCTGACCTCGGAACAGAGTCAGAAGTGCAGGAAGCCGCCAACTGTCTCGCTGCCATGTCGACCAAGGTCACTGACAGGGAGCGGATGCCACCTCCACCAAACCCGGGTCCAGTACCTCCAGCGACGGATCTGGAAAATCCACCTGACCCGTCGGGACCAGGAACGGATGTCTTGGACATACCGTTGTACCCTCCGGGATATAAGACTTCCATTCAGCGCCTCGCCCACGAAGACGAAGCCGAAGGAATCGTCTACACTAGGTGGGGGACGTACATCCCCATGCATCCATCGATGTTTGGATACGGCCCCTTAGCGGTAGTACCCGGTCAACCCGAGGCTATTCCAGATGACTTAAAGGCATTAGTGATAGACTCGTGCTCTGATGAGCTGGCCGAGAGTATGCCAGTATCATGGCTCCGCAACTATAAACGGTTGGCGGGAGCCATGATGTATGACGAGAATTTGGCATGAGCTGTCCTACTGTCGTGGGATCTCCCGGAGGGCAAGCCAGCTAAAGGAGTCTGAGTTGTACATGGACACTGACTCTACCGTCACGCAGTCGTCGGTGGAAACCGGGCGAACCAAGAAATTGGTCTGTAAACCTACACCGAAGGGGCCACTAACCCAGTCTGATCTCGAGGACGAGGACCTTCGGATAGCGATCGAGAGGTTGAAGTCCGAGAAGGAACCAGGCGCCAGTATACCTGAGGCGGCTGGTGCTATCTCGGACTAGGACATATCTCGTCAGCAAGCTGCTGTGGAAGCCAAGCACCGTGAGCTTGAAGCACAGCAGAAGGAGCTAACGCTGCCCGCCGGGCCCACCGCAAGCAGCAGGCTCAGCTCCAGTCGAGTGCTGCTTCGGACACTGACACGCCAGTCAGTAGTAGGAGGAGTACTCGGGGCAAGGACAAGGAATCCAGTAAAACGGATTCTAGTCCCGAGCCCCCACCACAGCCCACTAAAGGGAAGAAGAAGACTAAGAAGAAGGGAGGAAAGGGGTCTCCGGCAGTACCCGAGCCCTCTGCTACTAAAAAGGGGGACAAGGGTAAGCCGAAGGCTCCGACCCCTTCATCCACTACAGTCACAGTGACCACCTCGGTCACTGCAGCACCCACTGCCACCACCAGCGGGATGGTCGCCAGCACCTCGGTTGCGGCTTCGACTGGTACCACTACCACCAGCCGGACCCAACCTACATGAGCGGGCATCTACTCAAGCAGCTCCCCCTGTGGAGTGGGGACCTTCATGTGAGGGCATGGAGGAGCAGAATAACTTCATTGGGAGTCCACGAAGGAGGAATTCTCCTTCCTTTCTACCAGTGGGCATACCAGATTCGTAAAAGGCGACAAACTTGGGGTTTCTTGTGGCTTAGGGTAGGCGTGTTGGCAGCTGGTGTCCATATGTGCGGGCCAGGGCCTACATGCTTGTCTTTTGCCATGGGATTCCCCCTCAGTGAACCACGTCTGAGTGATCAAAGGCCGTGGTTTGTCTGGCCCTGCCTATGGGACCAGGCAAATAAAAGAACACTTGCTATCCTTCGAAAAGAGTAGGGGAATGAAGCCCCGGTAGTGGTTTTCCCCCTCACCCCTCCTCATAGATGCAGTCATTCATCTCATAGATTCGATCATTCATAGATTCGGTCACTGCTGTGTCGGGCAAGCAGCATATAAATACCTGTCCAAACAGAAAAGAAAGGACTTAATGTCCGAGAAACCTTGAATGTCTGAGTTCCTTTATGGCCCCCGGACGTAAAACTAAACAAACAAACTCGAGCAGCGACTCGGGAAGCGAGAGTGACCCAGAGCTGCCCGTGTCAGCCAAATCTGATTTGGAGTCCATGACAACGTGGGAAGAAATAACCACGGACGTCCCAAAGGACGAGAATCAGAAGTGTGGAAGAATGCAGCCGAGGGATTTAAAGAACGCGTCCCTCGCTGCTTCTCGGATTGTGCTTATGACACAATCCATTACATATGCCCGGGCGCCGTCAACAAAGATGGTGACAGTGATGATAAGGAGTGGATGAAGTCCGCTCCTCATGACACCCCTGTCGGTAAATTTTACCTGATTTGAATTGACCAGCTCAAGTCCAAATTGGGTATGATTTACAATTATGAGTCCAGGACCAAGGTTCAATGGGCTATGACCCAATGGGGACCAAGCAGCAGCCACCGCAAGTGCCCGTTCAAGTCGTGTCAGCTCTCAATCACAGAGGAGAAGATCTTCGATGTGAAGCCTTAGTTCGCCAGGCATATCGTGGAGCACCACATGCACCACAAGCCCTTGATGAGGTGTGTCCCTGGCGACCACCCCAGCAAGTTGTGTGACGGCACCTTCGTGACCAACAGGCGCCGGGACCTGGCCCTGCATTTGCAGCGAGCCCACGGTACCGGCCTGGAAAAGACACGCAAGCGTGCTGTTAAGTGCTTCAACGAGCTCCTGACGAAGTGGGCTACGTTGACCCCCAGTGATGTACGAGAGCAGGCGTTTGAACCCGAGTTCTGCGCCTGGAGAAGTGGTAACGTTACCACTTACTTTGCATTAAACCCCTCCACTTCAAAGTTTTGAATGCCCACAGAGGTACATCTGAAAGTGAAGAAGTGGCGGGGTGACGACAAACGTGAGAAAGGAAAGCAAGCTCGTTTGAGGGGAACAGCCGGGGCCCAGGCTCCGGCCACTGCCACCCCCAAGCGAACCCGAGCAGACCGATCCGTAAGCCTGGCTGGCAATAAGGATCAGTCCAGACCAGCCAATCCAGCTGATCTTCGCCAGTCGGGACAACAGGTCTCGGCTTTGGAAATGCCTGGCAACCAGACCCATCGGGTGGTTAGCCAGGTCGTACCACCACCGCCTGGCTACACGGCACAGCACCCCCCGACACCAGAAGTCAGGATGATTGGAGCACCTTCTTCGGTTCCAAAACCGGCCAGTCCCTGGTGGGCCGGAGAGGAGTCGTCCCAACAGCAGCGCCAAGCGTACGAGGAGTACATGGCGAGATTCCCTGCCATGGGACCTGCGGGACCCGAGTCACAGGTCCTGTCCCCCTCGGGTCGACCGAAAGCCCGGGGTAGAGGCCGTGGTGGATGCGAGTCCACCCGGCCAACCCCTGGCACCGGCCGACAACGGGGAGGTACGACGGTGGAGGGCTTGGTAGTCCCTAACGCAGGCGCTCCGCCTGTTGTTATGTCATCTCCGGCACCAGTATCAGCTGCTACATCATCGGGGGGATCTCTGGTCTCCGCGATGGGTCTAGTGGCCAGTACATTGGCAGGTCTTCAGGATCCGGATATGTTCGTTGACCATCTAGACGAGCGTACTTGCCAGATCCAGAATGACCTGATGGCGGAATGGCAGTCCCTGCACCGCCAACGGTCAATTGACTACTGGCAGGACATGACCGAAGCCACCTTCAATCTGGTCTTTGAGATCCAGAAGAGGGAGGAAGATAAGATCAAACAGCAGGAGATAAAGTGGGTTGAGGAGGCCTACAAATCCTGCCGGGATAAACAGAGGGAAGCCCAGAAGCTTAAAGAGTTCCATGCTGCTGAGAACTTGAAGTACATTAATCGGTACAAGGAGGCGGATCTAAAATTCTTCCTCTGTTTCGGTAAGCATCTGGATGACTGGGACGGCAGCGCGTCGTCTCTGGTCATACCTTCGGATGCTACTGCTGACGCATCGGGGGATACTCCGTCTGAGGGTATGGGTGCTCTGAGCCTCCTTAGCGATACGAGCTCCAATACTCTTAAGCTTCTCACCGTGGAGAGTAGCAGCTCAGCTCCCGAACCTAATCCGGAGCCAGCTGAGAAGATGGACACTGGAGACGAGTCTGATGACTTGTAAGTGTCCATCTGCCGGCTTCCCCTTACCAGTACCCGAGGGTAAAGGAATACGTGATGCCAGAGATTAATTTCTCGGAGGACTACCCGGATCCAACGGACTGGAATGACGTACTGCAGCTAAGATGGACGCCACCCGAACCACTTCCCCCTGTGGAGTGGGGACCTTCATGTGAGGGCATGGAGGAGCAGAATAACTTCATTGGGAGTCCACGAAGGAGGAATTTTCCTCCTTCCATTCTACCAGTGGGCATACCAGATTCGTAAAAGGCGACAAACTTGGGGTTTCTTGTGTCTTGGGGTGAGCATGTGGGCAGCTGGTGTCCATATGCGCGGGCCCGGGCGTACATGCTTGCCTTTTGCCATGGGATTCCCCCTCAGTGAACCACGTCTGAGTGATCAAAGGCCGTGGTTTGTCTGGCCCTGTCTATGGGACCAGGCAAATAAAAGAACACTTGCTATCCTTCGAAAAGAGTAGGGGAATGAAGCCCCGGTAGCGGTTTTCCCCCTCACCCCTCCTCATAGATGCGGTCATTCATCTCATAGATTCGATCATTCATAGATTCGGTCACTGCTGTGTCGGGCAAGCAGCATATAAATACCTGTCTAGCTGTTTGGACAAGCAGCTTTTAAAAACCTGTCCAAAAAGAAAAGAAAGGACTTGTTGTCCGCGAACCACAGAAATGTCTGCTAACTTTTAAGTACTATTAGTGGACGTAAAATCAACCAAACCAAACCAAACCAAACCCGAACCACTCATGAATTACCACACGAACAGGGGGCTCCATCTTACCATCCTCACCAGGGCACTACTCACAGCAACATGGCTTGTACGTCGCCGAATGGAGCTGCAGTCGCCGAATGGAGCTGCAGAAACCAGTCATTCCAGGTTTGCCGGAAGTTTAGTTTTATTGTAAGGGTGATCCTGCTACCCCAGTAGGACACCTCTTAAAGTCATATTCTTATGTATAATATAATTTATTTTTCTATAAACTATATTTTTATATAAACTAAACACAAAAAAAAAAAACTTTTCGGGTAACCTTACCTCTCGGGTCCATTGACATTTCATATTGTATATAGTATGTTTGTACCACACTATGTCATATCTTTAATAATATATATATTTAATCACGTCTTAACTATAATAACTTTGTAACATTGTTACTCACATATTCCACCATAGGTTGATGGTGCATAAGGCACCACCTCCTATTTATGTTATTATTTAGTTACTTCGGGTTATATATGACGATGCCTATTATTATGTACATATTATTTATAATGCCCCATAATGTCATACACTCTGTACAACATTGTATTAATAGACTTACCTATACATTCTGTGATATAACTTTAAACAATAGGTAGTTTTTAACACCTACCCTAGGTAAAGTCTAGGGGGGGTGGTGTAGGGGCTGGCATCGTTGTGTATATATTAGTGCGCTTCATCCGAGAGATGTGTTTGTGTGGTGCTCGTTCCTTCTATGCCAACCAGGTGTCGCTTTGCGATACCCGTTTGGTACAAGAGGGGGCAGCACCACGCCTCGCTTCCAGCTCCTACCAAGGAGCCTGATGAACCGCAGAAGAGGACTGGACCAGGTCCAGTCCAGACATGTGTTATCTTCTCTAATAAAAGCCTACCCGAGCGGTAGGAAGTCTAGGGCTTTGACCAACCCGAAATCCTCGTGTTGTGTTGGTGACTCTAGTGTTAAGCGACCCAAAGAGCCACCCAGCATATAAGTCGAAACGAAACCGTTACACCACGATGGCTTGGCATCATGGCTGTTCACATAGAGTACTGCCCTATAGCCAAGCTTTTAGCCCATTTTCTGATGTGTCCTAAGTCCTATAATTATTGTTAATTTGGTCCTAAGCTGCACAATAGTTATTAGTCTAATTGAGAATCGTCACAGCTCCTGTAATCCCATTAAAAGAATTTTTTACTCATGGTAGTAGACCACTAATCCTCTTAATAGGTAGTTAACAAGTCCAATATTACACCTAACTTGGTTTATGTGAATCATTCCTAACAGCTATGACATTTAGCCATAGGGGTAGCTATAGTATGCAATATTAGGACCTTACTTGCATGCTATCATTCTTACAGCGACTGCCGTCGAGGTAGGATCTAGGCTCTATCCCCCTCCCCTGTTTATTGCCATCATGATGCATGAATGCAGCACTGCTATTAACACTTTAAAAACAGGATCACATACACACGCTGATTATTGTCATCATGATGCATGAATGCAGCAGTGCTATTAACACTTTAAAAACAGGATCACATACACATGCTGATTATTGCCATCATGATGCATGAATGCAGCACTGCTATTAACCCTTTAAGAACAGGATCACATACACACTCTGATGATTGTCATCATGATGCACAAATGCAGCACAGCTGTTAACCCTTTAAGAACAGGATCACGTACACACACTGATGATTGTCAACATGATGAACGAATGCAGCACTGCTATTTACCCTTTAAGAACAGGATCACATACATGTGACTTCTCTATAGGACCTCTATTAGATTTCTCTATAGGAGTTCTATTGGGTCTATGGGACTTCTCTTTATGACTGGGAGTTATCTATGGGACTTCTATTGGATCTATGGGACTTCTCTAAGGGTCAATGGGACTTCTCTATTAGATTTCTATATGGGACTTTTTTATTGGACTGGATCTTTTCTATGGGACTAGGACTTCTCTATGTGACTTCTTAATAGGATCTATGTGACATATAGGACTTCTCTATTAGAGTTTCCTATGGGACTTTTATTGGACTGGGACCTCTCTATAGGTCTTCTCTGTGATCAATGGGACTTCTCTTTATGACTGGGACTTCTCTATGGGATCAATGGGACTTTTCTATATGACGTCTCTATTGGATTTCCATATAGGACTTCTCCTTTGGACTGGGACATCTCTATGGGATCAATGGGACTTTTCTATATAACTTCTCTATTGGATTTCCATATGGGACTTCTCCATTGGACTGGGACTTCTCTATTGGGTCTATGAGACTTCTACTGGGACTCCTCTGGTATCAATGGGACTTCTCTATTAGATTGCCATATGGGAATTCTCTATTAGACTGGGACTTCTCTGAGGCCTATGGGACTTTCTCTATGAATGGTACTTCTCTATGGGGTCTATCAGACTTCTCTATATGACTTCTATATGAAACTTCTCTATGGGATCTATTGGCCTGGGACTCATCTATTTGACTTCTATATGGGACTTCTCTAGTGGACTGGGTCTTTTCTGTGGGATTGGGAATTCTCTATGGGACTTCTGTATTGGAGTTATGGGACTTCTCTATAGGACTTCTCTATCCCTAAATACTTGTTAATAGTTATTATTTTCAGAAATTCTCAATTATAAGTCAATGTGGCATTACAGCTACGCTGTACCTTTCTGAATTCTTAAAATCTTAAAAATCTTTAAAAAAAAATCTTTATATTTGTGCCCTCGTCTCCTATAGATAAGCTGTTATCAGTGAGAAAGTGAAGGCATCCCTGCCATCACTATAAGGCGACGCTTCTTTGCTACAATGTTAAAGTATATGCATTCTATTTGGAAACCTTTTTTCCTGCCCATTTGTGGTGGACAGTGCTGCTGTCATCGCACAAGCTTAGCCATCCTCTGGGTGTGGGAGTTACAGTAGGTGCCACCCCTCCTCTTCCGAGTAAGGTGCGACTATGGCGCGTTCCTCTAGTTAGCCAATGCAATTGGGTGTGGATGTTCTAGGTGTTAAATACGTTTTTATACTCCTTGCAGGGTATCAGGAATTTTTAAAGCTAATTACTGTAACAAGAAAATCTGAGCTGGATGATATCTACATAGTTGAATTTTTTTCTTCAATGATTTGAAACAGGGTATCAATGTCCTGTACCCGTTTATCGGTTCACGAGTGGTGGAGATTCTACCTGAGGACCTTGTCACCATCCTCTCTCAGGAGAACCCCTTCCTCTATAAGATCTCAGAGTTTGCAAGGACAAACTTAGAGAAATTAGGTGAGTACAAGACATTCGGCCAAATGAAAGATTTGAATTATTTTTTTTCAGATATCTGGATTAAAATGGGCTTATCCAGTATATATTGTATATACAAATGCATGGGATTGTAGCAACTGAGTTTATTTAAAC
Organism: Acholoe squamosa; assembly: GCA_949317995.1. Lineage (NCBI taxonomy): Eukaryota > Metazoa > Annelida > Polychaeta > Phyllodocida > Polynoidae > Acholoe > Acholoe squamosa. The sequence continues at coordinate 31,751,624 of OX439038.1, forward strand.
TATGTAATTGTAAGTAATGGTTGTAAATGCGTCGTTCAGCAGATTGTTGCCCATCACGATAGATGTTCTACATTTGTCCTTAATGCTGTGGTATATATGAAAAGTAAAACCTCTCTTGCATGTCTGTTACCTACCTCCGCTGTTTGTATTTCAGACCAAGGAGGAGTTGTGTTCATTGTCAAAGAAAGTGGCAAGTAAGTAGTCCATAGAAGCTATTCTGTCAATATATTATCATGATAATCGATGAGGAGCCGAGATCTAACACTAGATGGCCCTTCAGGATCCCGGTTTCCATACAGGTTTTCTACCTGTAGAAATCTAGATGAGAAGACTAGGATCACGTTCGCCTTGACTCGGCCCATCAGTCAAGAACGAAGACTGGGATCACGTTTGCCTTGACTCGGCCCATCAGTTAAGAATGAGAGAGGCAGGGGCCTAGCGGCCGTTTCTGGAACTAGTGCATTCTTCTCAAAACGAGGAATCTGTCAGTTTTTGAAGCAAGTTTCTATCATTATTAGTTCAAAAGTTATGCCTAATAATATAACTGTGCATTTTTATCAAGTTTGAAGAAAACTTTGCCAAAAGACTACGGACCCCCCTCTACCCCCCTCTGGCTGTGGTCCATAGGCTTATGCATTAGGGTTTTAACCCCCTTTCATCCACACACATCTTGAACAAAAAGTAGCGTTGAAACCATATGATTTTACATTTCTATCTTGATTAACACTTGTCAATGGACATATTTGTAGTTTTTGAAAGAAATTGTTTGTCCAGTTTGGGAATTATTCACCAAAGTTCCCCCAAAACCCCAAATGTCTAGCTATCAGCCCATTGGACTCAATGCTAAAGCATCCTACAAACGATGGCTAGTACTGAAGAAAGTAGCTTTGCTACCCCAACTTTTTATTCCATATTTCAGTTATACATCATGTAAGGAACAAATATTTCAATTCACAAGAAAATCCTTTGTCAATTAATTTTTGGGTCACCTGGAGCCCTTGTCCTTAAGGAACATCTTATTGTAAAACAGAGAAAGTATTCACACTGAGAATTGAAACTCGACACAGACTTCAATGTTAACTTAATTTATTATCCTAATTTCAATAAAGTAAATCACTTCCCTGGATCTGATGAATGTTCCAAAGTCCAAGCGGCCCATAAGCAATGACCTTGAAGAAGGTGATTTTTAGTAGATTACAGGCGCCCAATTTCTTTTCTGTTCCTTGGTAGACTGTTCCACTATGTCATAGGGATATTCTAATTATTTACAGACCAAACACACCAGCATGTGATATTATCCTGACTGGTTGGAAAGGCAAGGCGTCTACACGTTCTTTCTTGAAGCGGTTTGAACGTTCTCACTACCTTCGATTATTTGGACATGAATTGAAGACGAAGGGTAAATGCATTCAGTACTCTCAGATGGTTAGGATACTCCTTGTAGTTGTCAAAATGCAGTCAGACAAGTTAAAAACTAAAATAAGAGAGAACTTTATAATGGACGTATGTCAGAGTAACGAGAAAAAAGTAAGAGTGAATATAAAAGTTGAAGTGGGAGCCTAGACAGTAAACCCACAATTGGGCTCAAACTGGAAGGACTTGACCTTTGAATGCCTGAGCAGTGGCCTTGATGACTTATTATGGACAGTGGCGGCCGTGTTAAACTTTGGCGGGTTACGTTTTGTGGTACCTAAGATGAAAGTTGTAATTATTGTAATTCCACAGCCGCTTATTCAAGATCTAGTTTTAGTGCATAAGAGCTATTTCAGCACCCCATTTCCTTCGGTGCTTATAATATTTGAGATGGGCACTTATTTAAAAAAAAAAAAAAACGGGTGCTTAAAAGCGACAATGTGATATATATTGGTAGTATAATGCTATATTATATTAACAGAGGAGAGGGATGCAGAAAAAGCCGCTCAGAAAACAGCTGATGACACTCAGACAACAAACACTAATGACGTCAAGGACGAAGTCAATGAAGAAGATGCCAAGGACGAAGTGAAGAAAGAAGACGTCAAGGACGGAGTGAAGGAAGAAAATGTTAAGGATGGAGAGAAGGAAGAAAAGGAAGTTCCTTCTAGTGAAGCATTATCTGCAGTTGAAACAAAAGATGAATCTGAATTGAAAACAGAAACACAGACAAAAGAGGAAGAAACTAATCAAACATGAGAAAAGAAAATATAAGAAATTACTAAGTGATGAGATAAAGAAAGACTTTTATGTTTCGAATTGGATGATACAGTGTGAGAGTCGGCTAGGGTGTCTGGGTGAATGTGTCTGCTATAGTGGATCACTGAATGCTCACAGTGACTGTCGAGTAGAAAAATGAGTACATGTAGGCTATTTAAAACATCTTTGTAGATATGTAATGTATCATGTGTCTCAAGAAATAAAATGTTCACAATTGGCATAGATATGAACAATACAGGTATTGTGTATGCGAACCTCAGGCTTACTGCATCATTTATAACTTTACAAAATAGGGGGTGCCTTATAGGCGAGGTATAAATAAATCGGAATAGTATTAAAAGTGCTCAAAATCAGTCCCTAGGTGCACCTTATAGCTTTCTCTCCAGCTCAGGGAGTACCTTATACGTGAGGTGCACATAGTATGGTATTTATCTTTTTTTCTATCAAAAAATTTTGGATGCTACCTATTGAGTAGTGCCCCCTTTACACAACACCATATTACTACCATAATCTCCTGCGTATAAGACGCGTCTTATATGCGAGGTTTTAGTTCTCCCTGGATCCGCAAGGGGGACACCAAGAGCTTTATTTTGATATACAAGACACTCCCCCTAAGTCATATTATGACATAGATGGCTCCAACAGTGTCTGGGAGGCCAGAGCTACACATAGCTTCTTAAAATCCATTCAGTAGAAGAAAAGTTATGAATATTTTTTCTTCATTCATTCTTTTGGGCATAATCTAAAACTAGGTGCGTCTTATATGCGGGAGATTACGGTAATACCTATTTACAATTGAACAAATTCTTTATATCAAATCGCAATTAGTTCTACTGTAATAGGCATATTGCTAAACATAAGCTTATATCAAATCACAATTAGATCTACTGTAATAGGCATATTGCAAATTATACCACTATTCGGCCACCTGCCTTAATGTTATGCCCTCTCCTACCAGTGCATTATGAGAGCATATACGCACATGTGCTTTTTAGGGATTTTTGGATATACTTTTTCTAGGTCAAGTTGGACTTAGAATATTTTGGGAAATGCTGGCGGACATACAAATTCAGTCTCACCATTGTTCCAATGTGAAAAATCATCCAAACTCGTCGGGGAATTGAACCCCGGCCGCAGTGGAGATAGGCGAAGGCCTTAGCCATTGCGCCACACTGAATGGTGAGGAAAATCAAAGCAAAGGTTGAACTCTACTAACCTGATAGTGAAAGGTCCGTGTGTCCACCCAGTTTTTGTATCGAATCCAACCATGACATGTCGAGATATTAAAAAGAATACATCCTTAGATAGTCTAGATGATCCCTCCATACCAAATGAGTCCATAATATTAACAATAAAGAAGAATCCATTGATTTTTCCATCGTAAGCGGGTCGCGGTCCGGCCATTCCCACCTGCCTCCTTGTCCGGCGAAAGTGTGTCAGTGGCCCGGATGTAGATGTAGGTCATCTGCTTGTGTTACAAGGAAGACGCCCAAAATTTCGGACCATTTTGGAAAATCAATGGATTCTTGTTTATTTTGAATATATTGGACATAATGTGTATCAGAGATGTCAGAGTTTCAGATTTTCTCTGATTTCAGAGTTTCAAAGGTGATATTTTACTACAGAAATAATAAGAAAAGAAATTTAAAATGAATATTTTATAATTCTGACAATCCTTAAAGATACACCAAACCCTAAGTGATTAATTTTGAAGGTATTTGTCACTCTGATTAGGGTATAACCCCACTTTTGAAGTGCCCAAAAATAATTTTCAGAGTTTCGCCAAATATCGAACTGACATCTCTGTGTGTATGTAGGGATCATCTAGACTATCTAAGGATATGAACCTGTTAATTTCTCAATTTTTATGGTTGGATTCAATACGAAAAATGTGTGTAAACACTGCGGTACCTCTCCCGGCAAGGAACAAAAACAATGGCTTCGCGCAGAGCGGTGACATGGGCCGTATCGCTTGCTTTTACAAAATGTCTTCTCGTGGCTATATTCTGTTGATATCAGGTAAGAAATTAATACAAAATGGAGGAAAAGGTGGTATAAATGTAATATGGCATAAATATGACCGCACACAGGTTGTATATTGACGATATTGCACGAGGCCGTTAGGCCGAGTGCAATATTCATCAATATACAACCCTTGTGCGGCCATATTTGTGCTATATTCCATTAAAATTAGGTTATATCAAATCGCAATTAGATCAACTGGAATAGCCATATTGCTGAACATTAACTTGTTGATGTCCATATGGCTAGCCATTGGCAGTGATTCAGTGATAGTACCAAAGTGTGGCAGATAAACAAAAACTGATAAGCTTAATAGGACTTGTAGAGGTCAATGGTCAAGTGGCCTGATTGTTGGCCTGCTGTCCAGCTCCAGTTGGGGCCGTCGCAGATCGGTCCAATGTGAGGTGGTTAGTGTGTGAATGTAACCAGTTTGTACGACACTACGTCCAGCTGATGTAGAGGTGTCTGTTGTATGATGTAATTGAGATAAAGATAAAAAAAAAAAAAGTCTAACTTGTACTACAGTTTGATACACAACCATCCTGCCCTAATATGGTCATTTTGGACTCGGCCCTGTGGCTTCTGTCTAATTGATTAGGCACTGTAAATTGTGAGAGTCCTCTGAGATGTGTGTTTTATCTATAAACTAAGTAGGCCATTAAGTGTGTATGTGTGATATAGGACAAAGGCTCTGCAGTTCTAGGTATGGAGTCAGTATTGAAAGCATGTATGACAGTACCTACACATGATAGATGTGTGACCCTGATGTACGTAAGCAGCACAGGATTCAGTTATAAAACGACCAACAAGAAACGGGGTGAGTAAACCTCTCAACTTAGATACAGAAAAAGCTCCTTTTTTCAAAATATTTTATCAGATTTTCTATTTGCAAATACCTAGTGTGTTATGTTGGTGAGATGTTTTATCTCAAGTTGAATACGAGAGGCCCATAGGTTTAACCAAGAACCTCCGTATCACACACCCCAGTGTGATAACCCTCCCCCGGATCACACTGGCAGGGAAAACAACCAAAATCATCAAATAACTGATGATAAATTCATTTCTAATGCCAAATCAATGGAATTTTGAACATATCCGACTAAATTAACTTGAGATAAATACAAAGGAGCACTCGAATTGGTCAGCACTGATAACCCTCAGTGCTGACCAATTCTCATGCCCCTTTGTCTATATACAGGGATGAAAGTCACAAAGCATGAAAATCCCTGAAATGGGGCAATATCGGCCTAAAAACCTGGGTTTTTATAAAAAATATATAGGGCCTGGGAGCTTCAAAATCCCTGAAATCAGGGAAATCCCTGAAGACTTCCATCCCTGTATATATCTAAAAGTACTGCGGTGTTTGGGTATGATATAAAACTGTGTTGCATAATCCTGGACTGGGAGGTGTATTAGACTTGGACGTTTTGCTGAGTTAAAAGCACACAGGGCTAACATTTGTTGTACAAACTTGTGGTTCAAAATAGCTATATGACAATGGGGGATTAGTTTATCCTAGACGGAATTAGACAACAGACTTACATCATTTATTTAATACCACTGATAGGGTACCAAAGGTGATGGCCCAGGATGAACGACTGCAAACTGCTGATCACAGTGGAGCAGGGAGGGCGATGGCCTACAAGCCAGCCAAGACTCAGATGTCATCTGAGGAGTCTACACACGAAAGGAGTGAGGATGCCGAGAAACTGAAGGGGAATTCCAAGCAGACAAAAGCAGATGGTGGATGGGGTTGGCTGGTTGTGGCTGGTGCGGCTATTGTTAACATGATGTTCGGCATCAACTATCGAATGTTTGGACTTGTCTACCTGGAGATGCGAGAACGCTTCCATGCATCTGCAACAGCTTCCGTGTGTGTCGGTGGGGTCAATCTACTTCTGGGTGGCTTCTGTGGTATGTACTCAAATGTTTTCTTCCACGGATATAAGATTATATGGTGTGCTGAGATCCATCTCTGAGCTGACCAAAATTTTCACTCAGTCTCAAAGCTTGACAACATAAGATGTAATAATTCCATCCACCATTTTCTCTATCATTGACAGGGCCTGTTGGGGCATGGTTGCTGCAGCGCTATTCACATCGTTCAGTTACTGCAGTAGGTGCATCCCTGGCGGCAATAGGGATGATTGGTACAGGATATGTACCGAACCTACCCCTAGCCTATGTCACTTATGGTGTCCTAACAGGTATGACAGTTTTTTTTGCTAATGTTGGGAAGTGTATCAGTATATACATCGTGGTATACCACGATGTATATACTGATACATTTATTTGATATAGAAGCCTTCTATTTTTATCAAACAGCGCTTCTTACCATGTGTATAAGGAAAATACATGTCATTCAGAAATCAGGAAATCCTGATAAAACCTGATGACTTACTTCCCTGGACCCTTACATCACATATATATTTTCATCACATTTTCTCAGTCACACCTTGAGTCGATAAGGATTGATGGGTGTGTGTGTAGGGGGGGGGGCTTACTCCAGTTCAGGGTTCCTACAGGTCAGGGAGAGTCGGGGGAAATAAATATGAGCATGGAAAATCAGGGAATTTGATTAAATTTTGCTGTCAGGGAAAATATGTAGAATGTAGCTCTTGTGTTTGATTTAAGACAAGTCTGTCCTGATGGCATTCAAGATATTTCCAACGAAGGCACATTTATTTTCTGAAAGTTGGGCTTTGAGTTACTATCGATAACTTAACAGTAGCATTTGTAATTGCTGTTCTAGATAAGATTTTTTTTTTTTTTTATAGATTTAAGGTTAAATGGTGTGTCACATTCTGCAGCGTTGTAATTTGGTCAGGGAAAACTCATCATTATTGGTCAGGGGATTTTGATCCCTGATTCTTGTGGGAACAATGCCAGTTATTGATAGTGACTTATCATAGCTGATGTATGATGCACATAGTCATCTTAGTTTCTAATTTGGTGTTTGTTGCAGGTATTGGGATTGCACTAGCACACTTGTCTGCTGTAGCTATTGTGGGCGAGTACTTTGACAAGAGGAAGGCTCTGGCATTGGCTGTCCAGTCTGTCACCAGTGGCCTCTCTGCTGTTCTCTTCTCCCCGCTCATGGCTCTTCTCTTCACAGAGTTCAGCTACCCTGGGACATTCCTCATCTTTGGAGGCATCTTCGCAAATATGTTTATATCTAGTGCCCTGTTCAGACCTCTGGAGAATGTGATTGTCAAGCAGAGAACCCTTTGTAAGACACCATCAGCTGGAGTAACACAAGGCAGAAAGTATGCAGTGTATGATATGACAACCTCACATCTCCAGGTTACCGGGAAACAAGGGCATGATATAACAAAGCGCCCTGGACATACCAATGGGAACTTTATAAAAAGCACAGAAGGCACAGGAGAGGAAACACCTTCCCTTTCAAACTCATCCCAGGAGAAACCTGTGTGTTCTGGATGTAGTAGTTTATTTGTTGCACTACAGAATCCTGTCTTTTTGTCTTTCTTCTTCCTGTTGCTGTCTGTGACTGCTGGGCGGGCTGTCACCAGCTGCTTCTTACCAGCACTAGCCCTGGAGTTTGGCACCACTTTAACAGAGGCCTCCTTGCTGCCCGGCATCTCCGGAGTCTCGGCGGCCGCTGGTAGCCTCCTTGTTGGGGCCGCCTTCGATACGAAGCATGTGCGGAAGTATCGTGTGTATCTTTACACTGTGAACACCTTTATAATAGGAGCCACCATGCTGTGGATGCCATTCACCAGGAGTTTTGCTGGTCTAGCTGTACCTACTGCCATCAATGGAGTGAGCAGCACAGTGATCTTTGCCCAACAGATGACTGTCTTAACAGACTTACTCGGGAAGGAACATGCTGTGGCTGGATTAGGCATTGTGCGGGTAGCCCTGGCACTGGGGTCTATCCTAGGTCGTTCTGTCTCAGCCATATTTGTGGACGTCATGGAAACAAACAAGATTGGTTTCTACATTACCAGCTGTCTGCCTATGGTAGCCTCAGTATTTTTTGTACTGGTGGTATATGTCCATTCTAGGAGAGATGCCCATATTATTGACACACCCACAGCTGTATAGTGTATTCTTTATATGTCAAAGTTAAGTTATAGAGTAGTTTTATCACAATGCTTTATAAAAACTTTAAAAAAAAAATATTCTGTTTCAGGAATGTCTATATTGGGAATAAAATGCAATAACTTACAATATCTAAGAGTGAATAAAAACATAACTGTTCAGATAACAATAGTTATATATTATCAATAAATACTTAAAGCTTGTGCGCTTAAAACAGAGCTACGCAATAATGGAAAAGTACTGACATTCATTTGAGATGACTCAATAGTGACTCCCTTCTTCAAGAGTATGCACAATGATGATACAGGTACTAGCATCTATAAAGCATAAGAACAGATCAATTACCAGAACGCTGACGAAACAAATACAATTCATCTGCAAACGGTATATGAATATTTAGAAGTTATTGGTACAATAATACTATGTATGACTAGTCCCTCTGGTTCCGATAAAGGCCTATGGGTAATGAAAGTTGATCGATCGTGATTTTCCAATTGGAGAGTTCTGTGGTTCTTAATGGTAGAAAAAGGATAGGTTAGCTGAGTATTTGGTATTTGAGACGGTCAATAAAGATTAGTGCGGTTCCCAGTGTGCCTCCAGTGATAATTCTTGGAACAGTGCAGCGGGTATAATGTATTAGTATTAGACAGATGTTTGATGACTGAGCTCCTTGATGACCCTTTCTATCAGTTCAGCCTTCTTGTCCCTCGCCTTACATTGGATACCTTTTGTTCTTAGCCAGGATATTAACGTTGCTGTGTTTGCTTTGCCCAACTGCAATGCAAAAGAAATGAACACTTATGAAAGCATCAGCAATTCATGGAAATGCAATTGGGTTTATTTCAAATAACTTGCCATTCTGAAATTGTAATTCTACGATAGAGAGGTATAGTAATGGGGCCTACCTGACCAAGTCGAGCCAGCTCCTCGACGTTGATATTCTCTTGCACCTTCATTCGTTTCTTTGTTTGTCCATTCTCGGAATCCACCTGGTATGATAGAAATCATTTAGTTCATTAACATCATGATCCCAAGTTTGGTGTAATATCCTCTAACCTATAGGCAGGGTTAAGCGCTGTCTTTCTGTGCACTTATATTGTAATGTAGCTTTACATAATAGAAATTCTTTTATTAGATATTTCAAATCTGAAAATATTTCTTACAGAGAAAAGCAGCGAAATCATGGACATTAGAGACCCTTACATTAACACTGTGTTTCATAGGTACTTTCATAGGTACTGGCTGGGACGGTCCGACCAGATCTTCATGCACTGTTTGACGATAACCTATCCCTGTTGTTTGCTGTCTAAATGACGCTGATGCCCCAGCAACGAGAGGTCTGCTAGGGGTAGTATAATTAAGGCTACTACCAGGGCCATGATGAGCCATTGTTGCTGATGTGGGGGTAGCAGACTGGGAGGGGGACCTTGGGGCAGCACATGCTTCAAGCGGCTCATGTAGGTGCGCTGCCCAATCCTGCCGAGGCATACTTCCTGGGTTTGCCACTGTCGGTGTGTGAGCTGCTCCTTGTACCATTGGTTGCTTGTGATTTCCCTGAGAGAACCTCTGAATGCTCAGTGCTGGTGGCTTTGGTGGGATACGGGGAATATTTGGCTTGAAAATGGGAAAAGCTCTCTCTAACTGTGAAGCTGGTTTCTGGGACTCTGAAGCTTTATATTGAGAATTCTTGAAAACCTGGCCAAATCGGGGCACAATGCGAGTTGTTCCAAGTGATGCAGTGATTGTGTAGGATTCTCTGTTAGAAATTGGGGTGTTACTACATGCTGGTGTTTGGTAGTTGTACTGATCGTCACTTTGCTTTTGAGAAGGGCCTCTCTGAGAAGCATATGTCTGGGTTTGCTGTAACAGAGAAGCTCCTGGTCTACATGTAGCTGAGGCGGGTGGACCAGGCAGGTGCTGGGTACTGACTGGTGGTTTGTAGCCAACACGAGTTGTTGGTGCAAAATCAGTCAGGTTAGGTCCTCTGCCACTCCCTGCACTACTCACATCCTCTACCTGGATAAAAGAGGGGAATGGATGCTTCAGTAACTCAATCTTTACTCACCCTGATTCTTCTGCAGATAGCAGGGAAATGGACTAAGGGATTACTAGTAGAATTTGACGAAACTTACCTGTAAGTTGATGTAAAATTAGGATTTTACCGAGGGCACACTTCGTGGTGCCGGGGTGATTATACAAGAAGGAGGCCGGGCCGCGCATGCGCAGTCAGATCTTCAGAGCCAGTTGGAGAGGTTAAACCACTTAACTAATAACACAGTTTAATAGTGAACTGATAACTCAGTTCATAAGACTAAAAGAATTTTGACTGAAAATTGTGATTATACCGGGCCGCGGCGGGAGGGCGTATAATCACCCCGGCACCACGAAGTGTGCCCTCGGTAAAATCCTAATTTTACATCAACTTACAGGTAAGTTTCGTCAAATTCTACTATTTTACCTCGGACAACACTTCTAGTGGTGTCGAGGTTATTCTACGAGAAGTTCAGAGCGTGAGTGAAACCTCTCCAACTAAAAAACCATATATCATAACCAAATCACCAAACACATATATACAAGTCAACAGTCAGGAATCTATTTATTATTCCAACTCGCTTGACTTAATCCATTATATACACAACTAGACATTATACAATAACCTATCTGCCACATCTGTGGGGTCCACCTCAATAGGTTTGTCATAGAATGAGGCAAATGAGTTGGCACTCCGCCAACCTGCTTGTCTCATGATAGCATTAATGTCTGCTCCTAGGGCTTTTGCTTTGCTTGTGGAAGCTCCTCTCGTTGAGTGGAGTCACCATCTAGTAATGTCTACTCCTGCCAAGTCCATTATCTCAAGGGCCCAATGGGCCAACGTGGATCTAGCAATTCCCTCATGGGGGAAAATTGAACTAATTAACAGTTGATCCTCATAGTCAGGTCTCAACTCACAAGTCCTTTCTAGGTAGTCCTCTAGTGTTTTGACAACGCAGATTCTCGTATCCGCGGGAAACCTCTTTAGCTGAACAGTGCTAAGCCGGTCCCCTTGTTTGTTGGATTTTAACAACTTACTTAACTGGAACACCACTCTATCTTTTTCAAATGATAGACCAGTGACTTCTAACGCAACAATAGTTTGACCCCGTTGTGAGGTAGTCAACAATAACAGTATAGCTAGTTTCAACGACAACTCTCGTAACGTCATATGTACATTGCTTTTCCACTCTTTAAGGAATGTCAAGACTACCCCTACATCCCAGAATGTTGGATATTTAGGTCCTGGCGGTTTTCTCTCATAAGCACCCTTGGTGAGCCAACATACATCTCTATGTTGGCCTACCGTGATGCCCCCTGACAGGGGAAGAACTGCGGACAGTGCACTTCTGGCCACAGACAGTGTGCTGTGCCCCAGCCCTTCCTTCTGCAGTCTACGTAGGAAGGCACAAACTTCCGGCAACGAGGGTTTTAGAATGTGAATGTTCTTTTCCAAACAGAAATCTGCCCACTTACGTATGTACGTGGAGTATGTCTTTTCGGTAGTGCGCCGAAATGCGTCTAAAATTAACCCGATAGTGCCTTTAGTATAGCCTTCTTTTCTGAGCCTTTTACTCAACAAATCAGAAAAGCCGCCAAGCCTAAGGTCCCTATTTCGGCAGTCCTTCTTGGCTTTTCATAACTCTCAGGTTCTGGGTCTAGTGACACATAACAAGGCAATTTTGCATTGATTCTAGATGCAAACATGTCAACCTCAGGTACTCCAAACTCTCTACAGATTCTCTTGAAGATACTTGGACTCAGTTCCCACTCTGTGTCATCGGAAAACTTTCTAGATTTATAATCCGCTAGTACATTTAGTACCCCCGGGATATGTGCAATGGACAACCAGTTTTTCTTTTGTTCACACCAATCCCAAATCAGCCTTGCTTCATCATTGCATTGTTCTGACCTAACCCCACCATGGTTCTTCACATAGGCCAATGCTGTTGTATTGTCAGTGTATACTTTCACATGGCAAACCTCCTCTTTCACCAGGCTTTGGAGGCCATGTCTGATGGCCATCAATTCCTTGACATTGATGTGGAAGTTCTCTTCCACACCAAGCCATCTGCCACCCGCAGTGACTTCCCCTCTATGAGCTCCCAAACCATCATCCGAAGCATCTGTAAAGATCTCCAACCCCGGTGAACCCATAGAAATTTCCTTACTAGCCTCAAAATCGAAATGCTCTAGCCACCACCAAATGTCTTGCTTTCCCTTGAGCTTCAGCCTCATTTTTCCATCAAAATCTCCCCTTGTCCTTTCTAGGGCAAGGTTTTTCTCTCTTTCTAGTCCTTTGATATGCCCCAGGGCATATTGGGATGACGGTGCGTAAGCAGTCATTAAACCTAACAAACCTGCCACCTCCCTGATGGTTGGCCTATCCCTATTCAGTAAGTCACTTGCTGCTAACCTGAGTTTTTCTACTTTCTCTACAGTAGGGGTGATGATCATTTCCTCCGAGTTTAAGTTAAACCCCAGAAAAATCAACTTAGTATCTGGTATCATGACCGACTTGTCTTGATGCACAACAAACCCTAGGTAATCTAGCCATCTTGCTAATTCCCAAGCTGTAGCCATACATTCCTCCTCAGTGTCTGCCATCACAAAAGAGTCATCAATGTATGGGAAACATTGTGCCCCCTTTCCCCCTAGCTTGGCATATATTGGCTTGAGAATTTTCGTAAAAATTCTCGGCGCACAAGATAAGCCATTGGGCATGCACACAAACTCATAGAGTTGTCCATTCCACCTAAACCGTAGATACTTCCTATGATCCCCAGATATAGGTACCGAATAATATGCATCTTTGAGATCAATTGAAGCCATAAAGCATCCCGGTCTCATCATATCCAGAGCAGTTTGTAGGGTAGCCATTTTGAAATGTTCGTACTGAACATGTTTGTTGAATTTTGTCAGGTCCAAAATTAGTCTATGTTGACCATTTGGTTTAGGCCTCAAGAAGACATTTGACACAAACTGCCCTGGAACTGGATCAACCTTCACTACAACGCCTTTAGCCTCCAACTTCTCTATCTCTGTTACCATGATCCCCTGTTCTTCAGGTGTCATCCTGAACTGGAAAGGCTCTCTTTCCTGTAGAGGATAAGACACTAGTGGTATGTGCACTCCACTTACCATGCCTAACACCCAGGGATCTCTGGTAACAGCAAACCACCTATTAACAAACCTGCCAATAGAACCAGCAACAAAATTCTCAGCCGTATTACAAAGGAGGCTCACCTGGCTGTTTAGCGTGCCCCCTGTTTCTGAAAACCCTGCTTAGCCTGCGCTCTTGGAGCCCTGGGTCTTCCTCCCTGGTTTGTTGCTGTGCAGGCCTGATGAACGGTTGGTTCATGGCCTGGTTCCCATAGATCGCCGTTAGAGGTGACTGGAACACCGGCGGTCCGTGGTTCGAATAGGACTGTCCTCCTCTCCTTGCCTTGCCACCTCCAGCCCCACGCTGGCCTCTCTTGTGCACAGGTGCTGCCTTATGGGTGATCGCCTTAGCCACAGCCGCTGCTTTAGCTTTAGAGGCAGACATCCCATCTGCTGTTTTCTTAGCTGCATCATGCTTCTTTTTAGTTTCCGTCACATCACCGCCGAACAAGAACATTCCCGTGTTGGCCTCCCTTGCAGCTCTAGCTAACAGTTTCTGGTAGTCCTTCTGGATCGCCGGTTTGATGATCTCTCTCCTTCTGTTCGACAGGCTGGTCATTGTCGCTGCCAGTAAAGCGTAACCATTCCTTATGTTAGTGGAAAGTTTATCCAGTTCTGGATCCGCCTTACCCTTGTCAAAACTGAGTGTTGCCAGTGGTGCGAATGCAACCATAGCCGTTAAAATGAACCCCTGAAGTTTTTTGACGTTCTTCTCCAAGATCACTATGTCTTGCCTGTCTTGAATGACTTCCTTAATTTCATCTTCTAGTTCCGGGACAATCATTTTGTCGACATTAACCGGCTGTGGATAGTCAGAAAAAAGCTTATCCCATTGCTCCTTTGGCATTCTGTCGGTGAAGGCACCATCGACCAGGTCGGCCACTCGCTTGTCGAGCTTGAATTCCCTCTTCTTGGCCGCTTGCCCTTCTCTCTGGGTTCTAACTATGTCAGCCAGACTACCATCTCCTAACGGAGCCTCCTTTCCCATGTCCTTCTTGGACTTAGTTCCTAAGTCATCGTCAGAATTGTCCAATACGACATCGGTTTTCTTCCTCTTGATCGGAGGGGTTTCATCTTCCTCTTCCTCCTCCTCCTCCTCTTCCTCGTCATCTGCTGGAGGGTAGTATCCCGGATGACCATAACCGTAAGCCCCATAGGGGTTAAAGTTCATCGGTGGAGGAGGTGGCTGGTAGCCCTTGTTCCAACCCATCGCCTGGTTAGGCTGAAAACCATACGACTGTAGCTGACCATAAGGCCCCATCGTAGAGAGCGGATGCTGCCCGTACGGCCCCATTTGTCCATAAGGCCCCATGGGTTGAGGTGCATAGAGCCCCACAGGCTGCGAAGGCTGTTGTTGTTGTTGCCCGTAGTGGCCCGTAGGCTGCGGTGGCAGTCCGTAAAGCCCCGCAGGTTGCGGTGGTTGTTGGGGTTGTCCATAGGACCCCAAAGGTTGTGGAGCTTGTCCAAACGACCCTCCAGCTTGCTGGGACTGGAACTGTCCCTGCTGCTGCCCTGTGAACTGCATCCACGTCTGGGCACCAGTAGAGGGCACCACCAGTGTCTGACCCGCCGTAGTAGTCGCGGTCGTAGTCACTGTAAGGGTAGTGATCGTAGTCGCCGCAGGCGTAGACGTCACAGACGCCGTAGTAACCATTTTCACGGGAATCTGGAAAAAATCCAGGTCAAAAGCTTCAGCAAAGAGAAATTCCCAATGCAACTCGTAACCAACTGAACTCAATTAGAACAGTCTAAAAAGGTTGCGTGTACCCTCTGACCTACTCTGAGAGTAGGCCTACCAGTAGTACTGCCTCCAAACCAATGGGAAACAGCACACCAACAAGGGCCTGAGATTGAACAATCCCAGCTTGAACCTGTCGTCTTCCAAGCCCCTAGAGGCTGAGCGCTACAGGAATTAATAATAATAAACCCTCCAATCAGATGACAGGTTAGAACCTTGGCGTCAACCAATGGAAGCACAGGGCACAAGCTCGTCTCAGATTGTACACAACAATCGAGCCCCAGCTTGAACAAATGCGAGTCTACCGTCTGCGAAGCCAAAATGGCTGAGCGCAATAGAACCAACAACCTCGTCTCAGATTGTGCATGTAATCGAGCCCCAGGTTGAACAAATGCGGGTCTACCGTCTGCGAAGCCAGAAGATGGCCGAGCGCAATAGACTTATCTAGCTCGTCTCAGATTGTACACAACAATCGAGCCCCAGCTTGAACAAACACAGGTCTATCGTCTGCGAAGCCAAAACGGCCGAGCGCAATAGACTTAACTAGCACGTCTCAGATTGTACACAACAATCGAGCCCCAGGTTGAACAAAACCACGGGTCTCAGATTGAACATAGCAATCTAGTCCCAGCTTGAACAAAAACGAGTCTATCGTCTGCGAAGCCGGGAAAATAAGACTGAGCTCAAATTCACGCAAAGCAAGCAAATCCAAGATGGCGCCCCGAAGGTCAGCCGGTCAGATCGCGCAAAAATGCAAAAAATTCAAAGGAAAATAGCTGTCTCAGTGTCCAAAGAACCACGAGCCTATGCTATAACCCTTCAGGAAGAAGAGGTGCAAAAACTTTGCACCAGAGATAAGCGAATTACTAACTTACCCCAGTTTTAAAGACAAGGCTCAATCGAAGATGACAAACGCCGTCAGCGAAAACGACAAACTGACTGCGCATGCGCGGCCCGGCCTCCTTCTCGTAGAATAACCTCGACACCACTAGAAGTGTTGTCCGAGGTAAAACCTTAATTTAACATACATGTATTTCAACAAGGCCAAAGCCACTTTAATAGCCCCTCTAGCACAATTCAAAGGGACAGTACCCCGGTAGGCTTGCCCAATACTGGTATAATTTAGATTGTGCTGGAAAGAAGTTTATTTTTTTTCATAAACATGTAGTAAACGGGCTTACCTGGTCACTGGGTAGAAGGGCAGGAGTCAGGTAGGCTGGTGACAGTTGTATTTGTAGTGGGTGTCCACAGACAGTGGGGAGACGTGAGCCCAGGTCAGTGAGGAAGGCCTTGAGGATTGGGCGAGGGTCGGTCCGAGGGAAGACGAGGGCAGCACGGGGCCGAATACAGACATCAGGGTAGGTGAAGAGCATCTCACCCACCATCTTAAAGTAAACCTGGTAGTACAGCATCCCAGAGTCAGCCTCAGGTAGGCGGTAGCCATACTGTGTAGGAGAGAATTGGAGATTTGATTATCACAAGCCAAAAATAACTCAATTAAACTTTGAGGGGGAAGGTACATTAAGCCCACCCCCTCTAATATTTTGGAGAGACAGTGAAACAAAACTACTAAATCTAGCTTAGTAGTCGATTATTTAGCCAATGGGGGATCACTAGAGTAATGTAACAAAGGCTATAGATTTCCAGTCTGAACAAACTATAAAAATGTCTTGATAATTTTTTTTCCAAATTTTCTTTTTTTTATTTTAGATTAAAAAAAAGATAACTTTTAACACAAAGAAAAAACATCGTTACTGACAGTGTTCTTCCAGTGTTTCTTCATGTCCTTGTATGACTTGAATGGGCTATCCGGGGGCATTGTGTGATGTACATTTATAACCTGTCCTTTCTTCATACTGTGAAGGGAAAATGGATCAATTAAGAAGATAAGATTACCAACAATAAGCAGGTAAAAGTGAAGGGAAAATGAATCGTTTATATTAAGGTTGAAAAACTACCAAGGATAAGCAGGTTTGAGTACTTATGGATTTGCCGCATGTCAGGACAGCATTAGAGTGTGGGATAAAACAAAATTGACGGTAAAATGCCGGGGTAAAATGCGCAACCTACCCCACTAAACTGATAACATTTCCGTATTGGCGCACACTGACTGGTTGATTGCACCCACCTTGGCAATATGTGGCACCACTTGTTTTCTATGGAGTATTCCCGTATCTTGGCTTCAGGTTTCAGGTCGTAAAACTCTCTGACCACTGGCGTGCAGATCCCTAGGTCCCTTAACTTGTAAAATGTTAGGAATGGGAGAAGAAAATACTATATGTTAGAGGTAGTTTTTTATCTAATACCTCTGTTACTTTCATGATTTCGTCCTTATGAGACCCATTGCTGATGCACAGGTGCACATTCAAAGGGTCGTAAAAGACCGGCCACTTAATTCAGCTTTTAGAACTTCCAACCCAAATCACGTCCCCTAACTGAATTAGATAAACCATCTTACATGTGTGTTCTTCGTTGTATATTCACATTTTGACCATTTAAATGTTCATACAAGAGGACCATATATACCTTTGCTGGAGGACATTTCAGAACTGCAGGAACGATTGTAAAATACATCTCATCTTCTGCCACTCTGAGGTCAAAACCTGAGGGTTTAGATACCATGCACATGTTTTAACGAGTCGTCATTTTTGTAACAAGGTGGTGGGGGAGGTTTTCAGCAAAAAGCCCGCGCATTACTTGTTAAGAAGTCAATTCACCCCCTTGAATCACAAACCAATGTGTATTCCAATCGAGCAATATGTAATATTGTTGATTTGGTTGTTTCATATGAAAACAACATACTATGTACAGTGAGTGAAAATTGACTTACGGACGGCATTCATTTTGTGTTCACTCGTTATGAAGTCTCGACCTGAAGAGAAATATCAGTTTTAGCATAGTTAATAATATGATATTTATAAACTACTGATAGTCGAAATACTAGTGATGGAAAGTGTCACTAACTGTGGACGATTAAAACAGAATATTAATGAGGCCCTTGATGTTCCCCATGTCCCATGTCGATTTTAAGAAATTACCATGTCCCATGTCGATTTTAAGAAATTACCATGTCTCCATGTCGATTTTAAGAAAAGTCCATGTCCCCATGTCGATTCTAAGAAAAGTTCATGTCACCATGTCGATATTAAAGAAAGGTTCATGTCCCATGTCACTAAGCCAAAAAATGGCCCATGTCGCCATGTCGATTTTAGTGGTCTAGAGCCATATTAATAAGTCAAATAAATTCAATCTTGTAATGGTCTCTACGAACGAATGCTAGTAAAATGTAGGAACCTGACATCATTCATCAAGAGAAGTTATGTTGACAGACGATATATCACTTAGGGTAATTTAAACAGAATAAATACTTCCTGACTACCCTGGATGAGATATTCTCCAGCTTTATTCCACGCAGGTGCTATCCTTGCGAATAGTGTGTAAGATAAACAACTTTGGTAATCCATTGCTGTCACTCTTTTTGGTTTCTCACTCTGAAAAGAAGCCAGCAAATAGGTTAATTAATCCTCTGGTGGCGGTCTGATGCCCTTGAGATTATGATCCTCTGTTGTCATGATGCACTAATCGTGTGCCATAGAGTCTACTTGCCAGCACTACATTGATATATCATACCAAACTTTCAGGAGTGAAATCAACCCCTCACCAGGGTTCCATTCACGCTATGGTGCATTAAATTACCGTAAGACCCGTACAAAGTTCATGAATAGAACTTTAACATTTCACTAATCGGGGACATTAATGTGTGCCGTACCACTACAACCATCTTATAAAGTTCAGGTCCTATGGCCAATTGTGGTGTGAAGGTAACTCGTTTTATTTATGATAACTTATGTAATCAAAATCTAGATACCTGACATCCCATCTTTTGGAATCGCGCCTGTAATCTCCCAGAACGATAAACGCTTTGCTAAAGCAAGGGACAGACAAATGATTGCAAATATATACTCCAAAAAACCCTATATACATATAAAACATTTGTACATGTCATTGAAGCTAAGCGTCCATCATACAACAAAATCAACAACAAAATATTTTATTTCTTATTGGTCCTCACTAAGTAGCAGGGCAGGGCGTTGTGCGTTTTATCTGCCCATATATGATGCACAAATTAATCTCCATAGCAATGCACAACACAGTGAGAGTAATAAAGTATCATTGATATACATCTGTGAACTCACTCACCTGCATAATTACAAGGACTTTGTTCTCGAAGTTGAGGGAAGGTGTAGCAATTATGTGAGGTTCTGTGAAGATCAGCTCCCTAAGACAAATGGGTTGTGGAGGCAAGTTACTTACGGTAATTGATACACTAGTTAGCCAATTATAATACTGAGTAGCTCGAGAACACCCCCCCCCCCTCACCTGCACCGGCGAGTAGATTCAGGGATGTGATTTCATATTAGATTTCATATTAGCAATTGTGTATGAAACTATGTAGAACAAATGACAAGGCTTTGACTAATTTGGTACTTAGGGAGTGTCAGATCACAATTTATCAGCGGAGGGGGGGGGGTGAAAACGTTTGACCCCTCTTGAGGGTGAGGGAGGGTAAAAGATTCAGCCTCTATAGCAAAGCAGCCAGCATGCTGCTATAGATACATGTAGATACAAAGAGGGGCCCGATCGTAGGATGTTTTGAATTAACCTCCTCCAGTGTTGCTACACGCCCATTGTCAAAATATAGTATGTCAAATAAGGTGTTATCACGAAACCTTTAGGATGATGGTCTTGGAAGTATTTGACAATTATGAGGCTGTATTATTTGCTCCTGGTTCATGGCCCATCACTTCTTATTTGATGCCTTCACGATAGTGTGTACCACCACTCCTCATTTTCTACATATTCTAAGAATTCAATTGCATATAATTTTGTGAATTTGCATCAGAGATTCACCTAGAATACCTCATTCTGACCACACATGCTAGGCCTATCGGTTGAAATTTCACCAAAAAATAAAATATACCGTAGTGGCCCGTTTAAGCACCGGGGTCTCAAATAAGGGGCTGGGGTACAAGGGTAATGAAATCAAAGAGCGCCCGGGCACTTAAACGGGCCATTACGGTAGTATCATTCTGACCACACAATGTTTTTTTTTTCAATTTCCTGGAATTAGAGGGCCAGCTGCTAGGGACAGAATGCCAATGAAACAAAAACATTACTTTTCTTGTTAATTATTTTCCAACAGCCTTAGGCCAGACCAAAAAATAAAGTTGGTCTACGGATTTCCCGCACCTTAATTTAAGGCCACACCAAAAAAATTAGTTGGTCTACGGATCGCCCTCTCCACATTTTCGGAAATACAAAATTTTTTTTTTCTTTGAAAAAAATCTTGTCTACGGATTTCACGCATTTCAGTTTCTACAAGTTTTCTCTTTGTAATGTTTGGCAAAATTTAAAAAAAAAAAAATTTGTTCGCTCGCCTTAATTTCCCAGCAAGGAATCCATTGGACGTTTTTTCAAAACCAAAATCCGTAGACCAATTTATTTTTTTGGTGTGGCCTAAGGAATCAAATTTTTTTTTATTTGAAAATTTACAGGGATGTAAGTCAAACTGTTTGAAAAATTCTGAAGACACATTTAGAAATCCTGCATTTAGTGTAAAACATTATCAAAACTGATGCAAAAAAAGGAAATTTGGTTGAATCTATTAGAAACGTCTGGTTCAAGAAATTCTGAAATCAGACAAAATTCTGAAAACTTACATCCCTGAATTTATTTGTCTATGGATTGCACCCGCATCATTTTGAGTGAAAATCAGATTTTTTTTTTTTTTGAGCTGAGATGCTGAACAGAAAAAGATACAGGAATATGAGACCACTCTCCAGAAAGAGAAACTTCTCGGCGTTTCAGAAATACCGACCTGGAACATCCCAAAATCATATTTGTTGTTTTAGGCCCAAATAATGGCAAATTGTCAATAAACCCTCTTGAAAATCGTAACCCACAAATCTATCTTAGATAACTAGAGATATCAGTTGGGTGTTGGTCAAACTTCTGAAAATTTTAGAGCCCTTGAATATTTTATAAGTGGAGGCATTTCTCAACATATGAAACTGCACTTAAGTCTAAATTTGAGGGGTCTCTGACCTCTGCAAGGGTGTAAGTGACTGCATGAGTGCAAAAATCCCTGAAATAATCGATTAGATGCCCCAAAATAAAGGTATTGCATAGGAATGTATAGGATCTAAGGAACTTAAAACCACCTGAAATTAGGGAAAACCCTGAAGACTTCCATCCCTGCCTCTGAAAATAGACGAACCTCTGAGGGTCTGACATCTCTGCGTACTACCCTGGGATTACTTAATTTACTACTTAATTGTGTCAGCAATTTTAAAAGGATTATAGCTCCATGGTGTGTACCTAATGTTGACCGTAGAATACCAATTGAAGTTACAATATCATTTATGAACAGGGGGGGGGTTGGTGGATTTTCGCCCGGATAATGATAAAAAAAAATTCGCTCGCTCCATATATTGAAGGCTGGAGTCTTTATGTGATGAAAAGTGGAATATTATTAAAATTGATGGTTCTGATGACTTGAACATAATTTAGATATGATCATTTACTAGGGAAGGCTGCCTCATTTGGTGGATGTCCCAATTATTAAGGTCTACAGAGAATGTTTAAGTAGAAAAATAGGTAAAAAAAAAAGAAGAGGAAATTCACCAAATCCCGAAATAAAACAGGGATTTTCTTCATTTGGCATTTCCCGGGGGCGGGGGGGGGGGTGGTCAGGCCTAGGCCTGATGGAGACAGCCTCTGGCTACCGCTCCCGGTAGGTAGATTTGGTGGTGTGGGCTCGGCCGAGTCAGGCCTGGCATGACAGGATTAATTCTCCATACAGGCCTACCTTCAGCTTTGACATTGTAAAGTTGGCAAATAATTTTTAATGCCCCCCCCCTTGACAGCAGTTAAAACTTTTCGGCCCCCCGGGCCTGAGGCGCGGAGAATTTTCGCGCCCCTCTTTAATCTATAGTAGCGCACAGGCTTTTTTGTTAAAAAGTGGGTAAATTTTTTATGCCCCCCCCTTAAGAGGGGTCAAAATATTTACGCCCCCCCTCAGGAGGGGTCTGAAAATCTAACTCCCCCACCCTCAACCCCCCCCCCCAGTTGATAAATGATTACCACTCCCTAAGGGTGGGTTTGAGGGGGGTCAGAATTTTTTCAACCCCTTGATTGGGGGGAGGTCAGAATTTTTTCAATACCTCTGATGGGGGGGTCAAAATAATTTCACCTGTTTTCAGTGGAAAACCCTGCGCGTTACTATAGGCTAGAAGGGGACGTTCGCGCGCGATTTTTGTCCCTTATGGGGGGGTGAAAAAATTATAACCCCTCAAGAGGGGGGGTCGAAATTTTTTTCGCGCGTCCGTGCGCAAACCCACCAGCCCCCACCTGTTGTTAAAAAATGATCACTCCCTAAGTGATAGCCACTGACAGTCACTGGGCCATCATTACCGAGGCTTAGCCCAGTTCCTGAACTCTCATCTCCGTTCCTCAGGCTAGGGCATCATCAAATCCTATCTCTACTATGGGAGTGGTCATTTATTAACAACAGGGGGGGGTGAAATTCGGCGGTGTGTGCTTGGCCAAAAAAATTTTCCACCGCCCCTCCAAGGGGTCTGAAATGTTTCCGTCCCCCCCCCCTTTTATTCTAGACTTTAGTGGCGCGTGGGCTTTTTCGCTCAAAAGCGGCGAAATTTTTTTTTGCCCCCCCCCTCCACTAAGGGAGTGATCATTTTTTAACAACAGGGGGGGGGGCTGGTGGGTTTGAGGGGGGGGTCAGAATTTTTTCAAACCCTTGACCGGGGGGGTCAGAATATTTTCAATACCTCTGAGGGGGGGGTCATAATAATTTCACCTGTTTTCAGTGGAAAACCCCATGCGTTACTATAGGCTAAAAGGGGACGTTCACGCGCGATTTTTGTCCCTTATGGGGGGGTCAAAAAAATTTTACCCCCTTGAGAGGGGGGGTCGGAATTTTTTTCGCGCGTCTGCGCGCAAACCCACCAGCCCCCCCCTGTTGTTAAAAAATGATCACTCCCTAAGAGGGGTCTGATTTTTTTTTGCCCCCCCCCCCCGTTGTTAAAAAATGACCACTCCCTTACCGGCATCGAAGAATCTGCGGTTGCTGGCCATGGGGTGTGCCGCCCGCTTTTTCTGAGGTAGGGATTGTGAGCGTCACGGAGCACAGTTCGTCAAGTTGTGGCGGATTCACGAAGAACAATGTCTCGTTTGCAGATATGGAACCCTCCATTGTTGGAGTAGCTACATAGGAGTGGCTGTGGAATTACACAAGGAACAAGTCTAACAAACTGATCTGGGCCAGCAAACTATACAGATCAGCTAGATAGAACCAAATAAAAACAGACTGTCTACCCCAAGCAGACGTCAACACGTGCTACTTGCTGGAACCAGCTTCCTGTTAAACGTTGGAGAACCGAGAACCAGCGACGTCTAGATAAACTGTCTCAAGAAATGTTATACCTTAGTAATATTCTGTTGCAGACGACGCAGACGCATTTTGATTTTCATCTCCACTTTTAAATGCCCGAAGAAAATGAGTTGTCAGACAGGAATATCTGATTCTCCATCGGATTCGGAGACAACGTTGGATATATTGGTAAGTCTAAGCAAAGATAGGTACCGGTACATCACATGAAAGGGGGTGTGGATGGGGGGTCCCCCATGTCACATGTCAATTTTAAAGGAGCTCTGAATCAGCTACGTCCGCCACAGTGCTAACGTCGGCGGACGTAGGTCCTCGATTCAGAGCGCCTTTAAGAAATGGTTATGTCACATGTCACTTAAATCCCCATGTCCCATGTCACCTCTAAGAACCTCTCATGTCACATGTCGATTTTAAGAAATGGTTATGTCACATGTCACTTAAATCCCCATGTCCCATGTCACCTCTAAGAACCTCTCATGTCACATGTCGATTTTAAGAAATTGCCATGTCACCATGTCAAATTTAGTGGTCCACACCCATATGAAAATTTAGTTAATGAGTTAGAGCTCAGCTAAACCCCTGTGTCTATGCTGTGCAGGAGAGTGAGTGAGTGAGTAATGGTTGTTTAACGCCATATGGACAACTAAGGTTATATTCATGGCGAGAAGTACATTACAATTTCAAAGAGGAATGTGTAAGTCCCCGCGCATGTGTGCACTACACACATCCTGAGGGGATAGGAAAGATGAGAAGTAGACCCTTTTAAGTGGGCTATGGAAGCCCGTGCAGGAGAGTATGAGGAATTGAAATCTTTTGGAATCGTGTTGATATCTCATTTCGATCTCACAGAATTGCAGAATTAGTATCTATAAATCTGACATTTTTGTCCCAAGTATTCAGGCACTTTGTTGTGACCTTCTGGATCCCAATTAGCCAAAATAAATGAAGAAATGAAAGGTAGGTAAGTTAGTAAAATGTCAATTCCATTGGAATGAATCACAATATCAGCATGAAATAAAAAGCTGTCTGACCCAGAAATTGACCAGTACGAAAAAAGATTTTTTTTACCTTGACCTTATTTCCCTGTGACCTATATATCTGAGCTACATTAGCTCATGACCTAGATTCTGATATGATCAAATGAATAGGAACAGAGGCTGTAAAATATGAAGAAGTAGACATTCTGATAACCTCATCAATGGTATTTGACCCTAACAAAGGTATTTGACCCTAAAATTAACCTCTAATGGGTTTCCTATTGACCTAGTTTCTGGCTGACCTATATATACGACTGACATAAGCTCATGACCTAGATTTCTTGACAAACTTTTTCCTGTGTGGTAGCAAGTTCACATGGTTGGGAAATCGTTAAAAATCTGTTAATTGCTCCCAAAATTGGGGAGCCTGTAAAACAAGTTTATCTTTAATACCAGGTATTGTAAGTGTCACACCTCTATGATGTATATGGCTCATGCAGTGACGTATCTAGAACTGCCAAATCACCACTGCACATCTTTTACACAGGAAAATGTGATTTTTGAATTTATTTTGCAGTCCCCAGCTGTACTATTCAGTCCACATGCACAAACTATACCTTATATGAAATGCCATGAAACATACTATTACTTTCTTTTAGATTCATTCTACTTTTTCATTTTGGACAACTTGATTTAGATGACCTTTTCAGTCATCCACTTCAGAAATCTACAAAAATGTCTAGAAATGGCCCATTTTCCCCGGGAAAGTTTCATATAGGTGAAATGAACCATGATATACCAAAATAACTTCTTATATGTGTTCATTTAATCTTTGTTGTATAAGAATATGCCAAATTCAGTGCAGTTTAATTTCCAGTGCAGCAATTTGTTCGGTCACAAAAAATGCACCACAAATGATGGACACTGCCAGGGGAGTGGTGCAGGCAGTGTTTGAACTTTGATGTACCTAGCAAAGATACAAAGTTCTGTAAATTTCAAACTTTTGACTCTGTATGCCTCCCCCTTGGCCGCTGCCCCTTGGCCCATAAAAGCATGGCACTTTCAGGTGTACACTCTGGAGGGGAGTGTACAAATGCAAGTCGGCATTCCCAGGCGGGATTCTCAAGGAGTCAACGTAGTGCAAACTCCCAATCGTCCTTTAAAAAAGCAAATAGCCTCGATGCAAAGACATTTTTGGCAAGAGAACTTTGACGGCGTAGGGACAGTATCCTTAGCCCTTTAATTGTCTCTTGTTCTATAAGAGTTTGGAGTATGATTATTTGGTTCACTATTAATCCCAAATGCCAATGTTTTGTATGAGTCCCAGCTGGCATCCAAACAGATGCGCGAATATTTGTTAGGCCCCCCCACCCTCGACAGCAGTCAAAAATTTGTGCGCCATCCCCCCCACCTTTTCGAAAAAAAAATGACCACTCCCTATAGGGTAGAGTGACCTTGAGTCATCCAGGTACCCTGAGTCGGCCATTTTGCTTGGTTTTGGGCCCAAAATGAATGTGTTAATGAATATATTAGTGGATTCTAAGCTATTTGCACTGGTGCTATATGGCAAGATATGCTATAAGCTATCTTAGGATCTTTTGGAATATAAGTCTAAGACCTTCCAGGAGCTCTAGATGACACCAGAGTTTGTGAATTATTCTTGAAGTCAGATATAGATTTCCGATAATTTTCCAGCAAGAAAATGATAGATGAGTGATAATGTGATATTGACCAAGTAACAGAGTTAACCCTAACTAAAATTGGAAAAAAGCATTGCATTCATACTCTGTCAAACATCATTTAACTTGAAATTATTCCTTTTATAGTGTTTAGTACAAAAGTCAACAACCTACTGTATACAAGTACCTTGAGTCGGCCACTATAGCTTTTTGGTCCAAACTGAACTTAGTAGTGACCATTTCATTGGGTTCTAAGTTATTTACACTGCTAGAATATGTTGAGCTGTAGTACCTGCTATCTTTCCATCTTTGGGAAAGGGAATCTAGCACTATCCATTATTTTTCAACAAAATCAACTATATTCTACCAATTAGGTAGAGAGGTCTTCTGATAGATTGACAGCCTCTTTGAAATTGTCGACGGACCGTTACAAGTCATGAACATGAGCAACTCAGGAGTCCAGAGAGTACAGTTGATGAATCCACTTTATTGTAGTGTTAGGCAGGTACATGTTGGCATGGTGATGTACAATGTGTATGCTGCCCACCTGATCAAGCTAGCTCTATACCAAGGCACTGTGTGTCATAGAGACTAGGTGTGGAGAGAGGAAAGTAAAGAATAAGAGTATCCCAAGCTAGTCCTGTATTCATATATATAGGAGCAGCTCGGGGTAGGCATGACGTCAGTCTTGGGAGAAGCATGACGTCATGCTTAGGGATTGGCAAGACCCGGCGTGCCTTGCATCATCTCACCCTGGAGGGGGAGGGGGCTTGCCTAAAGGTGGGTCGAGCTGGCCACCTGTTGGAGGAGCAGCTCGATCCCTGATTGGCTAGGAATGGAGGTGGGCGTGAGCACACTCCCACCCTGTACCTAGGGTTAGTGGGGGTCGAGGTCATGACCCCTAGCCAGGATCCGGAGGTGAATCTGAGGTCACTGGCCAGGAGAGGCAGAGCTGGGTAGAGATACCTGGCTCTGTCAGATCCAAAGGTTTGGTATAAGGGAGCCTTATAGGCGAGCTTGATCATTCGGCTTAAAATATTTCATATAATAATAAATGAACCTTGAATACCCCATTGACATATCCCCACATTCCTATTCGATTCTACACGAATGCAAAAGGTAGAGAACAAGTTCTTATAATCGTCATTGGTACATTCAAGGTTTGGCAAAACTTTATAAGGTGACTCAAAACTTGGTGAATGTTGTGTATACCTGGCTTGATACCGGTAAAAATGTCTTAACTTACATTCTTGAATCATCAACTGTGTGTATAGATCTACTTCTAAGAACAATAACATCCTCAATGGTGAGGCAGGTTTCGTTGGAAAGACACATACAAAAATATAGTCGAGCCCACAAGGTTGTGGTGACAGTCTCTACTATGTACTGATTGCTATAAAAATCTTAGAGATACATGCAAATCAAGAAAATACACATGGATGAGAAATACTTTGAGAATCCTTGTGGCAACAGTTATATTGGTTGCTATGTCCTGCCTTGAGCAATCAGGGCAGAAACAGCAGTGATACTCTGTCACATATACCGGTTACTGAATGAGATCAAGTGTGCATGGTTAACAAGTTTTATATAAAAATACATGCTTCAAAAATATATCCTCTACATAGTCGGATATTGACTAGGGCAGTAGTGATATTCTGTGCCGTATGTTGCCTTGGGTAATCAGGGCAGCCACAGCGGTTTCATTCAACGAGGCTTGCTGCAAGCGTACTTGAGTTTGACTGGTTGACAAATATTGATCATTAAACTCAATAGAAAACATGTAAACTCTGAAAACTGTCTTGTCGTTTTTAGACGATTGGCAGTAATCTTGCAATACAATAAATACAAAGGAAAAATGTAACACGCTGGCTAAGACTAAAACCCATAAATACAAATGCAAACTGTTTTGGGCTTGAAAAACAGGTATCGTCCTTTTAGAGAAAAAGGTAACTTATTGGGGGGGGGGGCTCTGTGGCACCTAGGTTTCTGATTTGACTCAGTATCCTCACAGAGTGGATTAGCATCAAGAAAAACTTACATGAGGTTTTAAAGATTTCACAGTAATAAATTTGAACGCTTTATATCAGCTTTCTTAAAAATGAATCAGCATATAAATTTGTAAACATGTGGTGAGTCTGGGAGTCCCATGGGTGGGGGGGGGTGGGAAAAATTGTGTCCCTACAATGTCAGATCAAGAAGATATAAAGTTCATAATTTTTCATGTGTATACAGTCCTAGTATTTAAATTTTCTTAATTTTGTGCCAATGCTGCTTGGTGGTAAATTGTAGTGTTCCATAGGGGATCTACAGAAGTGTTTTCCAGCAGCCGATTTTCTCCTCTGTTTGGCTTCCATGCTGTAGTCTTCATCAAAGGAGTCTATTCTAAATTTTGAGAATGAGACTTCCATAAAAGCCATGTCTCCAACTTCAGGGGAAGTTGAGGAGGAGGAGGATGAGCTGCTGTCATCAAGGGGTGAGTCTAATGTCATGTTGCTTCTTGGTGGTGGTGTAGGCTTGAATGAATGTCTTTTTGAATTTCTGTCGATGGGCCTGAAGGTGGTAAAGGAAGGTGAACTGCGTGCTGTGGCTTGTTCCTGGCTTTGATAATAAGCACAGGGGCATGCAAAGGTTCCTGGACCGTTCATACATAAGGTACACAGGTTTAAGGTGGCTGGCCTGGTTGGGTGTACAGGCTTGGGGGAGAAATAACTGTCCTTCCAAGCCGCATAGCCTGGGGGAATTGGAGTTCCAGGCCTGTTGGTTGCAAGTCCTATTTGCGTATAGGACCTGCCGGTGCGGCTTATTGGGTGGCTGGTGGTGTTGCTTGGGGGCCTTGGGTCTATTGGACCGGCTGGGAAGTCTTCTTGGTGGGGTTTGCTAGTTCTTTTGCTGGTCCAGTTGGTCCAGCTGCTGTGGCACCACCTGCTGTAGGGGCTTGGCCTGGGTCTGTAGATGGTGGCGAATCTGTTCCCAGGCTGCGCTTGCCCTGGTTGCCCTTCTTCTTTTGTGGTCCTGCAGATAGAGACAAAAACAGAGGGGTGTCTGACGTTAGAAACAGGTTGAAAACGTTGTATGGTTCACAAGGCGGTCCACAAAAATACCGAAATTTGACCAAAAAGGTTAATTTGTCTGTGTGTCGACCATGAAACAAAATACAGTAGCATTGGTATTGTATTGCTTTGGGGCGGTAGCTGTGATTAGGGAAACGGAATTAGTTCATCGACCTATAGTTTGTTTGTTTTGGGTTGCAGGCAGACCGCGGTCAATACAGAGAAAGGACGTGAGATCAATATCATTTTGTCAACGTACAAAACCTGAGTACAGAGCTCAATTGATTCACTTGGCTTAGCGCGGGTCCTGTATCCAGGGACGCTATGGTTAGTTTATCTAAATTCCACCAGGTGGTAGTAGCGAGCTGGAGCTGCACCGTAATGGCGAGGAACCAAATAAGTTATGGGGGATAAAATACAGGTATGACCTGCTCAGGTCGACTCCTACCTGTATCGAGTATGCTGAGAATTAATTATGTTGATGTTGATTGAAAGAAAATTTATTTTTGGTCGAAAAAGGGGGGGGGGGCGGACGGGAAAAGAAAAAAGAAAATTTATTTCCCTCGCGCCAAATTTTTGATCCGGGGTGCTATAAAAGGGGCGCTCGTCTGTCTGTGATGTCATAATGTTACATAACTAGGATGGAGGTGTATGAAGTCGAGCTGGTAATGCCCAACGGCACCATTCTGCACCTCACTATCACCATGTCAGGTGGATTGTAAGTATTTTCTGACCTCAAATGCGATTATGGATTTTGAGAATTTTGCTTATTCAAAACGTGGAGCTTTGGTTCAGTCTGACTTTTAATTTGTATTTCAGCATCACCCAGATCCAGTGGGTGATCATCCCTCCTGGCGGGGCGATCAATGGCTATTGAGGTAAGTTTGATCTGAACAAGTTAAAGTCTGAACATGTGCTAGTGTTGTTGTTGTGGTAGAGATGCCACGTGCGGGTGTCACATGACCGATTGTAGTCATGGTGACGGCCGTGACGTCCGTCAGTTTCGGTAGTTAGAACGAAACCAAGATGGCGCCGGGCTGCCGCGTATGGCGCGAAAGTAGTCGGGCCAGACGCTGCAACCGGTGCCAATACCGATGAACATTAATGTAGGCCGATCTATTGTGTTGGTTGGGTTAGCTGTGGTTATCATGTTGTTTTAGCTCAGTGTTGATAATGATGGCTGTGTGTGGGTGTGTTTTGGGCGTCTTTCGGGGGTTGGGGGGTTCAGTGTGGGGCGGGGGGGAGGGGGGGTAAAGGGTAGGCTAGGTGGGGGGGGCCGATCCCCACATAAGCGTCTTTGCAGCGTATGTGTAAAGGCTACCTGCCATCCCCACATAAGTGTGATGGTACCTTCCAAACGCTACTGACATTTGGGTATAACCTCGGGACGGTCCTAAGTTATATGATTGTGGGGGTGGCCGGTAGTCGCTGGGGTGGGACGGTGGTCTCCGTCATGAACCGAAACTCGGCCATGTTGGAATGGTGAGTCGAGATTTTACCTACCATAGATTATGTAATAGGCCCTCTCAGCCAGGTTGAAATTAAACACACATAGGCAGTTGGGATGCTGGGCTTCTTGGGGTTCAGGGGAGTCGATATAGTGGGCTCGATTTGCTTTGCCGCCGCCTGGGCCCGAGCTTTCTTTCTGCTATGATCTCCTGGATCGGGGGACAGTGCCGTGGCTGAATTCGCCGAGCGTCCATTATCGCCGCGTGGGGACACCTGTTCTATAAATAGAGTGGGTGGTTCCCCCGTTGTTATGGTTACGGGTATACTGATAACACGGTTTGTTTTGATTTAGCCAGTGCACATGTGCTCTACTGAAATGGTGACCTATACGAATTTTGATTTGGGGGGGGGGGAATGGGGTTTGGGTTTTTGAGTGGGGTTGGGGGCCGTGGGAAGATGGTGTGAAGCATTGGGCTCGGAGCAGGCGGCGGGCCAAGCACTTGCGCGCCCTCTATATCACACGTCATATATGCGGCCGCGCCGGGCTGTGTGTGTCAGTCTGAGAGCTGCCAGCACAGGAGTCACTTCACCCTAACAGGCCAAAGTGGCCAGTGTTGTTTAATGATGAGTCTATGGAGGTCACCCCCTTTTTCCAGTTGTATTTCTCCTATTAAACCTGGAGCACTTTTGAGGACTCTTAGTGATTTGAATGCATAATGTCTTGCACTATTGATATGTAGAAATAATTTCAAAAGAGACTCTGACATTAATGTGTAAAATCAGTTTTGATTTGGCTAATTATCAAATTTTGGGCAGCCAACTGTCAACTGACATCCTCATCTATATTGAACTATCTTCATACTGACAGGTATAAAACACATATCAGACATACACAGACAACGGTGGCTAACATGACTAAAATCATCTGTTCTTTGAATCACCCTTTACTTGTCTGTATTAGGCTTAAGAAATGCAAACTCTGAAGTGTCTGTTACCGCATGGGCGCCGTGTTTACGGCCATCCCTCCCCACTCACCCTACAGAGGGCGTACTGCTTGCTGCGTCGTCTGGGCTCGGAGTAGCCGGGCTGAGTTGTTTATAGGCTTATCCCCACATAAAAGGTGATCTCCTCCGGGGTGGTGCTATCCGGTGGGTCGTTCATGGAGAGGGGTTGGGGTCTGTTTACATGATTTTAACAGGGTGCAAGGTGGCTTAATTTGCCGCCTGATTTCCAATTGATGATCCCCACATGTGGCTTGTTGTGGGTTTCTAGATTAAAAATGAATAAACTTACCGCTGGGGGATGACTTTTTGGGCCTTTCATCTGATGTGGTGGGGTCAAACAGATATTTATCTAACCCCGGTTGTAGCTCCAGGTTAGTGAACTTAGTGAGTTCCACTAAACTCCTAGAGGTAGAGGGGACTTCCATTTTGGAGCATAAGGAGGATCTATATCTTGTGGGTGGTGATAGCTGGGGCATTGGGAGAGTGTCTGATGGTGAGAGCTAGAAATCCGGCTGTCCCTTTTCCTTAATCACCAGGGTCAAGACATGGGGGCTGGATGTTAGAGCCTTGTAGAGTCGTAGCCTCCAGAACAGAGGGCATCTCGGGTAGCGCTCCAATTTAACCTGCTTGATCTTCCCGGCGATTATAAAGGTCACTTCCCCCTTCCACTCCACTTCCAGGTGGCGGCCGAAAGGGCTGGTCAGTCGGGGCTTAGCCACCTTGGGTGCCATAATGGAAAAAGGCCACAGGTTTCTGCCGAAAATCATTCTGCCGACGACGAAGTCGTAGGTCCTACCCTCTGAGTGGATTTGGAGGACGAATTTTGGCATCTCGGTGATATCATCCACCCTGGTCAGGTAGGGCCAGTGTCGCCAGCATCTCCTGGCCAAGGCGCGGGCCAGGTACAAAGCCAGGAAAACCAGGATCCAGGCCCACATGGTATCATACCTGCCGGCCTGGTATGGAGATTGGTATTCCTCCATGCTGCTCTCTGCATGTGGCGAAGTTGTTGCCTGAGGCGGCCACAAGCTGCTGATGTTCAGCACTAGCTTTCTTAAGGTGTCGAACTTTGCCGCGTCCGCCATGGTTGGTGTCTTCAGCGCAATGTGCATGGTGACTAGCTGCGCCAGTCTCGTCACGCGCAGTTGACCGTGGCACGTGATTGCACAACACAAGATGGCCAGTAGCGGGGACAGAAGATGCAACCAGGGGGAATACTCCAGATGGTAGCCAAGATGCATTAATGTGTTCACTGACAAGAAGGGTTTTGACTTGGTCAAACCTAGGGCGGCTTTCCTGAGGGCGATTACTTCTTTAAAAATAGGCAATAATCTTTGGTTGTGGAGGTGTTTTAAATATTCAAAATTTGGTAGATCTAGGGTCCGGGGAATGGTTGTCATGGTGACGCCTGAAACATTGGCTGGTGGATTGGCAAAATGGCGCCATAGAGGGAGGTTGATGGGTATCCTAACAAGGGGCTGTAATGTAGTGTTATGTATGCAGGAAAGGTTTGAGTTTATCATTATTATTCCAGCATTTCTAATTGAGCACATGCATGGTACTGATATTACTGAAGAGGCTGCGTTTTTAAGCTCAATTTGGCCTTCATTGGGACATAGCATAAGTGAGGGTGATTCATTGGTAATTAATAGGTAGTCTGAATGTGATATAGACTTAACTAAGCGTGGAATGGGGGCAGACATGTGTGCAGCAAAGCTGCATGTGTGGTGTACTGCATCTGGTGTGTCTAACAGTAGTGACAGGGAGCATGTGGGGTGTAGGGGTGATAACAAGGGTAGGGGCAGGTCACAACTGATAAAGGTATCATGTGTACATAGGTCCATGTCGGCTTCTTGTAGCTCAATGTAGTGTGAGTGGGTTGGTGGTAATGCTATAAATGGGGGTAGTTTTTGTAAAAGGGTGTATCCTAGTGAATTGGGGTCGGAGGTATCGAAGGGGATGGGGAAGGTTTCTGTTCTATATATGGAATAGGTATTTTCCCCTAGGCCTATGGGTACCGGTATGGTTATAAGTAATGTGGTATTATCATTCCACTGTGCTCTAACTTTCCTTTTGTAGTAGAAGTCTACCGGTAATTTCAGAATATTTATTTCTGGGTGGTTGCTACTGAGGGCGTCTGAAAGGTTATTCAGTCCTATTTCTAATGTGTCGTGTGGAATAAGGGTAAGGGGTAGCTTGCCCTCCATGAGTGAATTTAGAGCAGATAATAGGTTGCTTAAATCATCATGGAGATCAATGAGTGATTCTATTTGTGAATTTGCGGCCGAAAATAGCATGGAGTAGAAGGTATCTTGTTTGGTTTGTGATTCCAGATTTAGAAAAATGTCAGAAAGATTTGAGTTTAAATTTTGAAATCTATTTGCTAACAGTGATAAGGCGTCATCTGTGTCATTTTGGAATTCTGAGAAGGCGGTGAGTGTGTGATAATTATATTCTGACATATTTAATAGAAAATGTGTGGCTAGTTCAACTACATGCATTTTGGTAGCGAATCTTTTATCCAATTCTGACATTTCTGAATTTAGGATATCAATTTCAGGCTGTGTTCCCAAGTCTACCAGGATTCTCAGGATATCTCCTATGGGCTGGCCTGGGGCATTTCTTGGATATCTCATGCTGGGCGGGCTTACAATTTTGATTAGATCATTCAGTAGGGTCTGTGATTTGTAGAAAAGGTTATCTAACATGTGATCCAAATTTGTGGCTGTTTGGGTTATGTATGGAGGTGCGGTGGGCTTCACTAGTGGTGAGATATTGTCTGGTTTTCTGAGGGGCTGGTCTAGGGTCAGGTTTAGGCTTAATACTAGTGGGTAATCCATATATTTGGAGAGGAGGGGTTGGTCCATTTTTGTGAAAATCACTCCAAAGTTTGGTCTGAAGATGGTCCTTTGGTTAAATTCCTGGTGTACCAATCCGACAGTTGTGGCTAGGATTGCTGCTAGGGTAGTCATCAGGACTGCAGCCCTAAAAAAAAAAAATTTTAAAAATATGTAGGGCCTTAGAAAAATGATTTTGAAATGACATGAGGGAGTAGCAGTTTGTGTGTGTGGGGGGGGGGGTCTTGCATTGGGTGTTTGTTTGTGTGTGGGTGGTTATGTGTGGGGCATTGGGGAGATAACAGGTTTGGGGGAAAAGGGTGTGGGGTAGGGTGGTGTCTTTGCGTAATATTGGTTAGTAAAGTGTTAAGAATAATTATAAAAATATAATATGTGAGTGTTGGTAGCTTACCCCTGCGTGAGTCTAAGCAGGGTACTTGGAGCCAGAAATATCTGGACCTGCCTGACCAGTGATACCATTCAAAGATGGCCTGTTGGAGAACCAGATCTATCGAATTGTTGATGGCTAGATTTCTGCCGATACTTGTATAGTATCTAGGCAGATTGGCTAGCGGCTTCTCTGAAGCCAGGAGCGTCCTTGCGCTCAATAGGGCTAAGTAACTAGCCACATGCTGGTCAAACCTCGCCCAGATAGGTTTAGTGGGTGTGTCAGAGCACACCATAGTAAGTACTGTTTTTATGACAGCTTGAACGCGATCATTGGTTAAATCCATCTGCTTTAATACAGCAGGGTTTGTCAAATAGAAAGCCACGTCACAGGGAGATATTCCCAGGACCAAGTTCCTATACCGGCAGATGAGAGATCTTAATTCAAGGATTTCTCTATCAGCGTCCAATAATCCCACAGGACCCAATAGGTCATGTATGGTCCAGCAATCAATGGTATCCAATCTGTGGTTGGAAAGAATAAAATTTTGCAGGGTAAGTCTACCTGTGTAATAGGTTTTGGTTGAGTGTATTTGAGATGTTAGGTTCACACGAGATGGAGGATTCAGCAGGCACAAATATTGGGCAGTGAAGAGTGAAGATCATTCAACTTTTTCTAGATACTCTGAGCTCACACTACCATTGGTGAATTGAGGAGTCTGGGCAGTATGACAATAAATATGTCATTACCAAATACAAGAACGACTGATGGTCTATGTACTAAAGTGGACACTTAAGACAGGCCTACCTGGGCTGGCTGCATGCCCTGTTCGCCATGGTTATCTTCGATCAGGCACTTGCTCTCAGAAAAACAGGAAGTGGTTAGAAGTGGTGTATTATTGAGAATGGGTAAGATTGGGGTGGGTCAAGGCTTATAAACCTGGTCGTGAGGGAAGCTAACCCTCAGTTGCAGATCCCCTATGTAGGTATGTCTTGCCCTTAAAAGGCTAGGCCTTATCTTATTGGATATATGCAGTGGGGGCAGGCCTGCCCCGTATGCAAATTTCTGGTGGCCTCAGCGCTGAGGCCTGGTATGTATTGATTAAAAATTGGAATTTTTAGGTCAAAAAGGTTGGTAGATGCAGGTCAAGGTTATGATTGAATTCTGACCAGGTGGGTTGCCTGCTTTGTGGAAGCTTGGCGTGAAATTGGGGCTGTGGTTGATTACAGCCAATCAAAATGGTATTCCACCTGCATTACTGGATCTGAGAAAAACAGAGGTGCAAACATGGTTGGAGCATGGGAGACAGGGACTCCTACAGTAGGCGTGTCGGTGGCAAGAAATACCGAATTTAACAGGAGTCCTGACAAGCCATCAAGCCGGTGCAAGAATATATAAAATAAAAATCTTAAACATATACCCTAGAATGCACTGCTGCCTTGGGTAATATATGTGGCGTATCGAACCATTAAATGTGGGTGTGCTGTCAATGGGGTATTCAAGGTTCATTTATTATTATATGAAATATTTTAAGCCGAATGATCAAGCTCGCCTATAAGGCTCCCTTATACCAATCCTTTGGATCTGACAGAGCCAGGTATCTCTACCCAGCTCTGCCTCTCCTGGCCAGTGACCTCAGATTCACCTCCGGATCCTGGCTAGGGGTCATGACCTCGACCCCCACTAACCCTAGGTACAGGGTGGGAGTGTGCTCACGCCCACCTCCATTCCTAGCCAATCAGGGATCGAGCTGCTCCTCCAACAGGTGGCCAGCTCGACCCACCTTTAGGCAAGCCCCCTCCCCCCCAGGGTGAGATGATGCAAGGCACGCCAGGTCTTGCCAATCCTTAAGCATGACGTCATGCTTCTCCCAAGACTGACGTCATGCCTACCCCGAGCTGCTCCTATATATATGAATACAGGACTAGCTTGGGATACTCTTATTCTTTACTTTCCTCTCTCCACACCTAGTCTCTATGACACACAGTGCCTTGGTATAGAGCTAGCTTGATCAGGTGGGCAGCATACACATTGTACATCACCATGCCAACATGTACCTGCCTAACACTACAATAAAGTGGATTCATCAACTGTACTCTCTGGACTCCTGAGTTGCTCATGTTCATGACTTGTAACGGTCCGTCGACAATGGTGGAGAAACCCTCAGAAGATTCCATTGTTATCACCTCTCATGAGCCATGAATAAAAGTGAGACAACGCCCAAAGAGCCAACTCCTGAACGTGCCATTACAACACCGGGACGAGACACGACCCAAAACCAGCTAGCAGCAGCAGCAGCAGCAGAAGCAGCACCAAATCAGGAACCCACCCAGAGAGACTCATCACCTGATGCACTGACTCTAGACCCAATATTACCAGCATCTCTACAAAAATCAACACCTGTGAGTAAAACAAAAACCACCTTTTCACCTACTCATATTGGAGACAATACTGGAGGACAAACCAGCACACCAGTGGCACCACCTGCCCCAGAGTTAAATCTAACATTACCTGGCCTGTCTGCCTCTGACTCTCCATTTTTAAGACTTGCTGGAATACCAGGCAATATTACCACTTCACCTGTGTGCCACACACAGAGTCACCTAGAACTTGACTCCCACCTGGAAGCCAGATCACCCCACCTACAAGCTGCTTTGGAAAGCATCCCCACTTACCCTGAGCAGCACAATACCGGTACTGGCCCATCTTCAGCAAACTCTATAAACACCAATCCTACTGACTTGACTTGGGACAACTATATAGTCCAAGAGCCAAATACACCTACACAGCTTGACGCTGATTATTAGGGAAACAGAATAAGGTCAGCTTTCGCCAGGTGGAGACTAGCACCAAGCCACACTGTAGGACGAGCTGTAGAGGTAAACCCCTGCAGTTTTCGGAGCAGCCAATCTGAGGAATCCCCCTCAGCTTTCGCAGCCAGAATCAACAATCTGCTATATGAAGATTGGCCCAGCTCAAGACCACCCACTGACTGTTCCAGCACATACTACAATCCTTCTAACCCAGAAGGCATTGCCATTTCTGATAACCCATCATCTGGCGCCAGCAGCAGGAATACATCATACTTTTCCCTGCCCCTACACACCCCTAGCCCCAGGAGAAGAGCCAGGTCCTGCTCACCCAAACCTAGAGGAAGACCTCCATATTACAGACTCAATAGGAGTGTAGATAACGCCATCAGGGGGAACATCAGAGCTACATCTAGTGTGTTCAATACAACGCCACAAGCACCCAACAACACACTAACCAGCTCCAGCACATCAGAGGAAGATCCAGAGATAACCTTCCCACATCTCAACAGACATAGAAACACCAGAAATATGTCCTCTGCACAACCCCCACCAAACGACACCCAGGCTGTGACCAGAGATATCATAAGAGAGTGCACTGCAGCTGTCAGTGATACACTATCTAATGAACTAGCCGGTCAAATCAGCCTTATCTCCACTGAAATCAGAAGGATTGGAAGCAGCAATGCAGAACAGCTCTCCAGGGTGAATGACAGACTGGACAGACTGGACACTTGGAAATCAAATATGGAGCGCGGCATGACAGCTGTCCACAGATCTGCAGTAGAAAGGAGTGAAGCTACCCTAAGGCAGACTGAAGCCATGACTGTGGAAATCTCTGACAGGATCGCCAGAAATCTTGACGACATGAAGTCAGACATCTTCAGAATACTT
The DNA here is from genome assembly GCA_949317995.1 of Acholoe squamosa. Classification (NCBI taxonomy): domain Eukaryota; kingdom Metazoa; phylum Annelida; class Polychaeta; order Phyllodocida; family Polynoidae; genus Acholoe; species Acholoe squamosa. The sequence continues at coordinate 31,790,390 of OX439038.1, forward strand.
GACCAGCAACAAACAGCGCCTCCTCCACCACCAAGCCTATCCAACCCAACAAATCCCCCTCAACGCCAACAACAACATGGTCTCCAACAGGGATTAAACAGAACAACTGGTAGTTCAAACCCAGCAGCCCTCACACCAGAAAACACCTTAACACCACCTTGCGCCTTTCAAAACAACACAGCTCGAGGTGCTACAGGTGCCACGCCCACTTCTCATCATCAGGGCCAAGACAGAATGGGTAGTGTCCCTTTTTCACACCAGATGGCAGCAGGCGCGCCATCTCAGAGGCCACCAGCCGCTGGAACAAACCTGAGCTTGGTTTACAGGGGTGCATACTACATACCTCAAGGGCAAACCCCCAGCCACCAGCCCATCCCGATGCAGACCTTGCACTCACACACTCCAACAACAATGAGTGCTACAGGCCAACAACCAACCCAACACTCAACCCCATACCCACAGGCATCTGCACATATCACTGGAAATATGGGTAACATGAGTTTAAATCATGACAAACTCACCTCAGTTCAAATGAGCTCCTTCAACAAACCTGGGCCTTTTGACAAACCATCTCCATACAGATCTGCCTCCAAATTCATAGCAGAATTTAAATTCTGGATCAGGAATGTCCATGCCACTAGGCCAGACCTACATGCATCATGCATGTATACCTTCCTCAAAGGCAGAGCTGCTCAATGGTTCTACACCAACATATTTGATAAGCCCATCATCTATGATGCTGAAGCCGTTTACACAGCTTTCCTGAAGTGTTTTGGCCAGCTCGACCCTGCAACTATCATTAAAGGGTACAGAACCAGAAAACAGCAACCAAAAGAGTCAGTGGAGGATTATATCTCAGACATGACTCTACTACTGGCCAACAGTAACCTGGATGAGTCCGTTCAGGTAGACTACCTGCTCAATGGCCTCAGACCAGAAATTAAAAATGTGGTTCTGTCTGACACTCCTGAGAAAATAGCTGATGTTGAACGTTTAGCACTCAAGCAAGAGCTGAACATAGAAGCAAATAGCATTGCCCAGGCCTCCAGCCACTCAGCAGACCTCTGCGCCATGGGCCACAACAACAGCTACAATAACAACAAGAACAACAACACGAAAAATAACTATCAGAGATCCAGAAAAGACAACTACCAAAATAACAACCAAAAGAAGGAAGACAGACTCCCCAGCGGTAGCTATAACAAGCAATATGAAGCCAAGTACAGAAGTGGTTTTAACAATCAATCTGACCCCAACAATAGGAGGACCAGATTTAGAACCCCTTCTGGCGACAGATCTGAGTCTTACAGCAGAAACAACCAGCCCTACAACAACAGGGGCACTTCTCCAAGTAACTACAGGAGATCTCAGTCCAGTGACAGCAACAGGAATGTATTTTTCATCCCTGTGGCCACCACCCCCACTGACAACAATCAGGTATCCTTCAAGAAACTCATGGTCCCCTCTGACTTCACCATCACTGATGACATATCTCAGGACAAAAGGAAGCCCAGAGACAGAACCCCTGGCAGATACCCTAAAAGGGACTCAAATAAATACACCTCTGAGTCAGAAAGTGAAGCCAACCTCAATAACATGGACAGCAACCCAGAAGAGGATGACCATGAAGAGGATGACCACGTACAGACAACAATGAATAGGTTTCAGGGGAAGGCTACCTTGCACCTAGCAACCCTGCCCCCACCTCAGTGAAAAAGAAACCTGGAACGCCCCCCACAAGCCATCATCCTACTGGTGTTCACAGTGATGCAGAACTTAATTCACTACGGCCCCCTACCAGCAAAAACAAAATAAAATCCTAACCAAAATTGGATTACAGCTCATCTTCAGACAGTGAGGACTGCTATGAGGACGACAGCAGGAGAGTGTCCAGAGTGCGACTTAGGATCAAAACAGATAAGTATGGGCAGCAAGGTAAGGTCTCTTACATTAATACTGATTTGACTAAGGGGTCTGTGTTTGTCGACATAAATGACCATCTATACGGAGCATTGATAGACTCAGGTGCCTCCCTATCTTTTATCAGCCAGAAAATGGCAGATAGAGTGTCAAACAGCCCCAACTTCCTCCATGGTAAAAGATCCAGACTTGTTGTACTCCTAGCAGACAAATCCTCAGTACAGGTAAACAACTCAATAACACTAAAATTCTTGATTGAAGGAGCAGAATTCTCTTGTAAATTCCATATCTTCCCCAAACTGAACCGTCCACTCATCCTTGGCGTAAACTTTATGACCAAATACAAGGCCAGGCTCAGTTTTGGACCAAAACCTCCCATAGGGTACCCAATCAGACCCACTGAAGATTCAATCATCCCACCAAATTCTGAAACAACTCTAAACGCCTTTGTAGCTGGGCCACAGGAAATTATTAATTCAACAGGCATCACTGAAAACATTGGTCTCAGATTACCAATACTGATCAAACATGCCTTGGTTAAACCCAAGACAGAATCAAAATTAATACTGGTAACTATGGCAAATCCAAATGATTTTCCTGTACCATTGAAAAGACATACCACCCTAGGTACCTTTAAGCTTTTCAACATTGAAAAAGCTGTGCCCATAGGTTCCCTTGACAACCAGCAGCCTTCAAAAAAGGACAGCAGACCTGCCAAAGATCTTTTCCCAATTAATTGTGGGGATGATCCATTGCAACAGCTCCCTAAAAGCAATGAGCCTCTAAAGTATAAAATCTGTGAGCAGCTCAATGACAAACAGAAGGAGCAAATCCGTAATATTGTTGAAGAAAACAAGCAGGCCTTTGTAATTAATGACAGTGCTATTGGTCTAAATGTAGAGAATGAGATCAAACTTGAACTGATCCCAGACTTCAAACCCTGTAACAGACCATCATACAGAATGTCCCCACACAAGGAAATTTTTCAAAGAGAGCTCCTGGAGAAACACCTGGAGCAGGGAGTAATTGAAGAATGTACAAAACCTTGTGAGTGGAACTCCCCAGCCTTTTTGGTACCAAAACCCCAGGGCGACAGATCTGTAGCATCAGGGTGGAGGATTGTAGTGGACTACAGATGGGTTAATCAAAACCTCAAGTCCTTCTCATATTCCTTCCCGAGGGCAGACGATCTCATGCAGCAAATTGGTAGAACAGGCGCCAAGTTTTTCTCTAAATTAGATGTCTACAGCGCCTACCACCAGATCCCCCTAGCGGAAGAATCCAGACCAATCACCACCTTCTCTGCAAATGGAACCAGATACATTGCAAAAGTATTGCCTATGGGACTCAAAACATCAGGTTTATCCTTCATGAATGTTATGGAACAGCTACTCATGAAATGTAAATACAGAAACGCTGTAGCCTATGTCGATGATGTAGCCATATACAGTCCCACCTGGGAGAGACATCTACAAGATCTAGATGAGGTACTCAAACTTTTCATAAAAGGAAATATCAAACTGAAATCTGAAAAATGTGAATTTAGCACAACCAAGATGGATTTCTTGGGTTTTTCTGTAGACCAACATGGTGTGTCACCTTCCCCAGACAAAATCTGGCCAGTCAAAACCTTCCCACCACCTAAAAACATCCATGACCTTAGATGTTTTAATGGTATGGCACAATTCTACAAAAGATTCATTAAGGGTTTTGCCCACATAATGAAGCCCCTCTATGATGCCACCAAGAGTGCTTTTGTATGGACTGCAGACTGTCAAAGAGCCTTTGAGAAAATCAAGGCCTCAATCTGCACTGAAGCCATCCTCAAATTCCCTGATTACAGGAAGCCCTTTGTGATCTTCACTGACTCAAGTAATTACAGCCTAGGAGCCGTAATCACTCAGGTTGATGAACATGGTTTCTACAGGCCAATAGAATTTGCATGAAGAGGTTTGACCCCTCAAGAAACCAGATATGGTATAACAGACAAGGAACTCTTAGGCATTGTCTATGCAGTAAAGAAATTCCACCACTATGTGGATGGAACCCACTTCAAAGTGTACTCAGACCACACAGCCCTAGTCTCTCTTTTTAATAAAAAAAGAGAATATCACAAATGGAAGATTGGCTAGATGGGTGGATACAGTCATGTCATATGATTTTGAAGTAAAATACCTGCAGGGCAGAGCCAATATTGTGGCTGATTTTCTCTCCAGGAGAAAATACCCACCAAGCTCTGATGATCCAGTACCAATAAGATCAAAGGGACAGATCATCCTCCCCCTAAGAAAGTGACTTTCTCTGATATCACCATGACCAAGGTTTTCAAATCAAACGCGCCAGTACCAAATAATCCTGTTTTAATGGGACCTCCCAGATCAATATTAAAGGGAGGAAGGATTTGGGGAAGTACAGGAAAATTACCAAGAGGAGTGGTTGCAAAGAAAAATAGCTCTGAAAGAATATATTCTGAAACACCCAAGGGATATTCAGAGCTGTGCGTCTTGACCAGAGCCCAGTCCCAGAACACACAAGACACACCCCCGACCATCGGCCAATCAGAACCCAGCACCAAGCACACCAAGCCGACCCGACCTAAGGAGGTCAAGACCACCACAACTAGGTCAAGGGGTCGACCCAGTGCATCCAGGTCACCCAGGGTTTCAGTGAAGGCCGCCAATGATAGAAGGGTCAAGTTATCTCAGAAGGTATTACCTATAGCTGAGAGCGCCATCACCAAAATTTGCAAACATCACTCCCTCACTCCATCAAGAGAAGCATTAATTGAGGCTCAACAAAAAGATCTTTTTGCCTCATCCATGCTAAATTACATTGAAAAAGGTCAATTGCCACATGACTCTGGCTTAATAAATCAGATTTTGAGAAACAATGATCAGTTCATCATTCTTGACGAGGTACTTTTCAGGATCACAGATACTGTAATGGGCCACTCATTGGATCCTACATTACAAATCGTGATCCCAGAAATCTGGGCAGAGTCCCTCATTGAATCCACCCACTTCTCACCTCTAGGTGGCCACCTGGGTTCAGTGAAAACCTATGCAGCCATAAGGTCACGTTACTACTGGCGCTCAATGTTCAAACAGGTGTTTGATTTTTGTGGCACATGTCATGCATGCCTCACCACCAAAAAGAGGCCCAAAAATCTCAAAACACCTATGACCCTTCGTGAACCAGTACTGACTGCCTATTCCCATTTAACTATGGACACTATAGGCCCCTTCTCCAAGGCTGTAGATGGCTCACACTACATACATGTAGTGACAGACCATGCCACCAGGCATGTCACTGCATGGTCAACCGAGGAAAACACAAGCGCCATTGTGGCACTTGGATTCTTCCAAAGAGTCATTTGCATCCATGGTACACCATCAGTACTTAACACTGACAATGCCAAACAATTCACCTCAAAATTCTTTGCACTTTTCTGCAAGAAATTTGGCATTAAACATGTCACAGGGTCAGCACATTGGAGCAGATCACAAGCTCTATGTGAGCGCCAACACCAGACTATTGAATCCTCCCTGAGAGCTTTTGTGTCAAAATCACAAAAACACTGGTCTACCTTCTTACAGGCTGTAATTTTCAGTATGAACAATACAGTCTCCAGCGCTCTAGGCTACTCACCAAACCTTTTGGTATTTGGCAAACAATCTCACTTGCCAACAGAAGCAGCCCTAGCACTAGGCACATCACTAAGTGATGTCAAACAAAGGGAAGGTATGGCCCTACATTTGCTCAACCTCAGGGATGATATTCAATTGAAGGCAGCAGAAAACATGATCAAAGTTCACAAAAAGATGAAGGCAAAACATGACGCCTCAGCAGTACATATACCACAGGTCAGCTCATGTATTTACACATTCCCAACCTGCTGGTGAAACATACAAGCAAAAAGCTGCAGCCTACCTAATCTGGCCCATATATCATCGTGAAAATGACCTCACCAGTAACTGCAATTGTCAAAAGATTGCAGGATGGCAAAGTTTTAAAAAAAGCAGTACATGTGTCTAGATTGAGAACACCAACATCCAGAGCCAGTGCCAAAGTCATAGCCAAAAGACTACAGACTGGCCCAGCTTTATCTCTCTATGACCCAGATTTGAACTTAACACCTTCTACCAATACCCCCACTCCCCCACCAAAAAGAAAGAGAGGGAGACCAGCCAAAAAGGGTATTGTCAGCTTCTCACCATCTAAAAAGGCTAAAAAGCGCCATCAGCAAAAATAAATACACAAACTACACACTCTCACACACCAAAAAGCACAGCCCCCCCCCCCAACACCACAACCAAATACACTACAAGTCAAGCATACCTCCATCCTATGCACCAGTGATCTGGATAACCACCACGTGCCTACACCTTGATCCCTGATCAAGTGCAGAAATCCGCATCCAACACCGCCCCCCTTTAATTTACCAAACACGTCACTCTCAGAGCACATACATACCAACCATATTGCACCCAGCGCCTCACACGCCACCTGTCCAACACTAAACACTGACCCACCTCCCAGAAAACCTCCCAATACCCCAACCCCATCCCAGACCTTCATTTTTTACTTTTTCTGTTTTCTATTTATCTATTTTTTCCTTCTCAAAAACACCAATACACCTTTTTCCTTTTATTGTACGTTGTATGAAAGTTACACAACACTCACATGGGTCTTGTAGATTTAGGTTTTCCGCGCCCTTGGACGCTTTCAGCACACCCACATTTAATGGTTCGATACGCCACATATATTACCCAAGGCAGCAGTGCATTTTAGGGTATATGTATAAGATTTTTATTTTATATATTCTTGCACCGGCTTGATGGCTTGTCAGGACTCCTGTTAAATTCGGTATTTCTTGCCACCGACACGCCTACTGTAGGAGTCCCTGTCTCCCATGCTCCAACCATGTTTGCACCTCTGTTTTTCTCAGATCCAGTAATGCAGGTGGAATACCATATTGATTGGCTGTAATTAACCACAGCCCCAATTTCACGCCAAGCTTCCACAAAGCAGGCAACCCACCTGGTCAGAGGTCAATCATAACCTTGACCTGCATCTACCAACCTTCTTGACCTAAAAATTCCAATTTTTAATTAATACATACCAGGCCTCAGCGCTGAGGCCACCAGAAATTTGCATACGGGGCAGGCCTGCCCCCACTGCATATATCCAATAAGATAAGGCCTAGCCTTTTAAGGGCAAGACATACCTACATGGGAGATCTGCAACTGAGGGTTAGCTTCCCTCACGACCAGGTTTATAAGCCTTGACCCACCCCAATCTTATTCATTCTCAATAATACACCACATCCAACCACTTCCTGTTTTTCTGAGAGCAAGTGCCTGATTGAAGATAACCATGGCGAACAGGGCATGCAGCCAGCCCAGGTAGGCCTGTCTTAAGTGTCCACTTTAGTACATAGACCATCAGTCGTTCTTGTATTTGGTAATGACAAAGTTCATTGTCATACTGCCCAGACTCCTCAATTCACCAATGGTAGTGTGAGCTCAGAGTTTCTAGAAAAAGTTGAATGATCTTCACTCTTCACTGTCCAATATTTGTGCCTGCTGAATCCTCCATCTCGTGTGAACCTAACATCTCAAATACACCCAACCAAAACCTATTACACAGGTAGACTTACCCTGCAAAATTTTATTTTTTCCAACCACAGATTGGATACCATTGATTGCTGGACCATACATGACCTATTGGGTCCTGTGGGATTATTGGACGCTGATAGAGAAATCCTTGAATTAAGATCTCTCATCTGCCGGTATAGGAACTTGGTCCTGGGAATATCTCCCTGTGATGTGGCCTTCTATTTGACAAACCCTGCTGTATTAAAGCAAATGGATTTAACCAATGATCGCGTTCAAGCTGTCATAAAAACAGTACTTACTATGGTGTGCTCTGACACACCCACTAAACCTATCTGGGCGAGGTTTGACCAGCATGTGGCTAGTTACTTAGCCCTATTGAGCGCAAGGACGCTCCTGGCTTCAGAGAAGCCGTTAGCTAATCTGCCTAGACACTATACAAGTATCGGCAGAAATCTAGCAATCAACAATACGATAGATCTGGTTCTCCAACAGGCCATCTTTGAATGGTATTACTGGTCAGGCAGGTCCAGATATTTCCGGCTCCAAGTACCCGGCTTAGACTCATGCAGGGGTAAGCTACCTACACTCACATATTATATTTTTATATTATTCTTAACACTTTACTAACCAATATTACACAAAGACACCACCCTACCCCACACCTTTTTCCCCCAAACCTGTTATCTCCCCAATACCCCACACATAACCACCCACACACAAAACAAACACCCAATGCAAGACCCCCCCCCCGCCACACACACACACACAAACCGCTACTCCCTCATGTCATTTCAAAACCATTTTCTAAGACCCTACATATTTTTAATTTTTTTAGGGCTGCAGTCCTGATGACTACCCTAGCAGCAATCCTAGCCACAACTGTCGGATTGGTACACCAGGAATTTAACCAAAGGACCATCTTTAGACCAAAGTCATATGGACTCAACCCAGGGTGGGCCATCCATAGCCTTCTAGGCCCACTTAGCGAATAAGAGCAAGGCCATGGATCTGTTTGGCAAGCTGTTCATTGTTATCAAGCCAAACGCCCCCACCACTGTATTGAACCATCTTAGCTCACTAGTCACTAAACCTCTTACAAAAAGTCAGGGTAAAAATACGTCAATTACTAGCCATAGATTAACCTAACAAGCTAGTCTATTTTAGAAATTATGCCTACCAGTGTCCTATTAGCAACACACCCCAAACAACAGACCCCCCCGAAATTTTGTATAAAACTTTTCATTTTTCCAACCCAAAATTCCCAAAATTCACCGCGCCCCACACCCCACCTTTTTCTCTCACACAAAACCAAGCCCCCCCCCACTCAACCACCCAAGCCCTATTTCCCCCCCCCCCAAATCAAAATTCGTATGAGTCACTATTGCAGTAGAGTACATGTGCACTGGCTAAATCAAAACAAACCGTTTTGTCAGTATACCCGTAACCATAACAACGGGGGAATCACCCACTCTATTTATAGAACAGGTGTCCCCACGCTGTGACAGTGGATGCTCAGCGAATCTAGCCACGGCATCGTCCCCCGATCCAGGAGAGCATACCAGATAGAAAGCTCGGGCCCAAACGGCGGCAAAGCAAATCGAGCCCACTAAATTGGCTCCGCTGAAGCCCAAGAAGCCCAGCACCCCAACTGTCTATATATGTTTAAATTCAACCTGGCTGAGAGGGCCACATACATAGTCTATGGTAGGTAAAATTTCGACTCACCATTCCAACATGGCCGATTTCGGTTCATGACGGAGACCACCGTCCCACCTCAGCGACTACCGGCCACCCCCACAATCATATAACTTAGGACCGTCCCGAGGTTATACCCAAATGTCAGTAGCGTTTGGAAGATACCATCACACTTATGTGGGGATGGCAGGTAGCCCTTACACATACGCCGCAAAGACGCTTATGTGGGGATCGCCCCCCCATCTAGCCTACCCTTCACCCCCCTCCCCCCGCCTCACACTGAACCCCCCAGCCTCCGAAAGACGCCCAAAACACACCCGTACACAGCCATCATCAACCACACTGAGCTAAACAACATCATAGCCACAGCTAAGCCTAACTAACACAATAGATCGGCCTACACTAATGTTCATCAGTATTGGCACCGGCTGCAGCGTCTGGTCCGCAACTTTCGCGCCATACGCGGCAGCCCGGCGCCATCTTGGTTTCATTTCACATATCGAAACTGACGGACGTCATGACCGTCACCATGACTACCATCGGTCATGTGACACCCGCACGTGGCATCTCTACCACAACAACAACATTAGCACATGCTCAAACTTTAACTTGCTCAGATCGAACTTACCTCAGTAGCCATTCGGCATACCCCTGGGCAGAACAATTATCCACTGGATCTGTGTGATGCTGAAACACAATCCAAGAAGTGGATTAGACCAAAATGCCCCATGTCTCGACCCCCAAAATTATCGAAAATTCAAGTATCACCCCTTTGTGAATCAAAATATACTTACAATCCGCCTGTCATGGTGATCACTACGTGTAGGATCGTGCCGTTAGGCAGAACGATGTCTACCTCGTAGACCTCCATGATTATGTAACATTATGACATCGCGTACCCCCCCTTTTATAGCAGCCCGGATCAAAATTTTGGCGACACAGGAAAGAAATCTTTTTTTTTTTTCCTTTTCTCGCCCCCCCCATTTCGGCCCAAAAACTAATTTTCCTTCAATCAACTCAAACACAATTCCTTTCAAGACAATTGAGACAGGTAGGAGTCGACCTGAGCAGGTCATACCTGTATTTTATTCCCCATAACTTATCTGATCTCTCGCCATTACGGTGCAGCGCCAGCTCGCTACTACCACCTGGTGGAACTTAGATAAACTAACCATAGCGTCCCTGGATACAGGACCCGCGCTAAGCCAAATGAATCAATTGAGCTCTGTACTTAGGTTTTGTACGTTGACAAAATGATATTGATCTCACGTCCTTTCTCTGTATTGACCATGGCCTGTCTGCAACCCATAACAGACAAACTATAGGTCGATGAACTAATTTCGCTTCCCTAGTTACAGCTCCCGCCCCACAGCCATACAATACCAATGCTACTGAATTTTGTTTCATGGTCGACACACAGATAAATTAACCTTTTTGGTCAAATTTCGGTATTTTTGTGGACCACCTTGTGAACCATACAACGATTTTAACCTGTTTCTAACGTCAGACACCCCTCTGTTTTGTCTCTATCTACAGGACCACAGAGGAAGAAGGGCAACCAAGGCAAACGCAGCCTAGAAACAGATTTGCCACCATCCACAGATCCAGGCCAAGCCCCTACAGCAGGTGGTGCCACAGCAGCTGGACTAACTGGACCAGCAAAAGACCAGCAGGCAACACTAGCACAACCCACCAAGAAGACATCTACAACCCAGCCGGCCCAATCGACCCAAGGCCCCCAGGCAGCACCACCAACCACCCAATAAGCTGTACCGGCAGGTCCTTTAGGCAAATAAGACTTGCAACCAACAGGCCTGGAACTCCAATTCCCCCAGGCTATGCAGCTTGGAAGCCCCCAAGCCTGTACACCCAACCAGGCCAGCCACCTTAAATCTGTGTACCTTATGTATGGACGGTCCAGGAACCTTTGCATGCCCCTGTGCTTATTATCAAAGCCAGGAGCAAGCCACATCACACAGTTCACCTTCTTTCACCACCTTCAGGCCCATCGACAGAAAATCAAAAAGACATTCATTTAAGCCAACACCACCACCAAGAAGCAACATGGCATTAGACTTACCCCTTGATGACAGCAGCTCATCCTCCTCCTCCCCAACTTCCCCTGAGGTTGGAGACATGGCTTTTATGGAAGTCTCATTCTCAAAATTTAGAATAGACTCCTTTGATGACGACTACAGCATGGAAGCCAAACAGAGGAGAAAATCAGCTGCTGGAAAACACTTCTGTAGATTCCCTATGGAACACTACAATTTACCACCAAGCAGCATTGGCACAAAATTAAGAAAATTTAAATACTAGGACTGTATACAAACACATGAAAATTATGAACTTTATATCTTTTTGATCTGACATTGTAGGGACACAATTTTTCCCACCCCCCCACCCATGGGACTCCCAGAGTCACCACATGTTTACAACTTTATATGCTGATTCATTTTTAAGAAAGCTGATATAAAGCGTTCAAATTTATCACTGTGAAAACTTTGAAACCTCATGTAAGTTTTTCTTGATGCTCATCCACTCTGTGAGGATACTGAGTCAAATCAGAAACCTAGGTGCCACAGAGCCCCCCCCCCCCCAATAAGTTACCTTTTTCTCTAAAAGGACGATACCTGTTTTTCAAGCCCAAACAGCTTGCATTTGTATTTATGGGTTTTAGTCTTAGCCAACGTGTTACATTTTTCCTTTGTATTTATTGTATTGTAAGATTACTGCCAATTGTCTAACAATGACAAGACCAGACAAGAGTGCTAGCCAGTCCCAGTGAATACTACCCTGGCACCCCCTTTTGACTCTGTCCAGCCTTCATAAGCTACACATAAGTCCCATAGAGTGACCTGAATAAGTGTCAAGATATATTTTTGTACAACTCTAAGTCATTATCAGGTAACGACAAGACAGCTTTCAGAGTTTTACATGTTTTCTATTGAGTTTAATGATCAACATTTGTCCACTAGTCAAAACTCAGGTACGCTTGCAGCAAGCCTCGTTGAACGCTACTGCTGTGGCTGCCCTAATTACCCAAGGCAGCACATGGCACAGAATATCACTACTGCCCTAGTCAATATCCAACTATGTAGAGGATATATTTTTAAAGCATGTATTTTTATATAAAACTTGTTAACCATGTACACTTGATCTCATTCAGGAACGGGTATATGTCACAGAGTATCACTGCTGGTTCTGCCCTGATTGCTCAAGGTAGCACATAGCAGCGAGTATCACTGTTGCCACCAGGATTCTTGAAATCCTTCTCATCCATGTGTACATTCTTAATTTGCATGTATCTCTAAGATTTTTATAGCAACCAGTATATGTCACAGAGTATCACTGCCTGGTTCTGCCCTGATTACCCAAGGCAGTACATAGCAGAGAGTATCACTACAGCCTTGTGGGCTCGACTATATTTTTATATGTGTTTTTCCAATGAAACCTGCCTCACCATTGAGGATGTTATTGTTTTTAGAAGTAGATCTATATACACAGTTGATGATTCTAGTACGCACGTTAAAACATTTGTACCGGTATCAAGCCAAGTATACACGACGTTTACCAAGTTTTGAGTCACCTTATAGAGTTTTGCCAACCTTGAATGTACCGATGACGATTATAAGAACTTGTTCTCTACCTTTTGCATTCGCGTAGAATCGAATGGGAATGTGGGGATATGTCAATGGGGTATTCAAGGTTCATTTATTATTATATGAAATATTTTAAGTCGAATGACCAAGCTCGCCTATAAGGCTCCCTTATACCAAACCTTTAGATCTGACAGAGCCAGGTATCTCTACCCAGCTCTGCCTCTCCTGGCCAGAGACCTCAGATTCACCTCCGGATCCTGGCTAGGGGTCATGACCTCGACCCCCACTAACCCTAGGTACAGGGTGGGAGTGTGCTCACACCCACCTCCATTCTTAGCCAATCAGGGACCGAGCTGCTCCTCCAACAGGTGGCCAGCTCGACCCACCTTTAGGCAAGCCCCCTCCCCCCTCCAGGGTGAGATGATGCAAGGCACGCCGGGTCTTGCCTATCCCTAAGCATGACGTCATGCTTCTCCCAAGACTGACGTCATGCCTACCCCGAGCTGCTCCTATATATATGAATACAGGACTAGCTTGGGATACTCTTATTCTTTACTTTCCCCTCTCCACACCTAGTCTCTATGACACACAGTGCCTTGGTATAGAGCTAGCTTGATCAGGTGGGCAGCATACACATTGTACATCACCATGCCAACATGTACCTGCCTAACACTACAATAAAGTGGATTCATCAACTGTACTCTCTGGACTCCTGAGTTGCTCATGTTCATGACTTGTAACGGTCCGTCGACAGTACATAGCAGAGTGTTTTCACTTACCTGTGATTCTGCGGTTTTTAATTTTTGTAGGAAGTGGCCAGTATCTTTGATGAACGACCTCGTTTCCTTCACTATAGGTCTCAGGATGAGATCTATGAGTGCAGAGATTTTTTCAGTAGTGCAGCCATTGGCTGACACTATTGGTCGACCTGGGGGTGGTGTTCCTGCTTTGTGTATTTTTGGTAAGAGGTAGAAATTTGGAGTTTTCTGCTCTTGTTGTAGAGTCTTATTAAGAATCTGGGTATTAAGTTCACCTTTGTGGTTAAGGTTTTTAAGGAAAATATTGACTTTTGTGATGTGTTCTTCAGTGAGATCTTTGTCTACCTTTCTATAGAAGCGGGATTCAGAGAGTTGTCTGTTGCCCTCTTCAATGTAATCTTTGGTATTCATGATTACAACCGCCCCACCTTTGTAGGCCGGTTTTATTACTATAGATTTGTCTTCACTAAGGCTATCTATTGCTCGTTTTTCACCTGTAGTAAGGTTATGATATTTTGGACTCACAACTTTGCAATCAACTAGGGCCATTTCGTTTAGAGTTATAAACGTTTCTAGTCTGGAACCTCCCGTGGGTGCTTTAGGGCTGTTAGCGTTTCTAAAGGCGCTGGATTCTTTTACCTGCTGTAGTAGACTCTTGTTGGGGGTGGGGCCTGATTGTCTAAGGCGTTCACGTTCTTCCCTTCTGTCTTGTTTGGACTGGGTAGGGGATGAGAATTTATATTTCCATCTTAAATTGTTATGAAACTTTTCTAAGTCTTTATATTTATCACCCAGAATGGGTGCACCGGGAGTGGGACAAAAGTTGAGGCCTTTGGCTAAAACATTTTCCTCATCTATCGTTAAAGATCTGTCAGATAAGTTAACTACCGTGTTCTTTCTAGGTACCTTGTATTCTGAAAGAAAACGTACCACTGATTGAATCAATACATTTTTATTTGTATTCAAGTCAGAGGAATTTAAGGTGTTACAATCATTGTTGTTACAAACATTTACATTTTGACAACTGAACACAGGGGGATTGTTGTTATCAGTCATAGTTTTGTTTCTTGTTGAACAATTGGATTTTTGGCACTCTTTTATATATTCACTGCTGTTAGGTGCACAGGATATCTCACAGTTTGGGGCATGCTCGATACAGTCCGCCTGATTGAGTTGTATTTTCTCCATGTGGTCTGTCCATATAGACAGAGTAGGGTCCAAGAGTCTAAATCTATTGGTGCAAGATATCTCTGTATGAGTGTCTGGAGTCCTTGAGAGGGAGTTTATTGTTGTTCCGACGCACGGTACGCGCGTAGGAAATTGGCCTCTCTCTCTGTGAGTGTCACCTGATTGGTGGCATTGTCCTGGTTCCTTGGCCGGGACCTGGAGCGTGATCGGGAGCGGGATCTGCGGCGATTCAAGGTTTGGCGCAGATCCCGTCTGTTGTTGTTGGATCTGCCACTGCCCTGTTGGCTCTGGCCTCCTTGGGCCTGGCGTGCAGGGCCGTCTCCAAAACCCCTATTCGGATTATTGGCTCGGCGTTGGTTGAAGAGGCCGAGGTTTGCGGCCAGCATTTGGTTCAGGCTATACTGGAGAGTGCGTCTAGTATTCTCCGGGATATTCGCCTCGTTGTTGCGGCGTCTGTTGCCCCTGGGGTTCTGGGGGTTATTGTTCTGGCGGTTATTGTTCTGATGGCCATTTGGTTGTAGCCCACTTGGTCCTGGTTGGGGTTCAGCCTGACGAGTGGGTTGGGTCATACTGTCTCTTCGAGGGTTGTAATATTCTGTCCGGGCCAAATTGGCCCATTGGTCATTGGACAGTTGTGTTTGATGAAGGTCAGTTTTCCTTTGTGTCAGGTCAGTGATAAGTTGGGCCTTTGCTCTACCGATCATCCCACAGGTAGCTTCGATGGCATTATGCCAAGCAGCGGGGGTGTCTGATGATAGTTGCTGCACGGTGCCGAGCAAAGTATGTCCGTGTGAGCGCTGATTTTCTGCTTTCTGCTCTAAGTAGCTAGCAGTGACCAACTGGCATTGTTTGGCAGCATGCTTTCTAATATCGGCTATTTGTTCCAAAAGGGCACTCTCTTGGGTCATATATTGCGGAAGGTCTGTTATGCCAGCCGCCCAAGCCGTTGTGAGGTTTTCACTGGTGATTTCTCACAGCCACTGTGCTCGGGTATCAGAGCGCATAGCTGTCATGAGTGCAGTTTTTGACTGTCTCCAAATCGCCGATTGAGCATCGTTCAGTCTGGCTGGAGGTGGTTGAGCGTTGTCAACAGCATCAGTCTGTAAGGAAGCGGAAGCAGCGTTATTCTTGGGTGTGAAATAATTACTATTTTCATTCACTTTAATTCTTGTGAGTTCCTCCACCAACCTATCAATTTGGAGAGGGGGTGCTGAAAGCTCTCTATCTGTCCCTAAGTTGGAGGGGGAGGTGGTGAGGATCGTGACCCTTTTGGGGCCCCCTGTTTTTCCCGAGGTGTCTTTGGTGACACCGGGTGTTGGGATCGTTTTTGTTGACTGAACAGTCTTAGATGTGGTGGTGGTTAGGAGTGAGGGGGGCTTAGTGGCAGGGTGGCCAGTTTTGGGTCGCAGGGCTGTGTTAGGAAAGGTTTCCTTATAGGTGGGTTGGTTCATGGTCCCGCCCTGAGTAGGAGGATGAGTGGGGGTATGAGTGACAATGTCACTGTAGGTGGTCTGAGGTGAGTTGTTGGCCTTAAAGTTAGTGGGGTTGGGATTGAGTGTACACTCAGAGTGTACACTCAATCTCGAGCCATGGTGCATTTCCTTGGCCTTGCCTGGCTTGGATTGTATGATTGTATTGTCTGCTGTCCATGGCGAGACGCAGCATAAAAGCATCGCTTGAGATCGAGTGTACACTCTCAGGATGTACATATTCACGTACACATGTATACTTTCAGGCCGAAACTTGTGTTTGCATAGGGTTTGTATGGCTTTCACATGACATCTTCAAATAAACAAATTCCTATGATTTTTCTGGCAAAAGTAGTTCTACGCCGTAGGGACAGTATCACTAGGGTTGTTGTCCTTTCAAATTCTATAAGAGGAGAGGGATGTTATCATGGTTTGATCATTTCCCATAGTACTAGTGCCTTATATTACTACGCAATCCTGAAAGTGTACATCATGTACACTATGAGAGTGTACACTCAATCTCGAGCGATGGTCCTATCAGACCCAGCGGGGCTGTTGGTCCGCTTTCTGTTGATCCCAGGTACACAAGCAGAAGTGTATCCCAGATATACAAGAAATGGACCAATCAAAAGCAAGCACCTGCTCAGCAGATGCATCTGATGGTGGATCTCTTCCACATGTTGTTGTTGAAAATATTTTATTTGGCGTACCAAATATCAAGACAATACATGGAGTATGCAAATTCAAAATTAATACACACAAATACAAGTACAGAGTTTGTGTAGGTTATACCCAGATCACCGGATGAGTCCAATAGCATCCAGTATTAGGCCACTTAAAATCAATTATCAGCTTTGCAGACACTTTTTGAAAGAAAAAAAGCAGTGAGGGAGGGAGGCTTTTCTTTTTATTTTCCATAGATTTTTTCAGTGATGAGGGAGGTCACTTTTTATTTTTCTTAACATTTTTAGGGACAAGGGAGGCTTAATTTTTTTTTGTATGATAACCAGATGGTAAGATTCAGACCCTGACCCTTTAAGTTAAGGGTAAGTTTATTTCTTAACAGAATTACATCTAGAATTCAGAAAACCTAAGGAATATGCAAGTCCTTGAAAATATTGAATGATTTTCAATGACTCCAAACAATGGTAGTAATACATATTGATTTTAGACATGGGAAAAAGAATTTCCGGGGAATCTAAAGCTGTAAAAATTATGAAAATCGACCAAGTAGAACCTTCTGTATGGCTTATCATGATAGGGGTGGAAATTTGAAAAAAAAAATTTAACCAAAAACCCCAAGGATGCAGAAGTTTTAGTCATTTTTTTCCTAAATAAAGAAGAAAAAGCTCCATGCGGCCCCTTTTGGAGGGTGCGGGAGGTGTCTGCAAAGCTGATAATCGACTTTAAGGGGCCTTAGACATGTATCAGACTCGAGTTTGGCTTTAAATGTGTGCTCACTGCATATTCAATAGAGGCTGCTCTTTGTACCTTGAGGTACAAAAAGCAGCCTCTATTGAGGTCTTCATGTCTAATCAGGAGGCACCATAATACCTTGGTTTTATCACTGGTAATGGTTAATTTCCTACTACAGCACTAATTGAAGATCCTTTTCAAATCCTCCTGAATCAAGCAACTTATGGTATCATTGTCATGACCAGGGGGGGACTTTGGGAAAAATTTAGAAGCCGGTTTGGGCCCAAAATAGAAAAAAAAATCCGGCTTATGACCGGGGATTTACGGTACTTGTCCCTCTTATCTACACCTGCACGTTTGCTGCCTAAAGACTGTCAATCAATAACTATATACAGATAACAGGCGAATATATACAGATGAGAGATGCAGTGGTACCAACAGAAGAAAGATTTTAGCTGGGATTTCATTTACCTCACAGAGAGAGTAACATAGGGAGACAGGGTAAGGGTTACACAGTTACAACCATCCTAGCACTTACAAAGACGAGATAAACTGGTTTATCAAGATAATGTACACATCAGAGAGTTTTGGGATCAAATCCACTCACTACAGTGTAACATACACAATTTAGCATCTTTTGGCAAATATTTTACACCAATTTAGACATAAATGTACCTTATCAGGAATGTTCCAAGTACCGGTATTTAAGTTTAACAGTTTATCAAGATGATTTAGCAAAAACAATTTAACTATTTAACATACAGCTTTCAGTTATTCAGTAGCTCATGCACGGAAAAACATTATATCGTTCATTTAGGTCAATCAAAATCACATCCTTTCAGTGCTCTGGGTAATAGTATATGACATAAATGCCATTTTCCAAAGCAATTAATGTAAATCAGCTGGTGGCACCAAATTCATTAGAGTAAAATGCACAAGTTAATTCACATATTCGAACACAGTCGTTCACAAGCAATTATCAACTGATTAACAACTGACAGTCTGGCTTTCCACTATTCAATATCAGCCTCTGTCTTTATTTCTTCCTCCACACTTAGCCTTGATGGGAAAGATGTCCAAGAACAGATTTGGTTGCACCTTTGGCTGTCTACCCCTCTTCTTACCCCTTCTAGTTTTTAAAAACTTGCTTCTATCCCCTGACACTCAGTGCACAACCCAGTTTCCTTTTAATTTTTTTTTTTAAACTCTGTTTTGAGTTGCGTGTCCCCGTCCAGGACATAATGTCCGAGAATCCTTGAATGTCCGAGTTCCTCTATGGCCCCCCGGATGTAAACCTAAACAAACAAACAAAAAAGTGCATTCGAGCTAGATGCCCCTCTATAAAATGGGCTTTTCCTATACTCCTGGAGCCTCGGCCTACAGAGTGAAAAATTAGGTTTGCAATCCCCCCTTGTTCTTGGAGCAACCTTCATCAGATCCAACTTCCTTGCCTTAGAATTCATGGCTGACAACAAAATTTCTTCTCGTCTTACACTCTGCCTAGAGGTTTCACACAGTGTATGAACCATATCCATAGACTCATCAGTCGCACCCAACCTTAAACAGCATATTAGCATTCTATTTTGAGCAGCTTGAAGGCGTCTCTGCGACTCCTTACAGGGTATTTCAAACAGAAAAGAACAGTAATCAAACCTTGGCAGTACTACCATTGCCGTGATCAAATGCCATATTTTTCCTAACTTGAAACCCAACTGATTAACTTTACTCTGAACCCTTTCCGCTTGCTCCTCATGGGTAAGAAATTGATCCAAAATTGTGCCTAGGTACAGATATGACTTCACTTGCTCTACTTTCACACCATCCCACATAATATTCAAGTCTGGGCACACCTTAGACTTCTGCTGTAAACAATACCACATAGATTTTGTTTTGTTTATATTAACAGTTAACCAAATCTCCTATAGTTTTCCAGCAGCCTTTTACAATCACCTTGTAACCTCTCCCTCGCTGTAGTAGGACTTTTGTGAGGTACATAAAGAACTAAATCATCTGCATAGTGTTTCACCTTACAGTGTACAAGACCCTGATCTATTTTGTTTATGAAAATAATGAACAGAGTTGGGCCTAATACTGACCCTTGTGGTACTCCAAATAGGACCTCTTTTTTACCGGAAGCCCCCCCCCCCTTCACCATTGTCCATTGTTTTCTACCTTGAAGATAGGATGCTATCCATTTCAAAATATGTGGGGGGAAACCTAGTTCCCTGATGGAGTCCAGTAGCAGGAGGTGATGGACCGAATTGAAAGTTTTGGCTATATCAAAACAGCAGACAGAAGTGGCCTGACCTTTATCTTTGACAGAGAGAAAATCCTCTACCAGATCCATTACCGCTTCCCCCATACTCCTATCTTTCCTGAAGCCATATTGGTTTGCTGTGAAGAAACAGTGGCGGATACAGGGAGGTTCCAAACGGGCCTTGCCCCCCCCCTCCCAAAAAAAGGAAAAAAAAAGGAGGAGGAAGAGGAGAGGAGAGGGAAAGGGGGAGGGAAGCAGTTCTTTGAATATGATGTTTCATATATCGTTACAAAGCTTAGATCATGAGAAAAAGCACTGTTGGCCTCACATAGATGTAGGATAACAAATTGAAATTTTCACAATTGAAAGAAAAATATTTCTCGTTACTAAGGTTAAAAGTCACAAGCTCCAGTCTACTTCACCGACTACCCCCCTCACCCTTGCCATGTCTGGCCCCGCAGGTCTAACTTGCATGTTGCAGGACACCAATTGATGGGAGGTGGCAGCAGGAGTCACTTTTTGCATGGCTGCACTGAAGGTTTTTGTACAAAGATTATATTGGTCTAAAATTTGAGAGTGGGTATGCAAACAGACTATCAAACTGATTCTTGGGGTATGTATTAATCGATTTGAGTGTTATTTAGGCTGAGATTTGATGTTCAGTTGAGGGAGTGCACTCCATTTAATTACAGAATTAATGTAATAACTTTTGAATATACACACTTTGTAAGATTATTCTAGTTCCCCCACTTTCACCTTTCAACAACCGCCTTGCATCTTAAGACAAAGCACCCATGTATAAATGATCTATACCTATGCCCAGAAGCAATTCATGTTTGCTATATGGGGGTAGTGTAACTATTAATCTGTTTCCAAAGATTTTGATTTCTGGCAATATGACCATTTTGGCATAATGGGAACAACTGAAATATGGACACTTGCAGTCTTGA
Source organism: Acholoe squamosa (assembly GCA_949317995.1). Taxonomy (NCBI): domain Eukaryota; kingdom Metazoa; phylum Annelida; class Polychaeta; order Phyllodocida; family Polynoidae; genus Acholoe; species Acholoe squamosa. Next base: position 31,811,263 of record OX439038.1, read on the forward strand.
GGGGTTGGGGTGGAAGAGTACATGCTGATCTGCATTAAAATGGTGTGCCAGAATGCATCAGAATGCACCATTTCCTGTCCTAAATTAAAAAAAAAAAAAATATATCATAGCATCACAATCTTAGTACAAGTTCCATTCAAGATATTCCTGGTAGAGATCTCCAACATGGGGAGGATATACATTTCCCCTAATGAACAAGTAACCAATGGATAACTCATGACGAGTGTGGGTTAGTGAAGGATAATGACACGAGGCCGTAGGCCAAGTGTTATTAGCCTTTGCTAACCCCCACGAAACCAATAAATAATCAATATTATACCAATAAATTCAAGTTGAAAACAAAAATTATTCCCCCTCCCCGGGACTTGATGCCAGCCATTGTGTGTACACAGGTACATACACCTCGGCACCCGGCAGCAGACAGCAACAGCCCCGGTCTCGGCTAGGCTTAGCAGCGGCACATGCCGAAAAATAGTGTACATACACCTCCTCTCCCGGCAGCGGACAGCGGCAGCACACACAGCGAAAAAAGACGCGTCTCGCGGTTATGTTTGTGTATAATACACCTCCTCTCCCGGCAGCGGACAGCTACAGGGCACACAGCGAAAAAAGATGCTTCTCGCTGTTATGTTTGTGTAGAATACACCTCCTCGCCCAGCAGCGGACAGCGACAGCGCACACGGCAAAAAAAGAAGCGTTCCGGCCGGGATTCAATCCATGTACCTCGGCTGAGCGCAACGTGCTAACCGCTAGACCACCACGTCTCCTCCTTCTGTGCCCCGCAGCGGACAGCGACAGCGCACACAGCGAAAAAAGAAGCTTCTCGCGGTTATGTTTGTGTAGTATACACCTCGTCGGTACACACGCCTCGGCGCCCGGCTAGGATTCCTTTGTTTGGTTTAGTTCTAGCCAACCACCTCTCGTCGGGCTCTGAGAACCTGAGATTGCAGGTTCGACCCCTACCATGGCAATGAAATAGTCTGTTGGTTTTAACATGTAACATATGACATGGGAGGACATGAGAGGCGTGCGGTTATCCTGGATAACCGCACGCCTTCCATGGATAACCGCACGCCTTCCAAAATTGATGTTACAGCCTATAGGGTGTGCAATATCGACAGATATGTGTATGGGAATAGCCACCAAAAAGCACTGTGTAAGCCAGAAATCGTGGTATAACCACCAATAATCTATAACATGAAAAATGATTTGAGGATTTACCCCAAATTATATGGTGTTGAGACTTAACATGTCCAATTAGAATTACAACCAGAATGCACCATTTAAAGTCTAAACCAACAAAATTTTCTTGGGGGGGGCCATGCCATGCCCCAGGTCCCCCCCCCTAGTTTCACTGCTGCACTTCACTTGTGGTGCTTCGAGGCATGCAGTAGCACCCCACTAAGACCAGGTTTTGCCCCCCCCCCCCTCTAGAAAATCATGGATCCGCCAGGCCACCCTTAAAAATATGTCTGTTTCCTATCCAGAGGGTGATTTTTTAGACCCATGAGGGAGGGAGGGAAAAAATTTCTTTTATGAAAATATTTTTATTTGTCAGGAGCATTGTAAGCGGGGACGGCATGAATTTGCCATCACATTCTAAGATTTAGTGATTGGAAACCTAGATTCTTGTGCTGATGGACGAAAAAAAAATAAATTGTTTTTCAGAACTCAGGAAAAAATTTTCCCATTCTCCAGGCCAAATCCACCAGGCCTCTAGACAGGAAACGAAAATATTTTTAAAGGTGGCCCCACTGAGAAACCCATATCCTCCAGACAGATAACCAAATAATTTTGAACTAACTTTTCCCAGGGATTGGTATTATCGATATAGGCCTCCAGTCCCCCACCTTCTTTTTCTGAGCTCCTTTGTGGATAAAAAACATTTTGTCGCCAAATTGGTGATGTGTATCCAAAAACTCAGTAGCAAATTCAATCAGCTCATTATATGTACTAATCGGGTGGACACATTCTGTAAATTGCTATTGTTGTTCATTGGCACAGAGGCGGATGGCTTCAGGGTCATAGTAATGATCGCCCAGTAATCTCTAAAATTGCTGTCTTTGTTATTTTTTCTGTTGTTTTTTTTTTATCACAAAAGTAGGAAAATGATCTCTTACTTTGTCGTTGATGATCCCATGCAGGTCAACATGTGGTGAATTGACATATATATGATCCAGGGCAGATTTACCCAGTGGATGGTAATACGTTGCCTTGGTAGTAAGATACCTCATATTTGTTCTTCTAAGAAAAGATGCCATAATTTTGAATTTATCACTAGTTCTAACAAGGGTTTTCACGTTCAAGTCCCCACCCAGCTAGCACAACTCGTGCAATTTACATCATTCTTACGTGAAAACTCATGTGATTTACGTAAAAAAGACATCATTTGGATGAGTTGTGCTAGCAGGACATCCAAATTTCTCTATTTTTGCTGCATTGCTTTTAACCATGGCAGCCAGGTGTTTATAGCATTCATGGACATTAATCACCAATCTATATCCACACTCCACCTCAGGGAAAAAAGATGCTCCTTTCTGCTCTTATTTTTCAGAGTTAGACCCTGTATTTTTACGAAGATATTGACAGAATGGATAGAAATGAAGTGAAATGAGAAATGTGGATCAACACGGTAAAAGGTATGCCCAGTAGGGGGTGCACGGGCGCACCTTTTACCGTGTTGATCCACAAATTGTCTCATTCCATAAACTTTTTTCTAGGTTGTACTCTCTGCTGACCTGCACCACACAGGACTTTGATTTTATGTCTTCAGCTGCTTGTGTACCCCAGGTATAGAAACAGCTGCTTGTGTACCCCAGGTACATACAGCCATGTGTATCCCAGGTATACAAGCAGCACCTTGTGTACCTGGGGTACACAAGGGGCTGCCTTGTGTACCCCAGGTACACAAGGTGCAGGTACACAAGGTCATGTGTATCCCAGGTATACAAGCAGTACCTTGTGTACCCCAGGTACACAAACATGCGTGTGTACCTGGGGTACACAATCAGCCCCTTGTGTATCCCAGGTACACAGCAAGCCCTTGTATATCCCAGGTACAGAAGCCCTTGTGTATCCCAGGTACACAAGCAGTGTCTTGTGTATCCCAGGTACACAATCCCTAGTGTATCCTAAGTGCAGAAGTGGTCGCTTGTATATCCTGGGTACGGAAGCAGCCTGCCCTCTAAAATATGGTATAACTCATTGTGCAAAATTTACAAGTCCAGTATGAACAGTGATCTTGGGAGAGTAAATTGTAGTTATTCTTTCCTAGGCTTGCAATAAAACTTGTTCAGACCATTTACATAGGCACCCCAATCAAGATGCCACATTTATTAATTTATCCTTGAAATATTATGAAAAAGCATTTTCTATCATAAAACAACTTGAATTGGCTGTCCAATTGTCTGCCATATGATATTGAAGCAGAACAGATGTTTCTGCTGCAGCACATGGTGCCCCCTGATTGGTCATTTATTAGTGTACCCAGGATACACTATTCCTTCATTGCTATTCCTTGTGTATCTGGGATCAACAGAAAGCGGGCCAACCGCCCCGCTGCTGTTGGCAGATTGTTAAAAAAAAAACATGACGTTAGATTTCTATAGATGGCCCCCTAGGGAGTGGTCATTTTTTAACAACAGGGAGGGCTGAAGAAATTCTGCGAGTGTGCGGCAAAAAACTTTCCGTTCCCCCTCCGAGGGGTCTGAAATTTTTCCGCCCTCCCCCTTTTATTCTTTAGTGGCACATAGACTTTTTTGTTCAAAAGCCTAAAACGGCCGAAAATGTTTTTGCCCCCCCCAAGAGAAGTCTGAAATTCTTTTGGCCTCGCCCCCTTTTAATCTGTACCAGGCAGGATTTTTGATTAAAGAAGGGGTGAGTTTTTTTTTTGTTTTTTTTATAATGTATATAGTATATTTGTTTGTTTTGTTTTTTTGCCCCTCCACCAAATCCACCACCCAGCTAGCATAGAGACTTTCGGCCAACGTCGGCAATGGTCAGCACCGTTGCGGGCAATATTCTGACGTTGGGCCAATGTTGGCTGTGCCAACATCAATAATATGCCCAGTGATCTGGGGTCATTGGTACAACATCGAATAATTGATGTTGTACCAACGTTGGCAGCTTATAGTTGTGCCAACGTTGGCAGGACTTTCAGTAATGGGAAATTTACAAACGTTGGCCCAACGTTGGCAAAACGCTGTTTCTCCAACCTCCACCAGATGGCATTGCAGGCTGTGTGAAGTTATATTTTTACATTAGATCCTTCATATTCTATCAAAATGACTGTCAAATTAGATCTCTTGTGTGCTATTCACATTCAGAATGACAGAATAATTCCATATACAGAGTATACCATGCTAAAGTAAAAACCCTTTGATAAAATAATCAAAAAGATGGTTATATGTACATAAGGACACAATTTTTGAGGTAATTAAATATACATAAGGTCTTTGTAATGGAAGGACAATGTAACACTCCTTGGCAAATAAAGCTGAGATATTTAAAAGTGGAAATTAAGACATGACTGTGCCTAAAATGATGATTCGTGCCAGCCATATCTCTTAACAAATGTGATCACCTTCAAGTTGGTAAATATAAGTCAGAACAATTTCATTATACTACTGTTGGATCAACGGAGGTATTATGCCAACTTCAAATTCTAGCTCTTAAAGTGGTTGGCTAGACGTCAGACCAATGTCATAAAAATGATGGGCTAACGTTGGTCCAACATCATTTCCTGCTGGCGCTGAATGTCTGAGTTTCTCGATGGCCACCAACAAAAATCCTGCTGGCGTTGGCTCAACTGTTATTTTGCTGGACAAAAAGCTCTTTAGCCAACGTCATAAAAACAATGTCAGGCCAAAGCCCCACTACGTTGGGCCAACATCCCTTTGCTAGCTGGGCACCCAAATGGCCCCGGCAAATACCCTCTGCCCCTCCCCAAGAGTCAGTGTCAGATTTCGGTGTCTGGTATGTAGTCAGCGCCTGTTATAAGTTAATGGACACTGATATACATGTAGTAACCGACACTTTAGTGAAAGCCAGATGCTTTAGTGAAAGCTGTTTATGACCATAAGGGACTGTAGGGACACTAACTATGGGCTACTTATTATGGGGCTCCATTTGT
>OX439038.1:31816593-31890412 GCA_949317995.1 Acholoe squamosa
TGTCTGATTGTCTGAGTGTACGGTTTGGAGTACCACAAGGCTCGGTGCTGGGGCCAACCTTGTTTACTAGTTACATAAGTGATATAGTGTCAGGCCTGTCTCATTGTAAAGTGAAGTTATATACAGATGACCTTGTAATATATGTGTCTAATAAGGACCCGATGATTGCTAGGAATAATCTCCAAGATGATTGTGTTAAATTGTATAACAATTATATACAAGACGGGTCTTACTGTGAATATGAACAAAACAAATTACATTGGTTTGCTTCACGGCAAAAGAGCTAGGAAAAGCTGCCCTGAATTAAAACTACAGGTAAATAGTGTTGTGGTGAGAAACCCCTCTTTCCTGTACTTAGGGACAGTGTTGGATGAATTTCTATCCATGGAAGAGCATGCTGAGAAAGTGCAAAAGAAGCTTAACCAATTAGCTTTTAAACTGGGCAAGATAAGATAAATGCAGACATTGCTATTACTGTATTCAATCAAACTATCCTACCACATATGGATTACTATGCTTATTTACTAGATGTGACTTCAGCTGAAACCCATAGACCTCTGCAGGCAGCGCAAAATCGAATGTTAAGGTGTTGTGTATATACAGGGGTGATGGAAGAATCCACAGATAATGTCCACACTTTGTGTGAGGTTCCAAACAGGTTACCAGGAGGAAAGAGTTATTGATGACTTCTATGTATGCTATGTCTAAGAAAATCACTTTCAGTATCACTCGTCTCAGAACTAGAGGTGATGATAAAAGAAATTTCAGAGTAATTAAGCCAAAATCTCAAGGCTACAAGAAAAGTCCGTTCTATAGATGTGCAGTCCTTTGGAATAACTTAGATAAAACTACTCAAACGACCCCTGACAAGCAGGGTTTTAAGAAGATCATAAAAGGGTCCCTGGGTTCTGAGATGAAGGGTGTGAGAAATAAATTTCTGAAAGAAAGGAGAAGCAGAAAGAGGTGGCCAAAAGGGGTGGAGCCTAACATGTTCTGGTCAGTATTCCCTCTGCGGAAAAAAGGACCTAATAAATGCTAAATGATTACTATTAATAACGCGCAAAGGAATGTTAGGGGAGTGTGTGTTATTGGTGGTTTAACCACTGTTCATTGAAACAAATATGAGTAAAAGGTGATTGAAATTATAAATGATAGTAGTGATTTTAAACGAACCGGTGAAAGAATGTTCTCAGACAAGGAGTTGAAGGTGTCTCGGGTGTATCTGGTGTATCCAGGAATATAATAAGATAATACTCTAGCTGGCTTGCCTATTGATAAATCTTTTATTATTTTGTACCACTTCATCCATTTGTATATATATTCATCATGTAAATAGGTTAACATTGTTAGCAGTCTGTATTATGCAACCAAAGCTTGGACGCGGCCGGTTATAAGGTTAACATAATCATGATAATGTATGGCTACTATACCTAAATTTGGTATGGAACTTGTGAAGGCGATCCAGCAGAAATGATCGGGTAGACTATGACATATTCTGTACTTTGTTATGAGCGATCAAATAAAAAAAAAGAAAATACCAATGAGTCATCCATAAACTCTGTGAGAGTGATGACTGGCCCCATATCACCAAGGGGGGTGGCAAGTTTTTGAGATGGACAGGAAAAGAAGTTAACCTTCCTTAGCAAAGAAAACTGTGTACTAATGTAGTTCAAAGTGTCACACAAAAAAAAACGTTGACACCTTTACCATTCTTGAGGGAGAACATATTGTTAAACAAATTTTTGGCTCGTCAATATGAAATCTCACCACCCCCATTTGAAGAATAATGGTCACTCAATATGCAAAATGCAAGAAACCTTAGGGGACTTAAGTCAAACTATTTCTTCTTTTGCCTTAATTGCAGATAGGTCTTGTGCATGAAGTCCGAAGCAACTTTGAAGATGTCGTCCAGCAGTATACAGAGCTGAAGCAGATGAAAGAGGCACCGCCACGAATAAATGAACCAGTGAGGGGTGGTTTTCTGAAACAATCATATGTTTGGATATCCCAAAAAGAATAATTGTCAAACCTATAGGTACTATAAATATAGCATGCACATGTACATGTACTACCGTAATCTCCCGCATATAAGCCGTGTCTTATACGCCAAACAAAATGCTGGGTCTTATAAGCGGGAGGGACATTGCCTTGAGTTTGGGGTGCGCCTTATAGGGGGGTTATTTTTACTATAGAACAGTACTAAATTGACAAAAATCTGCCCTGAGAGGTGCGCCTTCTATGTGAAACAGCCTTCTTTAGGTTGGGTGTGTGCCTTCTACATGAGCTGCGCCTTCTATGTGGGAGATTACGGTACTACTAAGCATGTGGCCTAGTGGATCAGTATTCGACTAGACATTACATAGGGCTATGTTCAACTCAATTGATGTTTAATTGATTGATGTTAATTGATTTATTAGGCCTGCCCAATGAAGATGTTACTCATGTCTCTTTCATCAAAGGTATACAAGGCTGATGCTGTGACAGTTTCTCGTCTGGATCTTGTTAGATTAGAGAAAGAAACAAGTATGTTGCGCGAAAACCTTCATAAGGTACTCACCCCAGAACTAACCATGCTTCCATCCAGGATCGAGTCTGTGGAACAAGGTATAACATTCAAAATATCAACCTAAAAATATGATGCATCACTGAAGTCATGGCAAAAGATGGCACATACACATATTGGAAATTGAAATATTAGAGTCCATGCTCCTGGTCATTTATTTTTTTAGAATAGGCCTCTGTGTATAAAAGCTATATAAGTTGAAAATTCTTAGGCATTCCGTTTATAAATTGACCTTAGAGCTGACCTGCACGTCCGTCTTGTACCACTTAAGGTCATCAGTTAAACACATTATCTGGAAGTATAATTTGATTACAGCTGAATTGCACCACTATGTATTTGTATGTAATATTTGCGTGCAGACTTGCAGACAGAAAGGAAAAAGGCTGAAGAGAGCGCCACAGAACTTGACCACTGGAAATCCCGATGCGACAATGCTTTGGCTGAAGTGGACAAATTGAAAGAGGTACCGTATGAAGAAGTACAATACATGTACCACAAAATGTACAAGGTTGTACCATCCTAAGTAATTCTCGCTATAATATTGGAAAGGACCAAACCGTAATAATTGATATGATAATCATATACTCCAGCTCCCCACTGACCCCTGTATGAACATGTTTACACATGTCATATTCCCTCGTTCTCTTTCTGGTTTTTCATTGTCTCCTTCACCATATCTCTTACTGACGACCACGTGTAATGAAAGTATATTTTCCTAGTGGCCCTCGCACATAAACACTTGTCGATGGACGTTTTTATCACGTCTTTCTTTCCATGGTTGCTGAGATTTCCCCTTCGTCCCCATGCTGTACATCATACTATCATATCATATCGCCGACAAATGACATAACTGATGAGCTTTCAATATTATTTCTTTATCAAAGTTTGTAATTTTGACCCACAGGAGAAGTTTGGTCTGCAGGTGGAGCTGCAGGCGGCAGGGCAGCAGCTGGAGCAGCAAGTGGAGTTCAGTTCATGTATGGGGGCGGCGTGTGGCACCCTGCTATGGAGGGTCTCACGTTGTGAGGAGAGTATCCAGGCCATACTTGTAGGGGTAAGCTTATCTTTATCACTAAGGCGATTCGTGTCAGAGAAGGAAGAGCAGCAGTCCCCCATATAGGATACTTTTAGGATAGCACTGACTATCTAAGACAGCTTGTTTAGGTCGTGAGGTAGAGGGACCTTTTAACTTTACTCACAAGCACAAAAATAGGATCTTTGATAAGGGCTTATCTTGTGTAACACAAGAAGAAAAAATGACGTTGTACCATGATGCAGAAGGGGTAACTGTTTGTAGTATAGGAATATGGCATTGTACCATGTGGTGCAGTGGGGGTGTCTGTAAGTACTATAGAAATATGGCATTGTGGTGCAGTAGGGGTAATTGTGAGTAGTATATAAATGTGGCATTGTACCAGGTGGTGCAGTGGGGGTAATTGTGAGTAGTATAGAAACATGGCATTGTACCAGGTGGTGCAGTGGGGGTAATTGTGAGTAGTATATAAATGTGGCATTGTACCAGGTGGTGCAGTGGGGGTGACTGTGAGTAGTATAGAAACCTGGCATCGTACCATGTGGTGAGTGGGGGTGTCTGTAAGTACCGTAAATCCCCGGTCATAAGCCGGATTTTTTTTCCTATTTTGGGCCCAAACCGGCTTCTAAATTCTTCCCAAAGTCCCCCCCCCCCGGCTTATGACCAGGTTTTTTTTACTATAGAATAAAGAGAAAATGGTAAAAATTTGACCCAAAAACTGGCTTTTATTTTTTTCCTGAACTCACCCCCCGGCTTATGACCGGGGCCGGCTTATGACCGGGGATTTACGGTACTATAGAAATATGGCATTGTGGTGCAGTAGGGGTAATTGTGAGTAGTATAAAAACATGGCATTGTACCAGGTGGTGAAGTGGGGGTGACTGTGAGTAGTATAGAAACCTGGCATCGTACCATGTGGTGCAGTGGGGGTAATTGTGAGTAGTATAGAAACATGGCATTGTACCAGGTGGTGCAGTGGGGGTAATTGTGAGTAGTATAGAAACATGGCATTGTACCAGGTGGTGCAGTGGGGGTAATTGTGAGTAGTATAGAAGCATGGCATTGTACCAGGTGGTGCAGTGGGGGTAATTGTGAGTAGTATAGAAACATGGCATTGTACCAGGTGGTGCAGTGGGGGTAATTGTGAGTAGTATAGAAGCATGGCATTGTACCAGGTGGTGCAGTGGGGGTAATTGTGAGTATTATAGAAACATGGCATTGTACCAGGTGGTGCAGTGGGGGTAATTGTGAGTATTATAGAAACATGGCATTGTACCAGGTGGTGCAGTGGGGGTAAGTGTCAGTAGTATAGAAAGGTGGCATTGTACCAGGTGGTGCAGTAGGGGTAAGTGTCAGTAGTATAGAAAGGTGGCATTGTACCAGGTGATACATCCAGAGTAACAGGGCAGGGGAGGATACATCACCTAAATAATTGTTGTTTTTAAAGGTAGGCAGCTTTTGTTTTTTCTTTAAACTTCCCGTCCCTGTTAGATTCTATTCCCAATCCATGTAAAGTTCTAGCATCAAAGATTGACCCTTAGGACCCTCTTAATAGGCCGCACGACCATATATTCAATGCCAAGACCACTAATATTTCCATTCTTGTGAATCATTTATTCAGACAAAAGTTGATGAGTTTCTGGCAGTGGTGAGCAGCACATTAGAAAGTTATGTGATGACATACAAGACAGACGTGCCAAATGAGACGGAGGATGAGACGCAGTTTGTTCTCTCCCTCTGTGGGATCATCACAAGTTAGTTACCTTGAAACATATTAATTACGGTTTGTGGGTCGGGGATAGTCTAGCATAGCAGAAACTTGTACATGTATACCACATTCAAGGTCATATAAGACCACAACATAGGAAAGAAGTTACTAATAATAGTGTTTTGACAGGGATAAGACAAGACGATGATTTGATAATTCAATCATACACTGCTTGTTAGTATGTATAATGGGACCCTTTAATAAGAAATATGATATAATCAGAAACTTGTCTTGTGAACAGGTAAAACGAAATGGGTTATACGTTACTCTGCTTTCTTTATTTCTAAGATGTTGCTGCATCACCTTTTGGACGTGAATTCCTAATGAAGAATGAATCAGGTCGGCAACTTGTGGAGACATTCCTGACCATTCTTAGCGATGCCCCCAACAAACAGTGTGCTAAGATGAAAAAGTGAGTACTAAATTATGTTTCTGCTAGTGTTCTAGATTTGTATGAGTCTTTTTCTTTATATCTGTGGTTTCAAATGATCTTTTCTTTTGCCAAATGATAAGAAAATCACGATAGCCAGTGGCACGATAGCCGTAATCCAAGTATGATAATCAGAATAAAACGGTGTATTTCATGCATCCTCGTGTATAATGTAATCTCTGTAATGGACTACATAGATTCCGATGTGCTGAAAAAAAAATGTTTGCTGCATAACATCTGAAAGTTCAAGGAAAAGTGAAACCGTGAGAAAAGGTCTATGATTTATGCACTAACATATTCCTAAATAGCTAAATTCACACCTTTGATGGGCCTGTACACCTGTGCTATGAATTAAATACCACTGACATTCACCACGATTGCATGTTTTTATTTATATAAAAGGCGCAGACGTATTCAACAAAGTATGAATTCATAAAACGTTTTGCCTTAACTTTTTGCAGCTTGATTTTGATGGCGCTCTACAACCTGTCAATCAATCAGAGAGGGCTGAAGCTGATCACATGTAGGCCGGGGATAGTGGCACTTCTCACTTGGATAATTCAAGGTAAAAAATCCCAACCTAAGGTTATGTAGCACTGTTACTTCCTGGGCCATAAAACATTGTGTCGATTGATGTGTCGAAAGCACATGTCAAGGATTTACACTGAAAGGAGGATCTGGTGGCCGTAGTTTAAATGAATCATGTCTCCATAAGCGGAAGAAGCCCTGAAAAATAAACCTGATTTGTTGTAAGTTAGCTTCAAATGAAATTGTGAGTTTTTTAAATGAAAAATTAAGTTAATATCAATTGTGTAGATTGATAATATTGAGCATAGTGTAACGGTCGGCATATCAGTTTGGAGGTCACATGGGTCCATTCTGTTTCGTTATATATTCCTGGTCTAGGGAGACGTTGTGATGTCCCTCCCCTCGCCTTGAAAAAAACAAAAAACAAATCTATCTATTCCTGTGCAATAAGCCACCTGTCATACGCATGATATATGGTATCAAACCGTACCATGAACCTGTGTCCTTCTCTCTATGTTTTTTTTTTTTTTCAACCTGATCCATTAACATGTCCTTCTGCCGGTAAATGTATGTGTCTTAGCTCTGAATACTAAAAAGTGGTATTCTCATCATAATTCGTTATTCAATCTGCACGTGAGGTGAATGTATCTTTACCAATTAAATACAGACTGGTAGTTATAAAGTATTTCACCTCTTTGATATGCAGAGACAGAGATAGAGGGCCGGGTGATATATTCATTCATTACCCTTGGACTAGACATGAATTTGTATATGAGGGGGGGGGGGCATTCATATAGAGAGCACAGAAAGAGACTCGATGGGACATAAATGTAGTCAAACGGATAGATGAGTAGAATAGGTAAAACCCTACAAAAGAGAATGGAGGAGACAGTTTGAGGTAAAGAACGTGATGAAGAGAGGGATGACATGCAAAAGTAAACATTGGCAAATAGAGGGAATGATGCGGGTTCTTACCAGTCGGTTATAAATCAACTAACACTTAATCTCTAAAGGTTTATTCATTCCTTTACAGAGGAGACAGTGACAGAGAACCGTCTGCACGCACTGAGACTGATCCAGTCACTGCTGTATGAGCAACACAGTCCCGAACTGCTTAGTGAGGCCAATGAAGTGGTAGGTATTCCCAAATGTGGTAGTCATTACATTCTGCTTAAAGTGGAATCCACATTCAGATAATTACGAGGAGAAGATAAATTAAGGATTTAATTGTCTTCTCAGTCTATAATAAACAAGTAAATCTCCTTAGATATAACTCACTTTTAACATTTGGGCATAGAGGGCTCATGCAGTCGTGCCACAGGTGACATGATGTCAATTACCACTTGGAAGTAAGAGCCTAAGTCGATTAAAATAACTTTTCTAACACAAAAAGACATTCTGCTCATTTCTTGCGTCTCTCCACCAGCTGACAGGGCGGTTGCTACAGCAGCTGGCGGCAGATGCTAACCGGGACATCAGGGAGACGGCCCTGGAGTTAGGCACTGACCTTAAGGCGCAACTCAAGGAACTCCAGTTTGACCTCAATGACCTCGATTCTCAAGATGACCTTTGTGAGCAGTGACAACAATTATGTTAAAAGTGAATGATCATAAAAACTGACAAGGGCGTAATAAACTTTATCATGAAAGCATGGCAAGATTTAGCCGAGGATAGTAGTTCAAAGACGTGAACTAAATACAATATGTATGAATGTGATTAAGCTGCAATAAAGTGGAGGACAACTAGACCAAAGTATGGGCCAAGAACTTTATGTGCTTATTGTTACCTATTATAGGGACAACTAAATCCGGAAAGCCGCGCTTGACATCGCACCACCTATATATATATATATATATATATATATATATATATATATATATATATATATATATATATATATATGATAGCGAAAAGAGTGCATCGACTGAGTTGTATTTTACATGATAGAAATAAAATAATATGAGTTACCAGCACGTGTTTTCACACTGAATTACACATACCTTTTAAGTCAACAACGTATGGTTTATAGATGTAAGCATGCATAGGTGGATGGTAAAATGGGCAGTGCCTTGTATGTCATTCTTTTAGTGTGAAATATCAGAAGATGCCATTTATGTGAAATCTCGGTCAGATTAAACAAAATCCTCAAAATGTCAGGATCGACTTCCTGATGTAATTGAAAAGAAAAGAAAAAACAAATCGAAACAAACGCATCCCTTGATTGTTCTGTGATCGTCAGTCAAATGAGGATTGTTAAACATGTAGAAAGTCGGCGATCCTGATAGTAATTTACGAAGATGAAAGTAATCGTAATCATTGTCAATATCTAACTAATTACACTGTGCATATAGTTCCATCATTAGCTCAGTATATTATGTAGCAGAATCATCCTTCTGTCTCTCTGCCTTTGTCCCCAACCAGTATATCTCCATATATGAGCAGGTAATGCGAATGGTTTCCTTTTATTTTGAAATAACTGGAAATAAGCCTGGGGCATATATTTGTTAAAGCACACACTGACATATATAGGCCTCCCCTATTTGGACCATCATTTATCTTGTAAAAATAAATGTCATTGGGATGGATGATAAAATATTGGACAATGTGCAAGTTATTGAAAGGGGGCACTTACCGTGCTTTTATCACCAATTCAGGTTCATACTCAAAGGGCTGTCTATCCTGAACCTGATCGACAGACACAGTCACCCAGTAAATTCCTTTTTTCTTCTATTCCTTCTAGACAGAAATTAATGATTCTGCCCTCACTTATGCGCCTTCCTCTGCATCCATAGAGAATACTCGTGAGACAAAACATTGAAACATTGATGTGACGTTGGTGAGGACCGCACGCAGCGCACTACGCCCCCCCCCCCCCATACACCTCTGTCCTCACCTGCCACTGCCCCCTCCCCCTCTTTCCTGCGCAATGTCCGGTGTGTAGACATGCAGAGGCACACGTACAGGCGAATACCTCCTGTACCTGGTAAAAAGTCCTCGTCAACTCGCCACAAGTCAACTCCATATATGCCTCTCGTTAGTAAATTAGGCCCCTCCCACTCCCCTTACCATGTCTGGGAGATAGAGGTGGAGGTCTCTCTCCTAAATTAGACATCTATACTGCCTAGTCTACTGGAGGAGCTCTGTGAGCCACAGTGGACAGGTGTGGACACCTGCATGAATTTAGCCATCATACCGCTGTGGACCATCTACTGGAGGAGACAAGTGCATACAGCTGGGAGTACCAGGAGTGTTAAACCCACAGAGGGCCTGGAGTTTTGGACAGATCTCCTCTAGGGGCGGGGTACCGCTGCAGACACCCTGCAGGGGGCGCGGTAACGATGTGCCGCCCCGCACCAGGAGGGTATCCACGATATGCTGGCGGGGGATGGGCGGGCAGGGGACTGCAGCACCAGGGGTGTGGTGCCCCCAGTACTGCTCCTCCTCTTACTGCTGCTCTGTGTCCAGTCTGTCCTGGGAGGAGTCACCAATGGCAAAGGTGGGTATTATTAGTAAATGACTAAGTTATAAATATAGCCCTGCATGAACCTCAGAAATGCTATTAATATTCGTTGTATGCCTATACTAAATCTATCCCACCAATGGCTGTCAAAACGCCAAAAGAAAGGGAAAGGGGGGGGGGGGGGGGGGGGATGTACATTCGCAGTTGGTACCCGCCCTCAAAGAGCCAGTATACCTCGCCTTGTGATGAGGCGTCCAGTCAATCACTTTAGGTCGTAAACTCGTAAAAAAATGTGTATAAAATGTTCCAGAAGTTGTTTAAACTACCTTATATAAAATACCTCGGCCCTCGAATGCTGGCCACCGGAACTGTCAAAACAGAAGTAGTATTGATGGCTAGGGGCATTTTCGCGGGACCCAACCCGGTCAACTGGGTGACTTGATCTGGTCCGGATCAGGGCACGCGAAAATGCCCCTAATCAAGGGCATTTTCGCGTGCCCCGATCCAGTTAACCCAGTCGACCGGCTGTACCCATCAGGCATACACCACACCTACACCCCGGACGTACCAGATCAAGTCACCCGGTTAAGCAGGTTGGGTCGCGCGAAAGTGCCCGTAAAAGCTTAGATAATTATCCATAATTTCTATCATTCCTTTAGCTCTATGCATATGTATTTTCTGCAAGAGGGTTTCAAAATTTGGTGCTACAAAGAAGAATAAATAAGACCTTCTACAGAAAGAAAATCGCTCAGGGTTTTGTTAATTTTCGTCCATTATCACAGCGCCGTAGGCGCGGGTAACTGTTTAAAATAAGGCCACTCATTTTCGGCAGGTAGTCAACGATACACAATGTACTTGACTTTGAAAGGAGGACACTAACCTAGGATATCGAGCCCTAGTAAATATTCTCTTCTTTTTTAAGGGAGAAAACTGGGTCAGACAAGTATATCAATTAAATGTGATGGTAACCAGTAAAAGCCCCCCCCCCCCTCCCAGTGTGAATGTTACAGTGTCATGGCACTGGTAGGTCTCTAATGTGGCGTCTAGTCTTCAATGATAGCCCGTTACATGAAACCTATGGCATTAATGCATTATGTCCATTTTAATACCAACCTGATGCATACAGCTCTGTCAAGTAACTCACCAGTGCTGCATTCATACATCATGCCACCCTTGTGGGAATGCAAAACTGGCGATTTTAAGGGCCGTAATGAATGCTGCTCCATTGCAGTGCTGTCTACTCTGCATTGGTTCACCCTGACCAGAAAGGAACATGAATCAGGAGGCATTATGCGGCCACCAAAGGGCTTATTTAGATACATCAATCTAAAGCTAATTAGCACCTTAGTGAACCAATGGCAGGCCACACTAACCCGTGCCAACTAGCAGTAAAACTGAAATTATAGTGCTCCACAAAATAGTGTGGGCTGATGAATTAAACAAGGAAATTAGTGTCCTTGACATCGCTTATGTGCATATTCTATCAGAGTGCTTATTGTAGAGTGGGAATTTAGATATGAAACTATGTATAGCCCCAGGGTATAGCTATCAGCCTTAAGTGGATCCTAAGTGTTTTCTAATGAGCTGGGGATTGCTGTAAAAGAGCATGTGTTACGTGCAACGCTTCCTATTCTGATAATTAGTAATGTCTAGTTCTATAGGAATTTGATGATATGGCAGTCAGCCATGCATTTAGCCTGTAATGTAGGTCCTTTTTCAACCTTTTTCTGCCAAGAGGGGGCCCTATTATACAACAATGGAGTATACAATACCCACTCTGTGGGTTATATTGATTCTTTACCTTCAATTCTCTTGATAATGGGTGTTTGTAAGGGAAAGATGTGGAGAATAATATCACACTGGAATATCAATTGATTAAAAAGACACCTCTTTTGTCACTGAAACCATAGTTACAATCATAGGAACTAGCTCTGGCATTTGTTATCACATATAGTAGAACAGCAAGCCTTCCAAAAGAGGCATATTTAAGGAGTTTAATGCAGGGTCATTACTAATGGCTACAACTTGTTTTCCCATATTGAGGGTTATCAGAAGGATCAGGAAAGCAATATTGTACTGAAGATATCATGTCCGTATGATATGAAAATTATGCTTTTATGTTACCTAATTATAACTTAGGAAAACACACAAAAATGAGATAACAATCTCTCTTTCCAAAAGGATTGATTTCTGAATAGAGCTTATGATACTTTCCCCTTTAGATAGGCCAGGGGAATCTACCCAAACCATTATTTCACTGTTATAGGTAATGGCTGCTAAGAAATGCTCGCCAGCACTTCATTGATGCTCCAATGAAGTGCTGGCGAGCAGTCTTGCAAAATAATTCTGGTTGGTTTGGTTGAACCGGATGGTTGAAACTGAGATTTTGGCAAAATGAATCATCTTCTGTTTTAACATCCATTGGACTTTATCTAGCTTCCATAAAAGTACTAAAGCTCTATGATAAATCTGCTTACAGGAATCAGTGAAATATTGCAGTGTCCACTTGGTGCTATATAAAAGTGGAACACTTGTTTTGTCTCTCCTGCAAAACTTGAATAATGCAGTTACAACCTTCTTGCACCAAGGTGCAAATTTATTACCAAAAGCCAGATGGTTTGCAGAAGTAAAAGATTAGGACCAGGCAGACTGGACTACAGTCTTGGCACTACTTCCTCACTGATACCAATCACATGGACCTGGTTGTTCCAGCAGACCTTTGGTATGGTACCATATATATTGTGAAGTATAGAAAGGATCATTTTGACATTCTATTGAGTAACATACATGTATACATACATACTGGCAAGGAGTACATCGACTTTATAGAAGGTAACCACAGGTCATTTATCAATAGAGTGGTGACATCTGGCAGGTAATGCCTGTACTACATACAGTGACCTTACTTTTGGCTGGTTGGAGCGTGGAGGGCTCTCCTACTAGGGGGCCATCTAGTGATGTTCCAATGGACTAGATTTTGACTTCCGTACACTTGCTTAAGGTGGCTGGCGGGGATAGACTTAAAGTAATTAGATTTTTGCCATATTCTCACCAGAACCCCAAAATGGCATGTACTCTGTGGATATGGAACTGACATGATTTCATTAGTACAATATTTTTTTTAATCCTCAGATATCCCTGAACATGGAAAAACAAGTTGTAGCCATTAGTAATGACCCTGCATTAAATCACTTCTAAGGCAGCATTGGCTGCTCCCCTAATATCGATGCCTCATCAGGGCATAAGTTATCTGTAAGTGCCCACAATATAAACTTTGGTTGTGGGACGGAAAGGGGTTATTATGCAATTTTTGGAAATGATAATTATAACTTGTTAATTAATGCCAAAATGATCATCTACAAGCTCCTCTCTCATCTTGTCAGATGGGTTCGCTGTAATGATCACCATGGGTGATCACATATGATTACTTCAAAGATCACCAGGTACTCTCCCCAGTGATCATCAATAAGATGACAAAAAGTCATCACTACAGAGTACCTTTTTAAGCCATATATTTTCTGTGTATAGCCAACGCCAGGTGAACCACTGGCAATGGTGTCCTAGTTCTCACTGTGAAATGTGAAAAAAAATGAATGAAAAAAAGCTTCAAACATGTGTGACATGACTCAATCAAAGTATGTTAATATCATGTCGACACATAGCTCTGAGGAAATTTAACCCATGGTATTTCTGGTTTGATGGTACGTTTGATAGAAGTCAATATTTTATTTCCACATTGAATTTCCTTAAATGTGACAGTTGGTGTACTCTCCCCCAGGCAGTTTTTATTGTGCATGTTTATTATCGTCACATGCTAGCACAACCCATCTCTCCCATCCCAGATCCGTTCTCCTGTACTCACATAGGTCATGTGTTATGGGTCGAAAAACTGAAACATATCTACTGTCCGGACCAATAGCCATGGATCATCGTCAACTAGGTTGCCTTTGCCTCTCTTTCAATAAATTCTTCCAAATAAGAGATGTAGTGGCGTTTTTCATGTTTTCCGGTCTGCAAGGCTTAGGGCTTTGAGGGGAACCATGGTTTTGCCTATCTGTACACTGAAAACATGTTGGTGAAATAGGTCCTCTGTGCAGAGGACTTTGGGTCCTCAATTTGAGGACTTTGGGCCCTCAAATTGATGGGTCCTGGGGGAGAGTACCGGGTCCTCACTAAAGTCCTCAATTTGAGGACCTAATGTCCTCAATTTGAGGACCTTTTATGATGAAGATATGCAATCAATATGATGAGTGTGGGTAGTCAATTCAATGACATTCATTTTTAATTTCCATTAATTATGAAATAGTATGTAGATTAACCTTAGATTCCCCCTACCACACCAAAGCCAGACCTTTATTAGATGCATTGTCCTTCTGGTAGGCCAAGTGACTGGTGTTATATGTAAACAACAGTTTCTTGCCAGTCTGTGCACTTCTAAGTAAGTCTTCAGACACATAAAAAGTGTTCAAGCACATAGAGACCCCATAACTCCCTTCAAATTACTTGAGCAAAATTTCTTGCTGTATTTCCTATCTAGCATAAATATAAATGGCTATTGCAACATTCGTGATGTAGATAAGTACATTATTAACTAACAAAATTATCTATAGGATGACCTACAGTATGAAATATAGATTACACTACAGCTTAGTGGGGCTCCCTGGTGGAAAAAAAAGTATTGTCTTCAAAATGATGAGCCCATCTTCAAATTGATGACTTGAGGTCATCAATTTTGAAAGAGGACCCAAGGTCCTCTGCACAGAGGACTTTCGTATAAGCTTAAGTTTTCAGTGTAAGGCATAATAAATGAACTACAGGTCTTCAAAGAGCCAAAAAGAGTGATTTTTGGGGCAAAAAACGAGCTAATAATTTCCACTTGCTGCAAATAAAAAATAAAGAGCCAAATGCCTATTAATTTTATCTGGTAAATCGCCCCTAGTGTAGAGAATATTTTTTAACAGTTTGGGGTCCATGCATAATCTATAGTGAACACTCGGTACATAAAACATTTTGTGTAATTGCTGAGTGGTCATGTCTACGACCTCTTTTTA
The DNA here is from genome assembly GCA_949317995.1 of Acholoe squamosa. Taxonomy (NCBI): domain Eukaryota; kingdom Metazoa; phylum Annelida; class Polychaeta; order Phyllodocida; family Polynoidae; genus Acholoe; species Acholoe squamosa. The sequence goes on from OX439038.1 coordinate 31,831,427, forward strand.
GTTCCCTTGCACTATGAAAGACACAGCACATGGACTAATAAAATTTACCATGCAGAGACTTTACATGTAGCTATATATCCCACAAAAAAATGATCCTACCTGTAGAACCGTAAGACCCAGAGGCTATGACTGGACTTTGGGGTAGTTTATGCGTGGTCACGTCTACAACCATACATCTAACATAACTGCTGAGTGTGTTATATATAACTATCCTTATTATGTGTCCCTTATACCTTTATGTAAAGGGAATAAGCCCTGTAAGTTTGGTGGATATGTTCCGCATTGTCCCAGAGATATCATGAGAAAAGTATAGGCGTGGTCACATCTACAACCGTGGTCACGTCTATGACCATGGACATGTCTACAGTTTTCTTAAAATGTGCTTGATACTTGGCTGTCATTATTATGTGTTAATTGTACCTTATTGTGAAAGGAACACTGAAGGTGAATGAGATTATCATATCTTAATGCAGCTCTGAGCTATGGCATTGAATAGAAATGTGTGGTCACGTCTACGACCGTGGTCACATCTACGATCATACATGCAGTCCAGTGCTACTTCTGACGACATTGTAGACGTCCCCAGCGGGGAGGTCACGGTCTGTTGCCCCCCACCCTACCCCATGCCCCACCTTCACACCAGGTGGGTGTAGTGGGGCTCTATACCTTTAGTAAGGTGGGTCCGTTTTTTGTTGTTTTTCTTTCCATTTTTCTTTTTCATTTTGCCACTCAATACCAGAGTCAATGTATAACTATACTCCATCATGCTGATCATGATCGTGATCATGCTGTTTTTGGTCAGAAATGCCTGGAACACTTAAATCACTGTTTCTCAGAAGATATTGACACAAGGAACTCGAAATAAAAAGTAGAGGAAAGATCAAGGTCATGGTCAACTTAAGGTCAAAGGTCAAATTTATTAATTTTTTTGTAAATGGGTTAACATTTGTTGAGATTTAGCAAGATGAATGATTTTATCAATGATTAGTTGACCTTTTTCAATATTTGACCAAGAAGGTCAAGTTGACCTATTGAAGGTCAAGGTCAAAGGGACATTTCCCAGCTAGCACAACTCGTGCAATTTACGTCATTCTTACGTGAAAACTCATCTGATTTATGTAAAAAAGACATCATTTGGATGAGTGGTGCTAGCAAGGCTTGTGTCCTTCCTTCCATATTTAAGGGAGTCTACTGATGTCTTCTCAGTCAGATAGGTCTTGGCCTAGGCCCAGGCTAGGGAAATGTCCACCTGACTAGAATGATCTCACCCAGTCCCAAGGAGGAACCCTCTGACTGGACCCCTCCCCCCACTCTGTCACTGATGTTCAATTATCAAAGGAAAGCCCTCCTAGTCAGTCAGAGAGAAGTCCTGGTAGTCAGTCCTACAGTAGGGGCCATCTCCAGCCTACAGGTGTGGTGCAGTGGGGGAGGTGTTAGAGCTAATCTCTCACTCTCCCTCACAGAGCTAATAGGTCATGATTTTGTAGTTGCTTAGAAAACATAGTGGTGCCTATTAGAAAGAAGGAAACTAGACATTTTCTAAACCTTATTTAACCAGGGAATATGTGAGTACCATTTTTTAAATATGTGAGATGCATATTTCACACAATAAAAAGCTTCTGCCTTATTTAAGATAAATCCATACTTGTGGATCAACACGGTAAAAGGTACGCCTGCGAGGGGGTGCGCGGGCGTACCTTTTACCGTGTTGATCCACACTTGGTAACCCAGTGGCCACTAGTAGGGAGCCCCAATGCAGGTATCAAGAGGCTCTTATCTTTTCTTATCTCAGATGCGGGTGCTTGGTCGACTGGCGACCCTATCACAGCTCTGCGTTAGACTACACACTGAGTCCTACTGCAAGGTACTTGGTATTTGAGTTTAACCATTATGTTATTTCTTCCTTGATATGAAGGGAGTGTTGTATGTTAGTGAGGATATTCTGCCTGACTGCAACTCTGAGGTTTAGCATTGAATATAAATTGTGTGGTCACATCTATGACCATGGAATAAGGCATTGTACTGTGGGTATCCTGTTTTGTTCACAAAAGATTATGCATGGAACTCCAACTACTACAAAATATTTCTTCACCCTAGGGGGGATTTACCACATGATTTGGCTCTTTATTTTTTATTTGCAGCAAGTGGAAATTATCAGTTCATTGTTTTTTGCCCAAAACATCGCTCTGTTTTGCCCTTTGAACTCATTACGCCTCAGAAATAGGCAGAACCATGGTTCCCCTCGAAGCCCTAGGCCTTGGAGACTAGAAAACATCAAAAAATAGTTCTGCATCCTTTATTTTGAAGGATTTGTTAACTCAATTATAAGCATTTTCCCTGTATTTTGCCTCCACTTGGGGACCATGTGGTCACGTCTACGACCTCCTTCTGTTAGTTCTAGCACCCACACATCAATTGTAGAGACCCCTAAGTACATCTATATATCAGGGCAAACCTGAAGGAATATTTTATCTGTTAATGATAAAATATATTGCCTATCTCCCCTTTGCAAGGAGTGGTGCTAACTGGAAAGAAGCATGTTAGTTTATGCTAGACCATTTCTCAAGCAGGATTATTCTTTCCCAAGCCAAAAATAGCATAACCTGGCCAAAAAGATACAAGAAAGGTAGATTCCCTTCATGCTTTGGGTGTTTTCTTAAATGTTATAAACAATAATTAGGGTATAGTAATTGTGGTACATAGAAAACTTATCAATCTCTGCATAGGGATAAGGTCGTAGACGTGACCACATGGTACTTGACATACCTCACTTTGGCAGGCAGGTGTAGAAATACTATACATATTTAACCTTCCCTCATATATGGGACCTATGCACCAACACTTGTAGTTTATATATGCAAAAGGAATAGATCCTACTGCTAATTTTTTTTGGCACCCCCTTGCCAACCTACTTGACGACGATCCGTGACTATTGGTCAGGACTTAATGTGAGGACTACAATAATAACAATTTAGGACCCTTATTTACTTAGCGCAACAAAAGTGTGGGGTTTAGCTAAGTACACTGTTGGGGGCATCGGTGCTCTGCCCCAAATGCTTATTTCATTGTTTCCCTTTATCAAACCCAAGTCCATTTATCTGAGTTATCATTCATATAATTATGTGTCTCTCCTTGCCCCAAGTTCAAAACCAGAGAAGTGTCCCAGCGCATATGGCTACCTGATCAATGCCTTTTGATCAACATGCAAAATACGCAATATGTTGGACAACTTGAAATGATGCCCCAAAGAAATCGGCACATTCTCTATACACTCCTTTGGTTGTGTCGAATTTAAGCCATGATCAGATGCAATACATATTCAGAAAAAAATACATATACTACCGTAACTACTTCAGGGGTCGGGGATTCAAACATGTAGAACGGTTTCAATACTGATATACATCACGCTTTCCTAGTGACATGTGACAGGGCCATTTCTTGATTGTACTTTGTACTTTCCTTGATCCAATGATTTCTTTCAAGACCTGTGTCACTTTCTCCATCTCTGGACTATGGCTATGCATGTATATATTTTTTTTTTGTAAATCTCAAAGTTAGGCTACTCCAACCCAATCCTCAGAAGATGTTTTGGGAACCACATAAAGCGAAAAAAAAAAAAAATTGGTGGGGGGGGGGGGGGGTTAATGTAGAGGGGCCACTAAAAGGGGTATAATTGATCCTTTTTATGTTGGTAGGGGGTACACAACGGAAATACTTGCCTTGTAATAGCAAATATAATACAAATTATGTCAGAACCATTTTACTCAATAAAAAATATTACTAAGAAAGCTCATACACAAAATAGGATTTCACTGGGTAGGCCCATGATCTAAATGAATGAATATCCATGAACATCACTATAACCTATAAGTTACAATAAGCTCCATATAGGTCTAATTGAATTAAATATAATAATGACACTAGTGACATGAGTTTTTGCTTAGTGACATTGGACATTGGCATTTCTTAAAAACGACATGTGACACTGGGACCCCCCCCCCCCCCATCAAGGGTCCCATTTTTGACAGTATCATATTTGAACCGTTTTTCATCTCTACAGGTAATGCAGACCATTCCACCCCCCTCGAGAAGGGAAAGACCAATGAAGATGCAACTAAATCAGAACAATTATCGCAAAAAACAGTACAAACTGTAGCTCCAGGCAAATCACATGGAATACAGAATAGTCGTCTGCATGGTGGAAAGAAGATTCAAGTACGTACACCTCCAGACGATCCAGAGGACCGGGTACAGATTTATAAAGACAAATCAGTATATGATTCACAAGAACAGGATGCGGTGAGCCATGAAGGCAGTAAGGAGGTAAAACGAGATGTGAGGGAGCAAGACGAGAAGAGGTGGGACCCTGGTATGGATGATGACATGATGGGCCCACCAAGGAGGCTGTCTCTTGCAGCAAAACTTATTGCTCGCTTGGTCTCTTTAACCACTGGTCGACGTCCCTCTGTCCATCGTCCCTCTGCCCAATCTTCCACCTATAGTCGACTACGACAGTTTGGTCGTGGACGTCAGGGTTGGGGAATAGGGAGGTGGCAAGGACATGCACCAAGGATGAGCCATTTCCATCGGCAGTATTATAAGGGCAGCGGGCATCGTCATGGTGTGCAACAGCCACGGAAGACACCACAACCCAAGATGCCGAGCCTGCATGGTTTGCGTGTTCCACATGTACACGGTGTACAAGCACCAGACCTACATGGTATGAGCCTCCAGCGGAGTTCTCACATACACGGTAAATACCAGCCCAACCTTCGGAATCCACAGCCGCCTCGCTTTAACATGAAAGTGCCGCGCACCCCACAGATGCCAAAACTCAACTCCCAGACACTGCCTAGGATGTATAGCCCGGGCATGCCCAACACCCAGGTCACTCTCAACATGATAACACGCATGATTAGAGAGGGCAAGATTCCACCCATCAACTTTAACTGTAACAGCAATAACCATATCCTCCATCTAGTACAACAGTACACAGAAAGAGACAAGAAGAAGCGGCGTAAGAAGCGTTCGCTGCGCGGTCATTACCATGACAGCTCCGAGGAGTCTGGGGAACAGGAAGAGGAGAATGATGAGTATTCAGATGAGGATTATGGAAGTGATGAGGTTGAGGCTAAAAAGCTCTTACCTCTGTTGAAGAGGGTAGAGGCAAAGGACATCCATGCGTTAAGCCGCCGGATGGCACATGCCCGACCGCATGCCAGGCCTATAATCCATCACCATGGGCCTCGTATACTGCTGGTGTGCATCTCTAATACCTACCTTTCAACCATCATCAAGAAATATCGAGGTTCCGGATCTGATGAGTCTGACTAATTTAAGTGCAGTGCAATGCCCAATGATTTGATGATCTGTTGGTAACGGATGTCACAATTAGTCAATGGTAACAGACATTTATATGGAGTGTAAAGTGCTGTGAAGTGGTTTACACCTCAGTTACATGAAATAACTACAGCTCATTTCCTTTGTTCTAAGGTGTCACTGTGGTTTAAGGAGACATAGGCATTCACGTAACTACAAAAATATCAGAAACCATCACAGGCATTTCATAAAAGCATTAAGGGCATTTTTAGAGCAAATTGCTATGAGAAAGCAGAGATTTTCTCACGCTGTGTCGATGATCTGTCATCTGCATTTCTCTGAACACCATATTTCATAATTCTGTCAATTTTTTTTTTTTTTCAGCTGCCACATATAATCTAAAAATCTAATCCCTAATGTACCCTCTTTGCAATACAACGACCAACGAAATGTGCCATAATACAAGTAGAATTTTGATTATTGGCTCAGGGTCTCTCTGAGTCATGTCCGCCGGGTAGACAGCGTCCGTTTCAAGTTTTGTTTTTACTATATCTAAGTTATAGCAAAAAGTTGCATATAAGCCGCACACTGAGCATCCTCTGTGCCAATTACAGCTTACACACGAGTTTTTTTTCAGTAATCACATTATTTGCTTTGTATATTTTTCCAATGCTTTTTGTACATTTGTACACTTCTGCATATATATCGATGGGACAGTGAATAACGGTTGTTTTATACGGTTGAGGAAGCTTTTTGTCACTTCATGCATTTGAGATAATTTTGTTTCCAAGCTTGCAGACACAGGTGTGTCTTGTATCGAATTTGATAACCATGGCTGTGCTCTAATCACTATACGACACGTGAATAACCAACATTTTATAATAGTTTCTGAATGATTGTAGTCCAGGTCATTGCATTAATTCAGAAAGCTTGCTTTACATATACCGTAGTCCTTCTAATAAGCGCACCTGCTCTAATAATGACACTCCCCATCTTTCTTCTTCTTTTTTTTTTTTTTTTTTTTTTTGGGGGGGGGGCATGAGCGCATCCCCTTGTAAATTTAGTGTAAAAAAACAATTCTTTCTAGGCTTCATAGGGTGCGCTTATTAGAATTATTCTTAGTTTTAGGTTTTGAGCATCTGCTCATTAGATGAAGTATGGAATGTATGATATTTCCCATTTCATTGTTACCATACTGGTTAGTATAAGTGCCAGTATCAAATAACTGGATGGGGTATAGTGTTTAAACTACATGTAAAATGTCTTGAATAAGCACCAGGGTACAGGCAGGTGGAAATTTATGAGCACTAAGGTGCTTATACAGGCTAAGATGGTTCTGTACAGAGTGTCAATGACAGAATTTGGTCAAAAACGTCTGTCTCAGCACATGGGAAATATGATTGGTAGTATACAAGCGAATAGATGAATAAAAGCCCTTCAATATCTTAATCATAGTTGTGCTAAAACACATGAATACCGTATTGTCATGTTCAAGCGCCGCGGCGGTCTTTATTTTGGCAGCCCCAATTCCCTGGTGCTTACACAAGACAGGTGCTTATTTAACATCCTGTTAGTGCCTGAGAGATATTTCTACACCCATTTCCCCATAGTGCTTATACAAGATTGGCGTTTATTCAAATATCAGCGCTCAAACACAACTCAATATTTTGAACAAAACAAATTTGAAATCATTCATCCAAGGAGTATATGAGTCCTATATGCAGATCTTTGCACATCGAATCAAGAACATGACTACTTATTCCCCGTAATACAAATGGAATTTTATTCAATCATTTAGCATGTTTACTTGTAAACATTCTTTCTATATCACGACATTGCAAATATGCATCACGCGGCTATCTGATTTCTAAGTATTAAAAGTACACTCACCATCCAGGATGCAAGGGCATCGCATACATACATACATGTATATGTAAATTATCATAGAATATGTTCTGCAATTTGTTTTCTAATGTTAATAAAGTCAAGAAAACATGTGGCAATACCAGGTAATACAATGCAATTACTGACTTTGATTATGCCTTGTCTAATCTTTACTACATAATGGTATTGTCTATGATGTGATCTGTGGTGGACTGGGTGTACATACAGGAAGCAGTATTATCACAGCAACACGAGGAGACAATTGCCATATTGTTATTTAAACGACTCATTTAAATTCACTCTCACATCATCACACATAATTGTCTTTCGTTAATGTGGCCACTAATCCTTTATGCAATACACTACAAAATTGCAATGACATGCGACCTTCAAAACCAGTGCAGATGAAGGATTTTTATATTTGAGGGAGGCTTCTTACTGGTCCTGGTACTCAGTAGATACCGAACTTCAAATCAGTGCTGAGATACCTTGAACACTGGTAATCTGACCAAGACCCAAAAAGATATTGTCACATAAATGATCTCACTTCTTGGAAGTTTAATTAGGTAACTTGTAATGAAAGAATCCCCTTATCGGTGACAATACAAAGGGGACGTCTACAATAGGAGCATAAATTTTTACTTATTCTAATATCACTATTTCAATTTGATATTTCACGAGTAAGTTATCATTCCACTTGAATTGCTCTCTGCATAAATGCAAACGAGAATTGCGTCCTATGACATTTTTTTTTTATCAGTCAACGGTATGCTTCCATTTTACATAAAATGGAAGAGGTTGTTACTCCCTTAAAACGAATATGATATTATGATATTAGATCAGCTGCTATGACATCACCATTTAAACATCTTACTCACTCCTTACTGGCAACTGTTTGTACATTGATACATTTGGCTCAAAAAAAAAGAAGTTAATTGTTGGAAAATACAGGGAACTGTAGATATTTAGAAAAATCAGGAAAACGACTGAAATTGTATAGAATTGCTGGAATCCTCGCCTGTGTCTGACAATACTATGAGAAGCATCAATTACAGTACATGTATTGTGACATATATATTCGTACTAAGCTAAATTGGTGTAGTTAGGTGTGCTTGCTGTATGTTGGGGCAGATACCAAATCAGAATTAGACACTGCTAATCTGTTCTCTTTTCCATTTCAGTTCTTAGACTATAACACGTCTGCAATCTCTCATTTCTTAATCCATAAACACTCTTTCAACGACAACCTTCTCTTACCGACCCTCACCCTTACCTTTCCCTCTACCGTGCATGGTACTCTTGTTTAGTTGTCCAAAGTCACACAAGTAATATCAGCTAATATCTTGCTAATATTATAGCAAATTTACTCCAAAAATTCAGGTTCTTTATACATATACACACACGTGCAGTTTATACCTTCGAATCAACAATAACAATAAGGAAGTATTTGTCAGACACCATTTGCCATGATTTAGCAGTATTGTGCGCAAACTTCATTTTAAGCACAGTGTACACGTTTGCTATATACTGATACAAAATACCCTAAAACTTTCTACATATTTCATATATCATTTGGTGTTGCTTTACATGATGTACTTGTAGGTATCCCACCCCATTTAGAGGGATGCATTACGCCAACCTGAGAATTGTACTTCTGCAAGAAGAGCTATAGTCCACCGATGGACTAAAGTCTACAACATAACATGGATGTGTAACAAGTGCTCTGCTCCACGGAGTATTACCATGCGTCCTTGAAATTTTGGATAACTGCAACATCCATAACACAACTAATAAACTTACTATAATAACATGTATTTCATCGGGCCCACTTACCATCTACCGGAGTACAAGATATATATTCATAAGCTGTATTGTTAATAGGTGTTACCATATTGGTCACCCATTACGCATATCCATAGATGTGTTTCTGGTTTACTGGTATTTGGCCATAAATCCATCATGGAATGACTTCAAATGCTGAAGCAACTTCTCCAAGAGTTCAACTTGCGGCAAGATCGTCATCCTGACAAAAACAAAGTCAAGACAAGGTTATAGCATAAATTGAGCATTAAAGTGTCACTTTAAAACCATTCTGTATATTCAATGACACACTTTATCTATCGATGTACCAAAACGCAAAGGTATGACTTCGGTGTATTATCGCTTTAGAGCAATAAGACTGTAACTGCATCTGGGTCAACAAGGTACCTCAGTGAGACACCTTTTACCTTGACACAGATGTACTTGTAGTAATAACCTTTTTGCACTAAAGCGACGATATCATTTGTTTCTATTACAATATGATGTTTTATAGTAGCATTGATAATATGGGTAGTTTCTTGTTACATATCTTATCATTCATATGCTATTCTTACAGCTAATACGTGTATAAAGTTTACATACCTGAAGTGATAGGTTCCTTCGACTTGACCAAAGCCACTACCAGGTACAACACAGATACCAGTTTGTTCCAAAAGTTGGAAGCAGTACATAGCATCGGGGGTCATGCCTTTTTCCTGAAGAAAGAAAAAATCCAAATCAATATTTGAGTAACGCATACTCTTGCTAATCCTCATCACATTTTCGACAGAAAGACACAATTGTGTTTATTGTAAAAGATAAGATTTAGCATGGAGAAAAGTAACTTACATCTTGATTATGATTGATTTAAATTTGATACAATCCTTTTTAAATGGTATTTTATTTTTATTCACCTTGGCTTCATCAACGGCACGCTGTGGAAGGTGGACACGTGGGAAGGCATACATGGCACCTGACACCTCGTTACATGTGATACCGTCTATGGCGTTAAGAAGCTCAGTGGTCCTGCGGGCTTTATGTGCCAAGTCGGAGAGGACATGCGTCTTCTCAGCGATGTATTGTTCATATGATGGCTCACCGGGCTTTGGTGGGTTAACCACCACATCCATGGCAGACTGTAAAATGACAGGAAGTAGTCGGATCTGTTTAAGTGCTCATTTTCATCCTTCCAATTCCTTAACGCGAAACCTTATCTAAATATTTGATTGGCAGATGCTCTGTAAACTTAACAAGGAGCAGGTTCAGTGACTGGACTGAGCAAGTGAACCCAATTTTACACTTTTCTGTTACAATCAAATACACACATGTTCATAGCCTCTTATGCTAAAAAAGTTTAAGGTGAATTGAAAATCTAGCAGCTAGCTCTGGTCAACAGTTTCTCATTTTGTCATATTCACGTCTTCAACATCATAAGATATTTCAATATAAACCAATTACTATTGCGTATTCAACTTACCTGACCAGAAACTGTAGGGCAGAGTTTGGCTGAGATGGATTTGATAAGTTGTAATTTCACATCTGGATCGAGGTTAATGGCTTCGCAGTATCCCCCACGGTAACCACACCTGGCAAAGGTATCAAACAGTCAGATCACACTATGGACAATTTTGGCGCTTACGATAACATAGATCCTAACAAATTAAATGTAGCAGCAAAACCTAGAAATTATATCCATGGTATGGCTGTGATAGGAATTATTACGTGCAACTTCCAAAAGAATATTTCCATACTTTGTAATTTTCTAGATTATTCTGGTTGGGTTTCTATACTTTAAATAGTTAAGAGAAACGCATACTCACTCGCCCATGTATCCCTTGGAGGTTGACATGAAGGAGGCGAGCTCCTGCCCTGCGTACTCGGGTCCCATTTCTGTGAGAACTTTCTTGAAGGAGTGGAACTCTGCGCCTTTAGCATATACATTATGCTGGTACACCTACAAGGCATCAGCAACATCATGTTTACAGCATATGGAGGGAAATTCTGATGAAAGAGCACTCTTAACACATAAACTGCCTTTAAAGAGAAACACACTACATGTACTTTAACTGGAATCTGTAGGGAATCAATACCAAATCCCTAACGTCTGTAGTTTTAAAAGTTTAATGTCCAATACATGTACCGGTTTTCCAATATCCACTACTCCGATATTATCTGGTCAACCTTTTAGGCACAATCCTGGATAGCTTAGAAGTATTGTAATACCCCATGTATACAGCTCATACATGTGGATATCCCCTTATAGAGTCAGCAAACGTTGGGGTCTGCCATATACGTAAGATAAGAATGTATAGAACAGTACTAGATTGATCAAATCACTCCAGGTGCGCCTTATAGCATGGGTCAGGTCTACGCTAGGGTGCGTCTTGATAGAATTGATTAGGGGTGTGCCTTTTATGCCAGGTGTACGAGGCATTACGGTACATATGATTTGGTGTTAAAGATACTTGAACTTTACCTCATCAGCCAGGATGAACAGCTTTTGTCGGTGAGCAAACTTGATGATGTCCTCAATGTTCTGTCGAGTTAGTACTTGTCCTGAGAGAGAATTGATCAAAAGACATGAGGAATTTGAAAGCTGCAGAAAATGGGGGTGGTGGGAATGACAGTTCAGGGATGCCACTCACTGGTCACCGAAAATTCGGAAATCCTCCTACTTTCCTGAATTCCTAATAGGAAATACCTATAGGAATGAATGCCAAAATTCGGAATTCCTAAAAAGTTAGGATGGTGGCATCTCTTGAACGTTAAACCGTAAGCCACCCTCTGTAAATTTAGTGTGGTGCGGTTGTCTCCCATAAAGATATACAGCGGGATTAGGACCTTGCTTCCTGTGCTTCAAGCACTGTTCAGAAATGAAATAAAATGCCAATATGTAATACCATAAAACCCCGGACATAAGCAGGATTTTTTTTTCTATTTTTGACCAAAACCGGCTTCTAAATTTCTCCCAAAGTCTAACCTGGCTTATGACTGTTTTTTTTTTTTTGTTTTTTTTTTACAATAGAATAAAGAGAAAATGGAAAAAATTTGACCCCAAAACCGGCTTATAGGATTTCCCTGAACTCACCCCCCGGCATATGACCGGGGTTTTACGGTAGATAAGGCAGTAGCAACAGCTTAGCATTATATATAATGAAGGGAAAATTATGGATCTATATCTGCTATTATGTCTTTTTTTCTGTCATCATGTCTCTGAGTTCTCGCATCCTTTCTAAAACTACTTACAACCAGGTTTTGTTTAATCTAGTACACTGACCTGTCGGGTTGCCGGGGTTAATGATGACAATAGCACGAGGTACACACTCAGAGCGACCAACGCTGATTGATCGCTCCAACTCTGAAATATCCAATCCCCAGTGGTTGGCTTCATTCAAGTAGTAAGGTACCTGTAGCATGAGTGGAAAAGTTATGAGAAAACCAAATCATCAATTCAAGGATAGAATGATGAATGACCAGGATCAGAGCTACAGAAAATCTCACAAAATTTTAAAAGGTAGTGTGTTGGTGCTCACACATGTGCACCAGACACACCAAGAGGATACAAAAGAGATATAGACCCTTTAAAAGGGGCTAGGGAAGCCCACCCTCTTTATGTCGGAGACTTCAGCATCCATACTTACCATGTGTGCATTGTACTCAGCAATGGTGGCGGTGTATAGCGGGTACTGCGGGATCGGAATCATGACGCCAGCTGCCTGCTTCCCAGGCTGGGCTGTCATAAGGAGCTTCATGATGGACTGGGAATGAAAAAATTTATCTAATTTAATAAAGAGTCATTTTACAATGTATTTGACTGGACCAAAATGCCTCTTTGATACCAAATATATTTCTCATGTTTTCTGCAGCCAGTGACACGGCAACTACCATGATGAAAATAATTTTCTAATAATTATTATGTTCTTTGACTTTATTCCTAAGCAAAAAGAGTAAAATTATTATGGATGTAAACCAAGACCAACAAGGGAAAAGGGAAGAAGAACTGGTCTTCATGTTATATTGATCTTCATATTATTAATGATATCCCAGAGTTTTAGTAAGATTGATTAATATCTCAAAGTTTTACTACGAGTACCTTGATGCCATCACTGGCTCCTGTAGACAAGAAGATATTGTCAGGGTGGGATGGAATACCGCCATCTCGTGCCTGGATGTATTCTGATATGTGCTGCCGGATAGTCTGTATACCTACACTGTCACTGTATGCACCTGCACAATGATGAAACATCATTACATTTGTATTTAATAAAAGATGAAAGGAATATTACTGTTAATCAATAACGCAGGAAATTTACTTTATGCACCTGCCTCGTCTACAACAGTACACTGTATACACTATAGTCTCTTAATTAATTATTGCTTGAGCATCTTGTGAGCACAGAGAAATAATAGAAATCCCAATATTGTCAATGCTGCATATATCCTGCATATGTGAAGAGGGAAAGGTTATTCACCAAGAAAATATACCAGTATAAATATACAGACCTATACTATGACCTTTGCAGCCTTCCAGGATAGTTCGGCCACGTGACTTGGCATCTTCGGGGAACATATCACTCTCTAACAGTTCAGGGTACGTGGCGAGTGCAACCACCTAGAAAATACATGTTACAGGAACTAGTTATGTATAATGTAATTATGATGAGACCAAGGCAAAACATTGCATTGAAGTTGCGAGCAAAAATACTATTTTTTTAAATATTTTTTGGGGGTTCCTTCAATTATAAAGTCTTTACGTTCAGTAAATTTTCTTTAAACGAAATGAGGATGCCTCGATGGCATGAACCCAAATATACTTCACAACCCCCGGGTTCCTACTACACAAGTCACTGCCGTAAGGATGGTATCTAATTAAGTTGCATGCCGCCTGCTACAGAAAACTAAAGTGCCCTGTCCCATCCCCCACTGCCCTGTAGAATCATAGACATAAACTGGCAGAACCAGGTATAAAAAGACTCAGTATGGAGGCCTAGTGGAGCCACCATCTTGAATTTCGCTGGTTGAGCTAAAACCCACTGATAAGACATACCATGATGGGTACCTTGTCCCTGGTTAACACCCACTTCCAGGGACATGCTGGTCCCATCTTATCAGTTCTTATCAGTGTGTGCCGCCGGAACCAGCTCCAGACCAGCTAGTGGCCAATACATGTACCGTACACCCACATATACATTGTATAAGGCATATCCTGAGTTCACGCAAAGCCTATAAGCCACACTCGGGTTTTGCCTGATAAAAGCCCACATATACTGCAGGATGGTCATCTAACTAAGCAGCAATGCAACTTTAGCTCATAATGATTAGGCAGCGGCTTATAAGTGGGGTTTTACGGCAATGGACGCAGAATTGGCCCAGACACAGGTGCAGGAGTAGTGTGCCTTGACCTACTACCATGCACTCAACACCCTTCACGAATACCTCCTGCACGAGGTAAGAGCCGTCCTCATGGATCAATAACCAACCCTGGTATAAGCAGCATACAAACACACAACTCATATAAACAAATATTGCTAACGCCAAAGGGGATATGTCTATCTAGTCTTTATCCCCCTACTCTGGAAACATACATCTATTATTCAAATACACGTACATTATTCAATCATTCAAACCCTCGGATGCTCTGTACTAAATTTGGTTCATTTGTTTCACATGATAATGTCCCTATTCAACATTGCCTCGTGTTATACAGCTTAGAAGGCATAGTCGACATGTATTGATTTCAACTCTACCTGGTATTCACATGTGTCTTCATAATTATAGGGTCTTCTGAAAGGATGTCATGCAGTTTATATAAAATGTGCAGGCCATTACCTGTCTTAGAAACGTAATGGGTTTTTGTCCCATGGCATGTGCGTCTCCTATATTAGCACGGATAACTTCTGTGAAAGGTTTGTCTGCTCCCTAAAAAGAGAAAGCATAGAAATGCATATCAACTCGATGTATGGGTCAAAGAAATTCTATTGCACTTTATTCAATTGATGACAATGCGCCTAATTGATATATCATATAAAACTCCATCTTCTATGTACCGGTGGTGATAAAATCTAATACATTTTTGTTCATTCCAATGTCAGAGAAAGGGATAAGTTTTATAGAAATTCAAAATTTAATCTCACACTTTCTAACTCTTTCTCGATTTCAGCAGCCCGCGCCACGATAGGACCGCGCACAGCATACTGCATGTGTTTGATACACGGGTTGAGGGTCTCCATAGTGAGAACCTTCTGACCCCTCCTCTGCTGCATATGCAGCTGATTCGACTTCATCTCATTCGCCATTCTTGGTAATATTTTTCCGAGTCGTCTAGTTAGCATGATGTAGCGAAGCAAAGCTGCAAAGGGACACAGTGAATAAACATTGAAAGTATAGATTAAAAATTCTCATCACTTTCACCATGGAAAAAAAAATCAATGTTTTCTCACAGTGGATGGAAATGGTTATTATCATAGTCATTACCAGCGCCTGCGGCGCTGCGCCAGAGTTCAACTGTCATCTGTCTGACTTCAGGTGAACCTTCAGTTGCGTCAGACTCATGATAATGATGCATGCTGGGACTGCCTCAATGAGCGTAAAGTGAGACTGACACTTCGGCCAAAAACCAACTATCAGGCTGTCAAATAGCTGTTATTATTTCTTTCCTCTTATATAGATGAGAAATCAGATAGATATACATGAAGGATTGAGAGAAAAGAAGAATGGGTGGATTAAAAGTGAATAATTATAGAGTTGTCTTGATAAAAGCAGTCACGTCAGTGCGTGAAAATAGCAGACGAACAGACAGACTCTAGTCCACGTCAGTTGGAAGTTGGGGAGGTTTCATAGATAAAGGGGGTAACCATTATTCATTTATATCTACCTATGTATCTTCGTCCTACAAGTGACACTGAATTAAATTATTGGATATTACCAGGTTTATAGTGCCTATATACTCTGTTTTAGCTAAGGAACATGTTTTGTTAGGCACAGGATGAATTTGAATATTAAAATGATGATTGGCCACTGAATAGGTAAAAGGTGGAAAAATGAAATCCAAGTATTACCGGGTAGTAAAGTTAAATAGTGTGTAGAATATGGGAACATAGGTCTGTTTCATAAGCACTGCTTATAAATAATTTGACGAAGAGTACCTCAGTATTTATTGACACGAATCTATGTTGGAGAAGTGGCAAACTGTAAATTGGAGCATGGTAACAGGAGTGGGGGGGGGGGGGGTCGGATGCTAAGTCGTCATTGAAACAGGTATCAGACTAATCCTTAGAATATTAACTAATTGATTTGAGTGGTATATAGGCTGGGTTTTTATGTTACATAGGGATGTTGTGGTTTAATAGAGTAAAGGGATATGTCAATCATGCACTGCAAAATACCAAAATCAGGGATGGTCACATCACAAGGCTCAAAACGAAAAGCAATCACATTGCACCACATCTCATGGGTTTAAATTGATTGGAAAAATATATACCCGGTACCTGAAATATGCATAACCGTGATCTTTTAGCACATATGTAACATGGGCAGTTTTAGAATAACAGTGAAAAAATAATCAGTGTCCTGCTACCAGGAACAGTGGGAGGGAGGTGCGTATTACAGAGTCAGAGGGTTGTATTGAATTTAGATTACCGGTAGTATTAATAGTTGCCTTTTCTAATAAGTTTAAACTGAAGTCAGAGGCTTATGGGTTTTGGGAGTGTGGGGATTGGGCTCTGATCCAACTGTAGTATATTATGTCAAACCCGTAGGAAGATTACCGGTACCTCATGAAAGATTTAATGCATGCAATGCACGACTGGCCCAGGTCGCCCACTACCTACCCTAGGGGACTGTCAATATAGTGACAGTGTGTCGAATACTCAATGCTTAAGGCTATGGAGGATGCACCCATTATCGCTCGGATGTTTCATTGGCGAATAACTCCTCTCCTGGCGAGTTAAGCATTGCACAATATCAGCAGGTCTTGAATAAGGATCCAAATTAACCATAAAATGGCATGAGACACTGTTATTCTCCTCCATTCTGTTATAATCCAGCAGTTTCGATAGCACCATGAGTCGAGCGTCTTGCTGTCCGCCATTTTGGATTTTGATGTTCTGTGCGCATGCGCGACCCTTCCTTGCTGGAAGTAGCATTTTCGACGGAGAAATGATATATTCTATCAATTTTACTTGAAATTAATGGGCTTTTGAATATAATCCATTCATTTCGGGCAATATTAATCGATTTGAATCCAATACACACTATCCATTTACTGTTATTAAATAAAATCTGACGACCGGTTACTCTGCGCGCATGCGTCAAGTCTCCAGAACGGAAGTGAGGCGGTAGACATAACAAAATTATGATGGTCCGATTTACACACTCATATGCTTTTTTTGAGTTGCAAGCTGCGTCAGCAGCCGGGACCGTAGCAACTCCATAATGTTTTCGGTTTTCTCCCTATGACGTCATTGGTGACGTCATGCTGTCTCAGTGACGTCACCCGCAGTGGCTAGTGATGAAGTGGCAACTCCTATCCGTGGTCCTTGCCACATTTTTCTTGTTAATAGGTAAAAAAAAAATTTTCCGGGAATTGTTACCATCAACAGAAAGACAAGGATCTAAGGAACATGCATCAATTTTCCATTAATTTCTAGACCCCTTCTTTCTATAAGCAATTCCCACTTAAAGTCAGCCATTTTGATCGACTAAAAATGCTGAAAACCCGCCGCCAATGACCCAGGAGGACCTGGGCCAATAAGAATGTGGTCATTTTTTTTGTAACAACAGGTAGGCACTGAAATACCTCCACTGCGTGAGTCTGCTGCAATAGAGGTGTGAAACTGTGATAAAGCTGAAACTGGGTAGTGTTAAACTCTCCTTTCTTTGCAAGCTTATTCTGAAGCTATTTACTGGAGGATCTTTACAAACAAGGGCTCATTTAAACAGGCTTAGCTAGACCTTTAAAATGATTTTTTTTTGTACAAGGTTGAATGCAGGGAATTTTGCCTTTCACCCCATCAAAGTTCAACCAAAAGTTTAGAACCATTTTATGATGAGAAGATCATTGAGCACCTATAAATAAATTGTCCCCACCTGTTCTATGGTTAAAAATGATCTAGAAAATGTTTTCATTTTCTTTTTCTAAGGGGCTGCAGTATGTTTGACATACCCTGCAAACTTTTTGGGCAAGATTATCTCTGGACACTTATCCCAACCTCCCCAATGTTGGGCACTTACCTATCAATTAAGACCTTATTGTATATATTTTATATGGTTGGAAATTGATAGCTATGATAAAAATAAGTGGTTTTGCTTTTTAAATGAAGTTATTATGTCAATTTAAATGGAAGTTATGATCATCCAAACATCCTTAGTCAAAGACGATATTCTGCCGTGGTTCTGTCAGAGTGCACAGTTCAAGGGAAAAGATGACATCAAAAATTTGCTTTTACATTGTTTGATAATGATAAAATGTATCATTATTTACATTCTTGAGGGTATATCTTGCTTAAGAGGGATCTGAAATATTTTGCCCCTCCCCCCAAGACAAGTCCAAGACCAATTAGTCCACCACCCGGGCGCTCAACCTTATCTACGCTAGGCCGAAATACCTGCCTGCTTACATGCAGGATCCAAAATGTATACAAGTCTATAGTGGCACAAACACATGGATATTCTGAACTAAGTACTCAATGTCAATTCCTGGAAATGCTCCCTCCTATTCACAAACATGTATTCTTCCTGTACAGCAACTTAAAATGGTTAAAGACTGAAATATTTCCAATAAATCAGACATGTTTATGTTCACAGTGCAGTCTCCAACATGGAAGGCCATGCTGTTTACTGAGGAAAGCAGTTTTAGAAACGACCTGGATTATAAATTGCTGTGTGTATTTCAAGTGCTTTGTGCATTGAGAACATTCGGATATGCATTGAGGGAAGTGCTGGTGGAAGCATTGTGACTACAGAGTTTTCTACACAGGTTTACCATTTCTATGGTAGCATACACCAGTACTATTCAACAAAACAAAACATGGGGAAAGTATAACACAAACAAACCTAAATCCAATGACAAATATAGTTAGATATACTACTGGTGACAAAATCCGCCCAATAAGTGAATAACAGTGTCACTGTCAATTAGCACACCTCCAGTCCAGATCCAGGACCAAGTCCAACTCACTGCAAGCTACAGTATTTGCCCTTTAATCTTGATCGATCCTTTCCTTAGCCAGGGCAGGGGTGTAAAACACACTGACTGTCTGTAATAGTCTGTATAACAACAGCGTAGTCACTTGACCTTGGACTCACATCTAGATTCTACCTAATAAACAGGCTTCCCCGACCTAGTTAGATCCACATGAATGTTCTGCTCTGTCGGTCTGTGGAGTGTCAGTGAGTGACACCGTACGATAGCCGATCTCACCGACGGCGCACACCGGTGCGTAGCCGGGGTGACGGAGCTGAGCCTGAGCCAGGCTGAGGTGAGGGGCGGATAGGTGATTATCCAACAAGACAATAGTGGGAAGAAAATAGTGTCACTGGATATTTTTTAAGCTCCTACCACCCCCTAATGGTTTGTTCACTAAAAATGATTATGATTTTGATACGGCGGTCCCTGAAAGGCTGAATCCCTGAACTGAAGTCGTTCCTCCAAGTCCATGTATAAATACAAGTTCAACTGGGGACGGGGTCACGCAATGTGGTTTTAACTTTTAGTAAAGCTCAGTGTTTGGTCCGGGTTTGGTAAGTGCTGATTAGATCGACCACGTGTTGGCAGGCCGGTTACACACGAAGATCAAAGTGTTCTGTTGATGCTCATGGATCAATCTCTGCCACACTACTGTAGGCTTAGTATATATTTGTTACATAACCACACAAAGATAACTCGGGACAGATACAATAATCACGTACCTTCGCTGCTTGCACGGAATGACTCAGGAGCGACATCTTGCGGTATTGATTGGGACCTCTAGTTTGATGAATTGCCTGTAGGGGGCGACAAAGTCATTATTTCCCGCGCCCAATTTTTCATACAGTTCTACTCTAGAGCAATCGCTGAGAGCGATCAAGGTGTGTATACTGGGAGTGATCAAGGTGTGTGTATGTGTGGGGGGGGGGGAGGGGCTGAAAAAAAAAAAAAACAACAGTCAGAACCATATTGAGGTTGACAGTTAGTGGTCAGTCGGGAGAAGTTTTGAGAAGCTCGGAGATCAGAGATAAGACAAGGGGTCCATGGTTAGGAGATTATGTTAAGGATTCAATTGAAAATTTAGAATCTAAGATCTATGATCAAGAGGCCCGTGTTAAGGATGCAATTGAGAGGATTCAATTTAGGATCTGTCATCTATGATCAAGATATTAGGGTTTCATATTTAAATTTGACGATCAATTCTGAGTTTAATATTAATTCTAAAAGCAGTTAAATTGCAGTTACACCGAAACCCGCTCGAGCGCTGTCAGTGCCTAGTGGCCGCTAGCGCTATATGGCACTGATATCATGTTATTTGGATCCGCCAAAAGTGGCTGGAAGTGGCTTGAGCCTCAAACCCCCTGTTTTGTTCTGTTTTTCAAAAGATGGCTTTCTCTTCCTACTGTTGAGTGGAAATGTATAGGGTGTGGACAAGAAAAAAAATTAGATGTATAATGTATATCATATACCAATATTTAGTAGATTTTATACACAAAGGTTTGAGGCTACAGGTGCTCAAATCAAAACAACCCAAATGCAAGGTCAAATTCTCAAGGCCATTTGTAACAGACTTTCAGGACATGTTACTCCTTTAATTGTTGGAAGTAAACAATCATTTCTTATCTGGCTGTAGATTATTGTCATAGAAGTAGCCTGGTAAGGTGTAAATGTTGTAGGGATATCTGTAATATGCCAAACTGGAATGTAAACAAACTCATTTCTACCGTACGGACCGACGGCAGCTGAGGTCACGTGAACACAGCGCCTTCTGTATTCTGGCGCTGTGAGGCACGGACGTAAATTGCAGTGTGTTTCCCGGATTAGAAATTTATCCCATATTTTCGGCAAAGTAAACACAGCAAAGCTGTAATGCCGTGCATATTCATATCATGTTCTAAGAAGTATAGAATTGATTTACAACATTTTTAATATGATCTTAGATCAAAATTTTCAGAACAAATATTATTTTAATACGGAATCTAAAAGCCCTTCATATGTTGTGTGTTTTGCAATTTATTAATCTATAACATACTTTCAGGAAAGTAAACACAGCAATGCTGTAATGCCGTGCATATTCCTATTATGATCCAAGGAAAAAAGATCATTATATATGAACTCTATGGCCTTTGGAATGGACCTATACTTAAATGTATGCTCTGATTGTGGTGCTTCCTCGCTCTCCATGTAAAATCCTGTCCCATTGCTATAGTATGGAGTAAACCTATGCCTGGATTAAAATATGCAAATAAGGAATGTGTGTGAGGGTTGGGAGTAGTGTGGTGGTGGAATTGGTGGTGGTGGTGTCACAATGGTCACTAACATCCATCTGATAACTTTTGAAGATCAAAATTGACCATATATGGCCTGGATCCCTGTGATTCCTGAAACCAAGATGGTCAACACACAAGGAAAACAAAAGAATTAGGTAGTTGAGGTGTCCCAATGGTCACTAACATCCATCTGATAACTTTTGAAGATCAAATTTGACCATATATGGCCTGAATCCCTGTGATTCCTGAAACCAAGATGGCCGACACACAAGGAAAACAAAAGAATTAGGTAGTTGAGGTGTCCCAATGGTCACTAACATCTATCTGATAACTTTTGAAGATCAAAATTGACAATATATGACCTGGATCCCTGTGTTTCCTAAAACCAAGATGGCCGACACACATGGAAAACAATAAAATTGGGTAGTTGAGGTGTCCAAATGGTCACTAACCATAACTTTTGAAGATCAAACTTGACCATATATGACCTGGATCCCTGTGTTTCCTGAAACCAAGATGGCCGACACACATGGAAAACAACAAAATTGGGTAGTTGAGGTCCCCCAATGGTCACTAACATCCATCTGATAACTTTTGAAGATCGAAGTTGACCATATATGGCCTGGATCCCTGTGTTTCCTAAAACAAAGATGGCCGACATATATGGAGAACAATAAAATTAACTAGTTGAGGTGTCCCAATGGTCACTAACATCCATCTGATAACTTTTGAAGATCGAAGTTGACCATATATGGCCTGGATCCCTGTGTTTCCTAAAACATAGATGGCCGACATACATGGAGAACAAAAAAATTAGCTAGTTGACGTGTCCCAATGGTCACTAACATCCATCTGATAACTTTTGAAGATTAAAATTGACAATATATGAGCTGGATCCCTGTGTTTCCTAAAACAAAGATGGCCGACACACATGGAAAACAATAAAATTGGGTAGTTGAGGTCTCCGAATGGTCACTAACATCCATCTGATAATTTTTGAAGATCAAAGTTGACCATATATGGCCTGGATCCCTGTGTTTTCTAAAACCAAGATGGCCGACACACATGGAAATCAATAAAATTAGGTACTTGAGGTGTCCCAATGGTCACTAACATACATCTGATAACTTTTGAAGATCGAAGTTGACCATATATGGCCTGGATCCCTGTGTTTCCTAAAACAAAGATGGCCGACATATATGGAGAAAAATAAAATTAGGTAGTTGAGGTCTTTCAATGGTCACTAACATCCATCTCATGATAACTTTTGAAGATCAAAATTGACAATATATGAGCTGGATCCCTGTGTTTCGTAAAACAAAGATGGCCGACACACATGGAAAACAACAAAATTGGGTAGTTGAGGTCCCCCAATGGTCACTAACATCCATCTGATAACTTTTGAAGATCAAAGTTGACCATATATGGCCTGGATCCCTGTGTTTCCTAAAACAAAGATGGCCGACATATATGGAGAACAATAAAATTAACTAGTTGAGGTGTCCCAATGGTCACTAACATCCATCTGATAACTTTTGAAGATCGAAGTTGACCATATATGGCCTGGATCCCTGTGTTTCCTAAAACAAAGATGGCCGACATATATGGAGAAAAATAAAATTAGGTAGTTGAGGTCTTTCAATGGTCACTAACATCCATCTCATGATAACTTTTGAAGATCAAAATTGACAATATATGAGCTG
Organism: Acholoe squamosa; assembly: GCA_949317995.1. NCBI lineage: Eukaryota > Metazoa > Annelida > Polychaeta > Phyllodocida > Polynoidae > Acholoe > Acholoe squamosa. The sequence goes on from OX439038.1 coordinate 31,854,589, forward strand.
GATCCCTGTGTTTCGTAAAACAAAGATGGCCGACACACATGGAAAACAACAAAATTGGGTAGTTGAGGTCCCCCAATGGTCACTAACATCCATCTGATAACTTTTGAAGATCAAAGTTGACCATATATGGCCTGGATCCCTGTGTTTCCTAAAACAAAGATGGCCGACATATATGGAGAACAATAAAATTAACTAGTTGAGGTGTCCCAATGGTCACTAACATCCATCTGATAACTTTTGAAGATCGAAGTTGACCATATATGGCCTGGATCCCTGTGTTTCCTAAAACATAGATGGCCGACATACATGGAGAACAAAAAAATTAGCTAGTTGATGTGTCCCAATGGTCACTAACATCCATCTGATAACTTTTGAAGATTAAAATTGACAATATATGAGCTGGATCCCTGTGTTTCCTAAAACAAAGATGGCCGACACACATGGAAAACAATAAAATTGGGTAGTTGAGGTCTCCCAATGGTCACTAACATCCATCTGATAATTTTTGAAGATCAAAGTTGACCATATATGGCCTGGATCCCTGTGTTTTCTAAAACCAAGATGGCCGACACACATGGAAATCAATAAAATTAGGTACTTGAGGTGTCCCAATGGTCACTAACATACATCTGATAACTTTTGAAGATCGAAGTTGACCATATATGGCCTGGATCCCTGTGTTTCCTAAAACAAAGATGGCCGACATATATGGAGAAAAATAAAATTAGGTAGTTGAGGTCTTTCAATGGTCACTAACATCCATCTCATGATAACTTTTGAAGATCAAAATTGACAATATATGAGCTGGATCCCTGTGTTTCGTAAAACAAAGATGGCCGACACACATGGAAAACAATAAAATAGGCTAGTTGAGGTCTCCCAATGGTCACTAACATCCATCTGATAATTTTTGAAGATCAAAGTTGACCATGTATGGCCTGGATCCCTGTGTATCCTAAAACAAAGATGGCCGACACATATGGAAAACAATAGAATTAGGTAGTTGAGGTCTTTCAATGGTCACTAATATCCATCTGATAACATTTGAAGATCAAAATTGACCACAAATGACCTGGATCCCTGTGTTTCCTAAAACCAAGATGGCCGACACACATGGCAAACAATAAAATTGGGTAGTTGAGGTGTCCCAATGGTCACTAACATCCATCTGATAACTTTTTAAGATCAAAATTGACCATATATGGCCTGGATCCCTGTGTTTCCGAAAACCAAGATGGCCGACACACATGGAAAACAGTCCCAAGACTCCAAATAATCCAATGCCACGCCACTTAAAACTCCTAAAAAAGTGCATCATACTTATGTGTACATGTATACATAAATATACATGTAGGTGGCCTTTAGTGGGTTAATAGTCAGTGGTGCTGAGAAATGCACCACCAGCAGAAGAGAACCACATGGTGCTGGGGGAGGTGGTGCCAGGCAGGTATGGGGCCACCCCAGGAGCACAGCCACCACCACCATTCAGAGGTGGGTGGGGGAGGGGCTATATATACTATATACCATGGCTCTGCCTGAGGTGTCCAGGGCTACCACCACTCTGTCCCCAGGGTCAACAATAACAGGTCCACCAACACCACCACTGCCAACACTTCTATGCTTGACTGATTTGCAGATTTTAATCCAGGTATAGGCATACTCAATACTGTACCTATGAGACAGGATTATACATGGAGAGCGAGGAAGCACCACTATGAGAGCTTGTATTTAAGAATGGGTCCCCTCCTATAGCCGTTCATTCCTAAGAATGAACGGCAATAAGGGTCCAATTGAGGCCCCCTACTTCTGACCCCTGGTTTACAAATTTCTATTTTTCTGAAAGAGGTAATTTCTATTACTAAATAGGCTGAGTATTTTCTACATTTCCCTAATTTTAGAAAATTATGATTTGTTTCAGATTTTCTGTAAATTTTTCTTCTAACTTTTCAATGATATTGTTACTTTGAGAAATTTCTTTCTCATTCTCTTGTACACAGAGGTTTAGAGCCCCGCTGCCTCTGCCTGTATAACCCTCCCGGCTGGGGAGCACTCAGATATGACTGACCTATGCCTGTTGAAGGCAGCCTAAAAAGAATCAGACCCCGGCCTCATGAGTCTAGTTTTAGCAGGCTGAACTTAAGAACAGCATTTCTTTTTTATAAGAGAGTGTTCATTATTTATGGCAGGGGGGGTGCCAATCTGGTAGAATGAATACGTCAAAAAGAAAAATTACCCCCCCTCGGGAATAGGTTGAAAAAAGTGACCCCCCCTTAGGAATGGGTTGAAAAAAAAATGCCCCCCCCCTTAGAACTGATTGAAAGAAAATGATTCCCATCACATTACCTTATACATTTAACCATGTTCAACAAAGTCTATGTACATCAGGTCTCTTCATTCCTGTCATATTAGGAGAAGTTGAGGGACTAATGCACTTTAGCAGGCGCTGAAGTGAACCTTTTAGCTACCCTAATGCTAACCCTATGCTAATCCTAACGTGCAGCAAGATGTGCGCCAGCTAAAGTGTATTCTACCTGAATTTAAACCCTTCCAATTATGTGTTAAAAATAGGGTGTCCGTTGTAGAATGCGGTAAAAGCTATCAGGCGTTGGCCAGCTTTGATTTTGCATAAATGCAAAGCCTATTTCAAAATGGTTCCAATCTTTTGAAAAATTGAAATGTGAATACCCTGCCATTGATTGATTGACATCTGTAATAGTACCTATTTTGAAGGCTCTTCCATAGGGGGCGCTAGCATGGGCCACTACTGATGCAGTTTAAGTGGGTACTATATTTCCCTGTGTATGGCCTCTGTGCTCAATGATAAAGCATTTTGGACCATTACCATACTTCAACATATAGTATTTATATGTTTTTTTTTCAGCTATATCAATTTCCCCATCCCCTATATTTGTTGCAAAGAAAGATAAAGGATTATAGAAAATGTCTAAAGAATGTCGTACAAACCATAGATAAGTATTGAGCAAACTGTTTGCCACTCCCTCATTATTTCATGTAGAGAAATATAAGCATGTCCTGTGTATAAGCCTGCCCTGTTTATAACCCTGGTAAATTTGCCACCTAGTGTGTTTAGAAGCCCGTACAGGCTTATACACAGGGAAATATGGGATGTCTTAGCCAGCTATATCGTGTGATCTATTCCTGACTAACTGTAGTGATTGAGGCACTTGCAGCTGTCTTTTTCAAAATTTGTGCACACAAAGACAAACTTTTTGAGATATTTTAGTGTTTCAATTTCATTCTGATCTCATTTTTTAACATTAATTTAGTAGGTGTGATGGATATCAATCGCAACAGCATTGATTTCAAAAGTGAAACCAAGGGTTAGAAACTGGAGGTTCTGATCAGTAGTTGCTGTGATTATAGTAGGTAACTTTTTTACCACCGAGAACTTTGCTGGCACCTCTCAGCTCAAGGGACATGCATCAGTCCTGTTTGTGTCATACCCATGCCAACCCCTTTTCTATGTATACTTCTAGAAAGCCACTGCTGTCATCTATTCTGATGGTCCACAACAGATTGGAGAATGTTTACCATTCTCTTTTTCTTGACAGAAGACCCTTGTGCCAGATATAAGATGATAAGGTGATTTGATAATGGTTCACTGCTCCTGACACCCTGAAGTAATTACCCGGTACATAGAATAAGAAAATGGTAATTGGAATTACAGAAAAATATGCTTTGTGATCTCTTTTGGCCAGCAAGGTTATTGAAAATGATATCTGCTTGTCTTATTCAAGAGTTTTCCTACAAGGAAAGCTGAAAACCATAGTGATTTTTATCTTCGTCATCTATTTTTTAACGCTGAATACAGTGAGAGTTCCAGTCATATAAAGCGCTCATGTCATGCCTTGGTAAGGAGATTCACTTCTAAGTTTGGAATTTAGATATTCCCTAAATAATGATACATAATTACCGTAATCTCCCGCGTATATAAGGCGCAGCACACATATAAGGTGCACCCCTAACTCAGGGATGTGTTTTTTGCATATAAGGCACACCTACTGCTTCTGGACTGATATTTTGAAAAACCCTTGTATAAGGTGCACCCCAACCTTTTGACATATGCTGTAAGACAAAAGCCTCCCCAACCTTTGTAAAAGCCAACCTACATGTACATTGAATAGGCCTAAGTTGTGAGGAAAGCCTTGCTAAGGTGTTACCATGACATTGGAGGGTGTGAGGGCAGCATGGGATGGAATGAGGGTGGCATTGGATGGTGTGAGTGTCACATGGGAAGGAGTGAAAAGCTATGGCCACCATAGAGTACTGGTAGGGTGGGAGGGGAGCTGATATCGCCTTTACAGCATTCATTAGCTTTACCCATAGGTGTGATGGAGGTGGGGGGGGGCTATTTACATGTTTTTCAGGGTAAATCATTTATGTATCAAATGATATTTGCATAAACCCCACATATAAGATGCACCCTTAACTCAGGCTGATCCTATAAGGCGCAGCTGGGCTGTGATTCGCATATAAGACGGGCTTTATATGCAAGGCATTGCGGTAGTCAGGACTAACACGTACCTCAATACAAACTTCATGCAAGAGGACACCTTTTTATTACTGTACCACATTAGTTAAGTAGTACAGCATGGGAGCAATAATACTGGAGTATGAGAGTATCTCCCAAGAATGTTTTTGGAATTTCTGAAGCCAACTTCATATTCTCATTTGATTTTTTGAATTTACTCCTACAGTGTGCCTTATCCACAAATCACACGTTATATATGTGAGGTACTATTGAATTTAAAAAATATAACATGAGCACCTTCAAGCAACGTCTAAAGGAGCACCAGGTTTAGTGATATAAGCAAGTTGACCAATTCTGTTTTTATAGTTTGCACCAACATGATTAAATGGATATGAATGATAGGTAATAAGAAAATGTTGGGCAAAATTGTGGCTGCAATTATTAACAAGTACTATTACTTGGTGGAGAATTATAAAGTTTGCGACATGTCGCGAAAAAAATCGCGTTGAGTTGTGAAATTTTGCATTATATTGGCGAATACCCCCAAAAAAGGAATTGCCCCACCCATCAGGAATAGGTTGAAAAAAAATGACCCCCCCCCCCTCTGAATACCTCTAAAGGTTTTGACCCCCCCCTGCCATAAATAATGAACGCTCCCTAAGCTGAGGTGATATGGTCTCACGGCGGTACAGAGATGAGGCAAATGGCGTGTTTATCAACAAGTCACCCGATATACTTCTTCATACTGACAGGCGACAAGGAGTCTTTCCTCTTACCCCCTATGTCTCCATCAGTACTCTTTTCCAAAGCCGGCCTCCCTCTCGGACCTCACTTCAATACTCCCTGTCTTCAGTTCCTCTTTATCTCCACAGTGGGCGCCACTTGTCAGCCCACAGCTCTCCTTCTGGTTATGTGGAACTAAGGGAGTGGTCATTATTTATCAACAGGGGGGGGGGTGGTGGGTTTTCGCGCGGACGCGTGAAAATTTTTTACGCCCCCCCTCGACGGCAGTAAAAATTTTTAGCGCCCCCCCCCGCCAGAGGCGCAGAGAGTTTTCGCGCCCCTCTTTGATCCAGAGGAGGTCGGAAGCGGCTCAGCGTTGCCAGAGCGTTCGCCCGACGCAGTAAGCCATGCGCAGCCGCATTCCAGTCATAACAATGCGAACATGCGGTTTGACCAGAGAAGGCCCTCACCAATCTCTTTTCATATACATAAAAATAAACAATATTTGATGAATACTTAGATACAGGCAAATTACAAATCCTTCCCTGCACCTACCTGATGTGTGCTTTAAAGCTGTCAATTCTAGAGTTATCTTATATCCATGACAAAGTCAGGTGACAGTTGGAGCCTAAATGTTGGCCCCAAAATTCATAATTAGCTAAACCAAAGGTAGTATTACTCAGCAATGTGTGGATCTTTTTAAATCTTATTTCAAATACCATTAGACTATCACTTTATGTGTTGGATTTATTCATTGAGCAAGTGGGAGCAAGTAGTTTTCTCTCTGAAAATACAGTCTAAACTGAGACATATTTGTATAGAACAAATAGCCGTTCACGAGAATGGTGAGCGATAATCAATGAAATGGACAAGAAAATATATGCGTCATGGACGGTTTCATGTACTCCTTCCGACCTCCTCTGTCTTTGATCTATAGTAGCGCGCGGGCTTTTTTCCTAAAAAGAGGGTGAATTTTTTTAGCCCCCCCCTCAAGAGGGGTCAAAATTTTTTTAGCCCCCCCCTCGGGAGGGGTCTGAAAATTTTACGACCCCCCCTCAAACCCACCCTCCCCCTCTGTTGATAAATAATGACCACTCCCTAATTCCATTTCCTCTCTGTTTCTATAAAGCATAACACACAAAAACAGCCCCCCCATAATGTTTGTTGGTAATATTTTCTACCGTAGCAAGATTAAACCATCTCACACACAATGTGCTAGAATATAGGATAGGCTTAACCCTGAAAATCTTAACTAAGGGAGTGGTCATTATTTATCAACAGAGGGGGTGGTGGGTCTTCACGTGGACGTGCGAAAAAATTTTTACGCCCCCCCTTGGCGACAGTCAAAATTTTTTGCGCCCCCCCTGCACCAGAGGCGTGGAGAAATTTCAGACCCCTCTAAGGGGAGGGACAAAGCCCGCGCGCGACTATAGAATAAAAGGGGGGAACGGAAAAATTTCAGACCCCTCGGAGGGGGGAAGGAAAAATTTTCGCCGCGCATGCGCGGAATTTCACCAACCCCCCCCCCTGCTCTTAAAAAATGACCACTCCCTAAATTGCTGTAATATGCAATCAAAATCTACGCAGGGCTCCAGTGTAGACATTTTACTATGCTACAAAACAGGGAGTGCTGAGCGCAGAGCACCACTTTGTCTCCGGCATCCGGTGTGCTGATGTCGGCACGGCACATGAGGCACTTAGCCATAGTGTGTGTGTGTCGGGGGGGTGGACTATGACCTTGGGGGTTCTGGACCATGTTTTCAAGGCTCAGGATGCCACTGCAGGTAATGTGGGCTATGGGAGTGATTGGATAGCAATCAGACGTCTTAGGGCTGCGTTTTCGCAACTTTGGACGCCTCTACAGGTAATGTGGGCTCTGGGAGGTGTGAAAAACACAGTTAAAACACGCCCTAGCATCTCTGTAGGCGAGATCTGTGTGGGTAGCTTTCTCGGCTTCATGAAATCAACAAGAACTGGACAGGATTGGGACGACCAGGGGATAGAGAGGGCTGATGCTGTGACGTATGTGTGATAACACTAGACTTGCACATGCCTTACAGTCAGTGGCCTAATGAGAAAGGTCTTAAGTACTATTACCTATGGTGACACAGAACAAATGAATTACTGAAAGAACCTCATCAAGGTCTAAGCAGTCTAGGTCATGGGCTGATGATTACAGTAGATGAGCTATTGGTCTAAATTTTAGCGCGAGGTGCTATATGTAAATGAATATTTTTCATAAATGAAAATAATTCAATAAATAGATAACTAAACTCCCCTGGTGTCCTTGGTGGCCATCCACCCCTCAGGGGTCGTCTCCCCCTCGTACCTGTAGTCGTGGTGGATCGGCCACCTCGTACACCATGGTCGTTTAGTTCTCTCTATTTATTATGCCACAGACCTGGGAGCAGTGAGCGCAGAGAACCAATTTGTCCCCGGCACCGTCAGCGCGGACGTCGTAGCGTTACCCTGGTTACGGGATTTTCGTCTCAAGGTCTCAGTGAAGGCAATCCCGCAGAAAACCGGAAGTCATATACGATTGTGGTCAGAAGTGAATACTGCAGGCACACTGAATGGTCAATAATCATGTTGAAAATAATGCCAATAAATAGAAAACCACTACACATGTTGTTGAACATTTGCTGCTTTGGATAAAATACCAGGAGGGCATTTCTCAAAGTGCTTAGGCCTACCCATTTTTTCAAAGGTTAGATTGGAAATAGTGAATCTGCATTATATTCAGTGCAGATTTAGGCAGAATCCAGTGCTCAAAATTTTCGTGGTCAATTCATATTTTAAATCATATTATGAAGGAAGGATGTATCTATTAATTCTGGGGTCATATTATGAAGGAAGGATGTATCTATTAATTCTGGGGTGACTTTTAGAAATGTTCCAATGGGTGCTATTGCGTTTCGCGCTATATTAAATTATAGTGCGGAACCAATTCCTTCTATGAGACCTAAATGAATCATTCACATGGACCTTTACCATTTTCCCACCCTACACTGCCACACCACCAAACGGAAGAACACAGAACGAGAGGAGAGGAGGACCGGCTGGAGAGTGGGAGCTGGGTGAAAAAGTGACTGACAGGAGGCAATTACAATTACAATTACAATTACAATTACAATTTATTTCACATCCTCATCAGAGGTAAAGGAAAGAAAATAAGAAAAGAAATCAGCTCTAGCCGATAGTTACAATGGCTTCACTGAGTTACAAGTGTATAAACATTACAAGTGTGATAATAAGTTTACATATAAATGAATGCAAATACTTGAAACAGAAAAAGATCAACTTAGTACCTGACTATGTACATTTGAAGTAGGACACAAAAGTACTACTGATAATACTTCATCCAGCGGATGTGAGGGCCAGGCAAATCTGGCAGTACCAATAAAATAAGTTGAGATTCTCGGTCAGGCAAAGCTGATGAAGACAACCACTGGTCGCCATCAGTTTGTCGGGTGACTTGCTGATAAACAAGCCCTAAGCAGAGATGAGAGTTTAGATTTCTTAGCTACGTCAGTCTGGTTCTAGTCTAAGCTACCTCAGCAGCCCAGATCAGATGTCATATAAACTGGGGACGGGGTCATGCAAGGGGTCCCCCCCCCCCCCCAAGTACTGGGGCCCAAGTCTATTCTGCGTACTACGGAGCCCTGGAAAGGACATCTGTTTTCTACACATTTATTTCTAGATTTTGTTTCCGCAAGAAGTATTTTCCTTTCCGCAAGAAGTATTTTCCTTTCCGCAAGTAGTTTTTTCGTTTCCGCAAGTAGTATTTACGTTTCCGCAAGTAGTAAAACTTGTGGAAATGAAAATAAAACTTGCGGAAACAAAAATAAAAAGTTGCGGAAATGAAAATAAAACTTGCGGAAACAAAAATAAAACTTGCGGAAACAAACTAGAGAAAAAAAATGTGTAGAAAACGAAAGTTCTTTTAGGGGCTCCGTAGGTTTCTGCCCCGGTTGGATAGGGAGCGCTTGCGTGAGTGGAGATCAGGTAGGGTTGGCCAGTCTAAAGACCTGTCAAAATACCTACGTGTACCAAGGGAACTCCACAACTAGGCCCACGCAGGCCCCTCTTCATCCTTAGGGAGTGATCATTTTTTAACAACAGGGGGGGCTGGTGGGTTTGCGCGCGGACGCGCAAAAAAAATTTCGACCCCCCCCTCTTGAGGGGGTAAAATTTTTTCGACCCCCTCATAAGGGACAAAAATCGTGCGTGAACGTCCCCTTTTAGCCTATAGTAACACGGGGGGTTTCCGCTGAAAACAGGTGAAATTATTTTGACCCCCCCCCATCAGAGGTGTTGAAAAAATTCTGACCCCCCCGGTCAATGGATTGAAAAAATTCTGACCCCCCCCCTCAAAACCACCAGCCCCCCCTGTTGTTAAAAAATGATCACTCCCTTATCAATAGTTGAATTATTTCATTTTTTTTTCAGGATTCTAAATTGAGAATTCCTATGGTAAAACAATATCTTTGAAATATCTTTTCACCCCTAATAAGAGGCAGACGAGGGCCCTATTCGGCATCCCAAAACACCCCCCTGTTTGCTCCAGCTTGGCTACGTCATTTTCATTGGCTGCCGAACCTTTATTGACAAATTAAATCCTGGCGTTTCATCTGGATACAAAATTTTATCATGCATGGTCCAAAACAACAGAAGAATAGTCAGAGTATAGTCATAGAAGAATAAATGCACACCCATAGCCTAGGCTATGGCATAGCCAAGGCAGTGAGATAGTATATTTGGAAGAGGTAGGCCCTATAAGAGGTTTAATGATGGTGACATGGATCGTCTTCACATCACATTGACGGAGTGGCCTCGATAATTGTTAATCAGAATGTGAGAGCCTTGGTGCCGGGACTTGGTGAAACCAACAGGCCTCTATGGCAAGCGATATGTTCACCCCCTGATATCACAGTTTCCTCATTTGATATCACAGTTTTTGCCACTGATATCACAGTTTTAGGATTTGATATCAGAGATATTCTAGGTTATACCACGATTCTGGCACTGCATTATACAGCATATACCACCCATGTGCATTTTTGAAATTTTTGGTATATACTTTTACGGGGTCAAGTTGGACTGTGTCAGTGGCCCGGATGTAGATACAGGTCATTTTCTCGTCATACAAGGAAGACGCTGAAAATTTCGGACCGTTTTGAAAAATCAATGGATTCTTCTTTATTTTGAAGATATCGGACATATCAAGCATGGAGGGATCATCTAGAATGTCTAAGGATGTGTATGTTTTAATATATCGACATGTCATGGTTGGATTCCATACGAAAAGTGTGCAGGGATGTAAGTCAGGCATGGTAAAAAATCAGGAAGCCATACACTTTCTTGACATAAAACCCTTCTATTTTTCCAAACAGCCCTCCTAACCACTCGTATCAGGAAAATACATATCGTTCAAAATTTTCAGAAATCAGGAAATCCTGATAAAACCTGAAGACTTACATCCCTGAAAACACAGCGGTACAGGTCCCGGCAAGGAACAAAAACAATGGCTTCGCACAGAGCGACCCGGGCCATATCGCTTGCACTTACAAAATGTCTTCTCGTGGCTATATTCTGTGGATATCAGGTAAGAAATTAATACGAAATGGACAAATTAGTAGTATAAACCTAATAGGTCATGGATATCGGTGCCCTAGGGCTGTACATTCTGTATATACCCGAGCCGCGCAGCGGTGAGGGTATATACAGAATGTACAGCCCTAGGGCACCGATATCCATGATCTATTAGCTTAAAAACCTCTGTATCTGGCTGATAATGTAGTTTACATCAGAAATTGGAGGTAATTGACTGATATTCCAGTTAATCAGAGCAATCTATTCACCATTCTGCATGTTATGTAAACTCCAATATCGGGATGAAACAGCAGTTTCTCAAAAACTTTGATATCACAGTTTCTAACTCTGATATCAATGTTTCTAGCTGTGATATCCTAGATTTTATCTTTGATATCAAAGTTTTTAGATGTGATATTGATGTCTTAATTCTGATATCAGAGTCACCCGGTACATACTTTGATATCAGAGTTATTAACTGTGATATCAAAGTTTAAAACTATGATATCAGAGTTTCTGATAAACTTATGTTTCGTCCCGTTACTGGAGTTTACAGAATATGAGAAATAACAGGAAATAATCTACACAAAGGCTCATTTTCTATGTACTAAATGAGAAAGAAGGTGGGGAAATGACTGTATCGCAATATCAGTCTGATAAGGCAATATTTCAGAAAAACTCTGATATCAGACTAGGAAACTCTGATATCAAAGTTAGAAAACCCTGATATCAAATCCTAAAACTGTGATATCAAATAAAGAAACTCTGATATCAAGGGTGAACATTTGGCTTGCCACAGGACTGGGCATCAATCCAAGCCATAATATCCAAGGTCATATTTTTGAAGAATGAATGACTGGCTCTACATTGTCAACGTGACATTCGAAAATATGAGCTAGTAATTAATCTAATCGACAACAATGTCCTAGAAATAACTTCATCAATTTGAGTCCATGCATCACATGTAACTACCTTGTTAATAGCGGCAGATTTATGTGGAGGGAGAGGCGCGTATCCCCTCCTTTCTCTCAGTATTAAATGGGAAAAATAGGAATTCGATTTTGTAAACCTTTATTGTAACTGATATTTCAGGTACAGCAATTCTCTTAATTTTGCATTTAGTGTTTCATACCTAATAATAGTAGCCGTAACCAGGTCGCACTTATCCCCTTATCCCCTTGTCGATTTTAAGGAGTGACCCCGGGCCTATAGTCACCCAACCCCATATCACCTTGTCAATTTTTAGTTATTAGCCTGTCTAGTTGGTTCTGAGACCTGACAATGGCAGCGTTCCATCACCTGGAGGGCAGACAAAATAGGTTTGGTCTGATATCTGTACCTGTCTCTCTCAATAAACTCGTTATACGCCTGTACCCTCACCAGGAGCATGGTGGGCAGTGCATGATAATTATAATTTTTGTACGCTATATGTGGGACTATATGTGTCATCTGTGAATTACTGTAAAGTGTTTCACATTTGAATTTGAATTTATTAGGTACTTTTCGTTCTCAAAAGAACGTTTTTTTGCATACCGTCAACATATTTTACATTTAGGCCCCCCAAAAAAGGTTTGTTTCCGGTCACCAGACCGACCTCATCCATAGAGATCTGGTTTTTTTTTTCGTTTTTTTTCAATTTTTCCCTGATATTTTAAAGATTTTTGAAGATATTTCCAAACTCTTCGAAGATTCTTTCCCAAATTGTTGTATGCACAAAGTTTCCCGTCATTTTCTCAAATTTCCTGTAGGAAATCAACGTTTCTAACAACTTTTAGTGAAAACACTTGGGAGTCAGGTATTTAGATAGAAACTACAACACAGGTCTGTGATCTAGACTGGTTGGCCATGACAGTGTATTCAGTGTGAGGTCAAGGACAAACAACTCTCTGCAGCATACAGGTGGTGCTGGCTTCTGATTTGTCAATATTAACAGGACTAGAAATAATCATTCTAGGTAACCAAAGTCTTTAGAAATATTATATAGATAACATTTTGACATATTATAACATCTCCCCCTTTTAAGGAAAGTTCAAAATGTCTCATGACTAAGTCTTTGAATATGACTGTTATTGAGTCTTTTGATATGACCATATGACTGAACATATTTAATGAGAAATATGACATATGAAAGATCCCTTGGGTATTAGAGTAGACTGCTCCATACCCATAAGTCAACCTCTGGTGTTATTCTGACCAATGTGAGGATGACTCATACAGCTAATCTAACAGTTCTAAATAAGCCGCTCAGGTTTCTTCACGGCTCTCGAGAACTGGCGTGGCTCTGGAGCGGCTACTGCTGTTGCTGGTTCAACATCCGCTTCACTCATAGCAGTATCTGACATTTGTCTGGGACTCGCAGGAGGTGGTTGAATCTGCGGGCTCGCTGGTTTCTTTGGCGTACTTGGCGCTGTGCTTGATGATACTTTCGGTGCCAAATGGCGTCTATTCCTCCGGACGACTCCTGACTCTGTCTGCACGATGTAGGATCTCGGAGCGTTGGCGGCACCACTGATGACTCCTGGCTGGTTTCAACCTTTCTGGTCATCTCTCTTCACAACAACTTTTTCCCCCGCCTGTAGTGCTTGTGGAGGGCGAACACCATGTTGACTGTTATAGTAGTCGGTGTATGAATCCTTATAAGCTTGGTCTCTTGACAGAATGGCCTTTCTGTCAGGCCACTTTGGCTCCAACATAGAAGGAATGACTGGCAATGTTGTGCGGATGTGACGACCCATCATGAGCTGAGACGGGCTACATCCAGTGGCGGCAATTGGGGTGTCTCTATAGACCATCAGACCTAACCAAGGATCACTTTGACTCAGAATTCGCTTGGCAGTCTGGACTGCACGTTCCGCCTCTCCATTAGAATTGGGCAAATATGGACTTGACGTAACATGATTAAACCGATGCTTTACGATCAGGGACTTGAATTCCGCCGAGACGAATTGGGGACCATTGTCTGACACAACTTCTCTCGGAGAACTCCACCTGGCAAATACATCTTCCATGCGGTATTTCACTGACTTGGCTGTGGTCTTGTATAGGCGTAAGACCTCTATCCATCTTGAGTAGTAATCGGCCATCACAAGGTAGTCTTTCCCTTTGAACTGACAGAGATCTACTCCTATCCTCTGCCAGGGACCTTGTGGCAAAGGTGTCGGCAGCAACGGCTCTTTTCGCTGAGTTGGTCTCAGCGTCTGGCAATGTTCACAAGAGCCAACGACCCTTTTGACGTCTGCCGTCAAACCAGGCCACCAGACTCCTAAACGGGCTCTCTCTAACGATTTGGTCACTCCCTGATGTCCATCATGGATCCTTTGAAGAATCTCTGCTCTGTTGGCCGCTGGAATGACTATCCTGCTACCAAAAACCAGTAGTTCATCTACAACTTATAACATTGCTCGATGAGCATAGAGCTCTCGCAAGCCATCCGGTACATCCTTCTCATACTTAGGCCAACCCATCAAGGTGAACACTATCGCTGCTTGTAACACTGAGTCATTCTGCGTCGCCACTCTCAGATCGTCTCTCTTCTGAGGGGTTGCAGGAAACCCAGCTACGATAGACTGAACATACATGTCAACTTCCTCAGCTGTGCTGCTGACGGCCTTTGTTGACATTGGACTCCTGGAAAGTGCATCTGACACATACATTTGCTTTCCCGGGACATACTTTGTTTGTGCCTTATACCTCATTAGACTCATGAGGAGTCTCTGGCATCTTATCGGCACACTATCCAAGTCTTTGGTGTTGATAAGAGGAATGAGCGGCTTGTGGTCTGTCTCCAGCGTGAAGGACTCCAGTCCACAGAGGAACCGGTCAAACTTTTCACACGCCCACACACTCGCTAAACATTCCTTCTCGATTTGTGCATACTTCTGTTCTGCAGGGCTTAGGGTTCTTGAACAGAAGGCAACGGGTTTAGGAATACCTCCATGGTCTTGTAACAGTACTCCCCCTAGACCATATGCAGTGGCGTCTGCATTTACTATGGTTGGCTTGTTGATGTCATAGTAAGCCAATATGGGAGTTGACGAGATGAGTGACTTCATCTTTGCGAAGGCTTCTTTCTGGGCTGAACCCCAGATCCACTCCACATCTCCCTTCAGCAGATCGTTCAGAGTACGAGTGACTACATGTAGATCCGGCAAGTATGACCCCAGATAGTGGACCATACCGAGAATCTGTCGCAATTGAGTCACAGACGATGGTGGCGGCATCTTGACAATTGCTTCCACTTTCTCTGAGTCGGCTGAAATTCTGTCTTTTGTGAACCTATGTCCCAAGAACTTTAACTCTGTCTTTCTGTATGAGCACTTCTCTTGGTTCAGCTTCAATCCTGCCCTCTTTAGGGTTGCTAGCACTGTAGCTAGTCGTTCGTCATGCTCTTTTGGAGTAGTACCATAGATGAGGACGTCGTCCATGTAGGTGAAAACACCTTCAAGCCCATCTAGGACCTCCGTCATCTTTCGCATAAAGATTTCTGGCGCCGACGTAATCCCGAAAGGTAATCGTCTAAAACAGTACCTCCCGAAGGGCGTCAGGAACGTTGTCAATTCTTGGCTTTCCGCAGCCAGAGGGATTTGGTAAAATCCACTAGCGGCGTCTAGGCAGGAAAACATGGTGGCTCCTGACAGTTTTGACGTGAGGTCTTCTAAAGTCGGTAGAACAAACCTCTCACGTCTGACACTGACGTTTAACTTTTTCAGGTCGACACACAAACACACTTTGCCTGTCTTCTTCACGGCAACTACCATGGGTGCACACCATGCTGTAGGCTTAGTGATCTCACGGATCACGCCGGAAGTGAGGAGACGATCTAACTCCTCCTTTACCTTAGGCAGAACCGGAATGGGTACTCTTCTGGCAACTGCTACTGCAAAAGGCTGTGAATCTTCCTTTAAGACGATCTTGACAGGATTGGTGTTCAGACAACCAACGCCTTCCTTGACACTGTCTAGTTTAGAAATGAGTCCCATTCGTGACGCCACTCCTCTCCCGAGAAGGCATTCGACCTCATTTCCGACGACTAAGACACAGAAGTTGTAGCATATTCCTTTACCTGCGTCTTGGCTGTAAAGTCTCCCTTACAGCTCAAAGGACCACCAGGGCTTGAAAGGTTTGACGTACTCTCGCTGAGCGGCTGTCTCGGCTTCAGCGTTAGATACTTGGAGTATGACATGACAGAGACATCGGCACCAGAGTCAATCTTAAAGTCTACAGGCTGACTACCCCCGATGGATAGAGTAACTTTCCATGCTGGGTCGCTATCGTCACAGTCAATGGATCCGCAGAAGTAATCGTCCTGCTGGTCATCTCCATAGACTTCTTGGACCTTCTGACGACATACGGCTTGAAAATGACCTTTCATGTTGCAATTCTTGCACGTCTTACCAATCGCTGGACATGCGTCTGGTTCGGACGATCGGTGGACATAACCACAGTTACCACATTTCGGCTTCGACTTCTTCGTGTTTGACTTCTTACTGTGGTCATTCGATCGATGACCTTGGCCGTTTGACTTTTGACCTTCAGCTTTTGACGACCCTTGCTTCCTTCTTCTCCTTCCACCATCCCTAACGGCGTTGACGGCTGCTGATGGCTCGTTCTGCATCTGGACGAGCTCGTTATGTCAGGCTTGCTGTACCGCTTTTTCCAAGGTGAGAGTGTCCTGTTCGAGCTGGAGCTTCTTCGACATTGTCTTGTCGCTCAGGCCACTGATGAACCTGTCACGAATATGCTCATCCACCTTATCTTCAAACCGACAATGCGCCGCTATCGCATGTAAGCTTCAGAGAAAACACTCGATTGACTCGCCTGACTCTTGGACTCTGTGGTAAAACTTTGTACGCTCGTGAATGGTATTCTTTTTAGGTATAAAGTACTCGTCACTCGTCATACTTTTTCATGACTGCATCGAAGTTGTCTTTAGGGTCTATCGGATGTGGTACGGCAGCGGTTGGCTGTGTGATGGGGTCGAAGCGGAATGACTTAAAAATGTTCTCAGCTTGTCTACCCATGCAATAAATCAGTGATGACACTTGGACATCCCCATCCTCATTCTTTTGTTTAGTGACAGATCTGAACCTCATGTACCTCTCCTTCCATTCTGGCCACTTTGAGGGCTCCTCAAAGGTGAACGGGTCAGGGGGACTAAACTTGGCCATGGTTCAGAATAAAACAAAAGGAAATGCAGTCTATAGGGGCTTTCTCTGAGACACTTTCACTGAGACAGGTGGCTATGGGTCTGGCTATGGAGTATGGATGCTCTGGAGCAGTGACACTGACAAAGTCTCTCTCCAGTCACTTTACAACAGAAACTGTCAATAATCATGTTGCCTTGGTGAATTCAGCTTGACTTGGCATTGGGCAACACAGCAGGTGGGTGTGCAATATAAAGGAAAGGCTTGTCTTACCTTAGGTCTGTAGCCCTAGGCACATGTATACATTTCATATGAAAATACCACACCATAATCTGTTTCCATCTCCTTTCCCATTTGACCATCCGGCAAAAATCCTGACCTCCAGGTTTTGTCTAGATATCCATCTACCACATACTCTCAAAATTATTCGCTGTCACCAACTTAGGAGTCAGGTATTTAGATAGAAACTACAACACAGGTCTGGGATCTAGACTGGTCGGCCATGACAGTGTATTCAGTGTGAGGTCAAGGACAAACAACTCTCTGCAGCATACAGGTGGTGCTGGCTTCTGATTGGTCAATATTAACAGGACTAGAAATAATCATTCTAGGTAACCAAAGTCTTTAGAAATATTATATAGATAACATTTTGACATATTATAACAAAAACCCAGCCAACTATGACTATATGAGGCCTCAGATGAAAAAAAAAAGAAAATCCGACCTACCGACCTCAGCTGTTTTGAGCATGTTACCGGAAACACAGCTTTTTTTTGGGCCTAATATCTGCCAATGGTACAAGAGTGTAAATTAAGTACATATACAGTAGGTATATTAAGTATATTTAAGACACTGTAATTTCAAATCAAATTGAAAACGAGTTTGAGGATGTAGAGCAAGCTCTAAACCTTGTCTTTGCATCCAAATGTGATTGGAGCATTTCCATCCATCAACTGAAAAAAGGAGGCAAATAACCAAAGAAAAAGGAGGCTCGGACGTCTCACAGCTGAAAAGAAATGCGGATAAAAAAAAACTGATATGAAATGCTAAGTAAATAAGGTTTTGCCCCTCCAACCCTGGCATCTAAATGAGTCCAGTCTCTCCTCCTATGGTGAACCTACCCTAAGTGGGTAAAACCCTTGAATGGTTATAACGGAACACAGAGGAAGGTAGCAGCGTCAGGCCTCGTCTGTTACCAAGGTGATAAAACATGATTTCCATGAACACAGCATTCCGGTCTGCCGCGCCAGCAGATGGAAAGGATTTTTGTCCGACACCTCCACAAGCCATCGTAAGTGACCAAGGTAAGATTTGACTTAACCTTGTTGAGGATCACCCCAAGCCATCTCCGCGTCGATGACTACATACGAAAAACGCGTCAGCGGCCGATGGGATTCGAAACCGTGCGGCTGGAACATTTTGTGCCCCAGGAAAGAGCTGCGAACCCTCAGTCCCGATGACTACCGGGGTACTGAGATTTAAATCACCTTGTCAAATGACAAGGTAAAAAACTATAAACAATGGTAGTGGTTTAGGCACAGTGTGCTTTTGCAATTGCTCTGAACCTTAACTTACTATTTACATGTTGTTGCTGATAGGTCAACTCATTCCATAAGCTAACACCTCGGTAATACAGACACCTTTGGTAAAAGGTTGTCCGCGCACGTCTTCGAGCAAACTTTATTTTCCTATCACCACATGTTCTTATGTTTTCAATTGATATATTATTCCCTGGCCTGATTGACTTAGTTTCCACATAATCAACAGGAGTTTACCTGACGACATCTTCTCTGGTGACAATTGTATAATCGATAGACCATGCACTATCAACTTATGCAATCACTTTTGAATGTTCCTTTCAAAATCGATTACGAAGGGTTCAAATTTAGTACATTCAACAACTAAAAGACCAATCATAGAAATGTGTCGCTAGAGCCCACTTGTCAACAAAATCATAGCGTATTTCACATTTGGGAACGTTTGTAAAGGGTTTAACTAAGAAAACAGGTGTGTAAAAGATGTTTTTTTTTTCATCCAAAATTCTTTCAAACTGAACATTCAGAATGGTTTGGAATAGAAACCTTCAAAGATTCTCGTTATAGCTAAAATCATTAACGTCAGAACTAAGTTATCTAAAGTTAGAAATAAAGACATTTCTCTTGAACTTGAAAATGTCTACTTTTACGGTTTTACAGTGACTCTGACCTCTATCTCCTCGGTGAAACTCATAAACCCCAAAATGGTGGGTTTCTTTTCGCCAAGTGTGAGACCTATACAATTATGTATGTCCATGGTGTTAATCTGAATTTTGGATTAAGTCTCAAGTCTATATTCCTTAGTAAGAAATGGTTCGGATCATCTTTTGTAGGTGCAGTTATATATGTGTATACAAACTATGCATACTTGAATACTGTGGACTGAGTAAAACCACACGCCGACACTTCAACTTCCAGTGACGGTCTCTTTACCCTATTTGACAGAAACTCATACATGTTATGTTTGGTGGGCCGTCTGGTCACACTGTGGTGTATGATTCAAACCAGGGGTGCCCAGGATATTTTATCTGACTTTAACGTGTAGTGTTATCTTACAACGCCTGATGCTGGCTCTTATTCCAATTCACACGCCTTGATCGATATACATCGTTACAATTCCGATAAATTAACAATATATTTGAGGGGAATGTTCTGACTGGCACAAGTGACTTTCGTGTATATAACACGATCCAATTGTGTAAAGATACAGACCGAGTAGTACTTAATGGCAGGTTAGGAGATGTAGATAACACAGGTGTCTTTCCATGTTACACTGCAAATGGCCAGAGTGTGGTTGATTACTTTAAATATTATGTAAGGCAAGCTCTGTTGGTATATGTAAAAATATGAAAATAGGCGATCTATTACCAGATTCTGACAACAAGCCATTGATCTTTACACTAAGAGGTGCTAATCTTAACTTTGATACTAGTCAAAACAAAACTGAACAGTATATGGCATATAAATGGAATGGGACAAAAAAAAAGAAGTATACAAGGATAATCTCAGAGGCAAAGAGTGTAACCAACTCAGAGATCATATAATATTTCTGGCTGCTGACCCAACCCTTAACGGTATGGAAATAATTGATACATACTACACACTTCTTGACTCGGCAATCCCTGTCCAAAAATGTTCAAGGTCTAAAACAACTAAATTCCCTCAAAATCCGTGGTTTAATGCTGAGTGCAAGTTAGCAAAGAGGAATGTGCACGACTATGGTAAAATTATGACCTCAAGGTTGAATTCAATAAAAATATGTATAACATGCTTAAGAGGGAATACAATAGACTAGTCCAGAAATGTAAAAGGAGTGATAAAAGAAGAAAGGGTCTTGAGTGTGAAAGAATGTTGGAGATAGAAAATAGTAATAGGTTCTGGAAGTCATTTTACCTTGTATTTGCTTCTACGACTTCCAGAACCTATTACTAAGCACAATATCTAATATGATTTATGTAGGGCAAACCTTTCCAATTAATATGAGACATTTTGCACAATTCCTTGATGACAATTCCTTGATGATAAACATATAACATGCCTATGTTTACATGATGTATGTACCTCTAGACCAAATAAAGTTTAAATCTGTTCAAAAAAAACAAAAAAAAAACAGCAAAGAATGGTTATATATGAGACTTTGGACAAAAAAAATCCGACCTACCTACCTCAACCTTTTGGACCATGTTACCGGAAACACAGTTTTTTCTTTTTGGCCTTAGTACTAGAACAGCCATATTCCATGGGGGGCATGGAATACAAAATGCTTGTATTGAATGGGGTCCACCATCTTGGATTTTGAATGGAGCTGAGCTGTTTTTATTTATCTAAAAGCAAATTAACCCCATAGGCCATGACATAAATGCAAATGTCCACTCCCATAGAACATTTTTGCATTTCATTCACCTCGGTGAGGCCTGTCTGCATTCAACTCCACCTATAAGGCGTCATTGAATACAGATAGCCTAACCTCAGTGAATACGATGCAAAAATATTCCATGGTCGTGGACATTTGCTTATATACCAAGGCCATAATTATGCTATCATGGACGGGTTAGCCAGGTTACCCTGGCCAGGTTATGGAGGACGAAGTATCATTCGGTATATCTCATTGATCCCCCACTAACACCACTGGTGCCAGCAGCGGCTGGAGGCTTCCACACTGTGTGGTGCTACGGACCTACACTCGAATCTGCATATCCATTTTTCCACTCTGGGAGCAGCTATATCATTCAGGAACGGCTCACCTATATATAGACGACGGTCACCTATAGTAGGTCTCTAGATGTCCCGGCGTGTGTCAATGTCCATATAGACATTAATCTTACCACTAGGGAACATGAATCATAGATCTATATGTGATTTAAATGTACCCATATAGGTCGATCCTAGTGTATTCGACAATTTTTTTTTACAAAACCTGGTAGTTCAGGTCCATGAGGCTAACTGATCTAATTACCACATTAAACACGATAGACTGCAGACTGCAGGCGCAATGCTAAGTTGTTAAAAGAAAGATCCTTACTTATCTAACCTATAACATAAGGCCAAATAAAAAAAAAGTTTGTTTCCAGTAACCCGACCGACCCTAGCAAAACAGGGGGAAAACTTTTTTTTTGTGATTTTGAAGAATTTTGTCTAATTTTTTTCATATTTTAAAGAAATTTTTCATTACTACCGACCCTAACTCTTTGAGCTATGTTACTGGAAACACACCTTTTATTTTTTTTGTTTGGCCTTCGATGTATTTTGTCAATCGTGGTAACCTTGTGTGACTTAAAAGCACTGCACGGCATACTACATTGAATAAGCACCGTCAACATTATACAGTACAAACAATTATGATTCATCCTTATTATCCTTGACCACGAAAGAAACTTTTGACCTTGTTCTAAGATAAAGTGTTTACTCCAATACATATAGCCTATTGCTTGAGGTTCCTAGAACTAGGCCTGTAGTTAGCTAAGGGAGTGGTCATTATTTATCAACGGGGGATGGGTGGTGGGTTCTCGTGCGGATGCGCGAAAATTTTTTACGTCCCCCCTCGACGGCAGTTAAAATTTCTTGCGCCCCCCCCCCCGCGCCGGAGGCCCGGAGAGTTTTCGCACCCCTCTTTGATCTATAGTAGCGCGCGCCCGAGCGCGCGGGCTGTTTTGCTAAAAAGAGGGTGAATTTTTTTAGCCCCCCCCCTCAAGAGGGGTCAAAATTTTTTTAGCCCCCCCCTCGGGAGGGGTCTGAAAATTTTACGCCCCCCTGAAACCCACCCCCCCCCCCGTTGATAAATAATGACCACTCCCTAATGTTATGTTTTGGCGGTTTGAACCACGACATTTAGAGCTACCAACACCTCGGTGAATATACGCCTACTGCTCCGACATCAAGGGCATACACTCATGGTTCTAAATGAAAATTCTAACAAATATGTCCGAAATACGCTTGTCACCTTGTGGTAAAACAACTATATAGAGAAGGGCACCGGACCTAGAGAGAGAGAGAGAGAGAGAGAGAGAGAGAGAGAGAGAGAGAGAGAGAGACGGAGCGAGAGAGAGAGAGAGAGAGAGACCATGTCTGGAGACAGAGAAAGAGTGAGGGAGAGGGGGTAGGTTGCAGGCAGGTGCAAACATATCGCGAATGTCATAGCGAGACAGGGGAAGGTGAGGGTAAGGTCTTACACCTTATAGCAACAGAAGTGGAACTGACAGCATGTGTATTTGGTCACGTAGGCCGTCTGCGTGCTGCAGTGCACACTGACAGAGGCTGCTCTAGGCTGCTCTCACAGTACTCACGCCTTGTGGTATTATCGGGATGTGACAGCAGGCACTGAAATACTGTTACTAGCCATTCTGACCTTGGGCGTATCGGGGGGTCGGCCCATCACCCAGGTGTAAATATACCCGTTGTGCCAGTTGAACTATGGGTCTACCATATGTACTGCTCTACCAGCTCGGCATGTGTTCCCTTTGGTACAAAACAACTTGGCACACACCAGCCTATTTCATCAGCCTCAGTAGTCAGAGAAGCCATTTATGGCAGGGGAGGATAGGGGACGATCATATGGTTTGCTTATGGGCCAAGGTGTATTGCAATAGGACAAAAGACAGAAACAATGCAACACAATATGAAAACGAACATCCACCACATTTCAATATCAGGAATAGACCATATAGGCCTAGGGAATAATCCCAGGGAATGGTGTATCAATAAAGCTGCAGTAGCACCGTGTGACTCAGACTGTGAGAAATAAGCTATACATGTGTATGCTGTACATGTACATGTGCCACAATATGTGTCCTATATTACTCTAAATGGTATGCCCTCATGGTGCACCAGTCAAACCAGGATATTACCAACATACACAGGGCAGGTTTTGGCAGCTTATACTTGTGGTATATGGAGCTAGTGAACGGATAAGCGAGGTTGTACAGGTATATACCTATTAGATTTTGGTCGTTTGAGAGACATAACTCTGCCATTGAGCCTTTTTTTTAGGATTTTCAATGACAGAAGATCACCCACCTTTAGGCCTCCATTGATGAGGCGTTATCCCTCCTAGGGACACCTTGGTTAAAATGGTTCTTTCTCCTTTGGTAAACCTTTCCTTCGAAAATTAGAGATACCACTGAATGGAAAACAGCACTGGCCTATCCAGCTTCGCAGTGAGCCAAGCAGCGACTGAATGAGAGGGTTAGTGCTGGTCCTAGGGAGTTGACTCAGTTTTTTCATTCAGTAGTCTGCTCGCGTCGGACGCACACCTGACTACACTCTCCCGCAGATTTCAGAGATTTTATAGGAAGGTCAATATGACGCTGATATTCGAAATAGAGTCACATAGACTCTGCTTGTAGATAGCAGATGGGGGGGGGGGGGGTGTGGGGATGGATCTTGACCAGAAAGAAAGGTCCGAGGAAATGACTTTAGGATGGGATAGGGAAATGCAGTGGAGGCGGGTAGGGGCAGCCTCGCCCAGCGGCTATTAATACATGTACCATTTCAGTATTTTAGGGCCCTAGATAGGGGGTCCCATGTCCCTTGTCGATTTTAAGAAATGGGTCTTGTCTCTTGTCACCCACCCCCATGTCCCTTGTCAATATTAAGAAATGGCCTTGTCCTCTTGTCGATTTTAAGAAGTGATTTTGTCCCTTGTCCCACCCCCATGTCCCTTGTCGATTTTAAGAAGTGGCCTTGTCCCCTTGTCGATTTTACCCGTCTGGGGTCCTTACTTTGTCTGGCTGGAGGGAGCGAGTCTGAGGGGGCCCTTAATGGGGGGTCCCCAATTTCCCACGTTGATTTTAAGAAATTGTCATGTCACTGTGTCGATTTTTAGAAATGTCCATGTCACGCTGTAAATTTTAAGAAAATATCATGTCCCCATGTGATTTTAAAGGAGCTCTGAATCGGCTACGTCCGCCACAGTGCTAACATCGGCGGACGTAGGTTCTCGATTCAGAGCACCTTTAAGAAAATGCTAATGTCCCATGTCACTAAGCCCAAAAATGCCCATGTTGCCATGTCGATTTTAGGGGTCTAGAGCCATTCTGAGGTAGGGGTGGAATGAAGGAATCGGCGGTGTAATTAATTTTGGATCATACTGGGGCCCTTGGTGGGGGGTCCCCAATTTCCAATGTCGATTTTAAGAAATTCCCATGTCACTATGTCAATTTTACGAAATGGCCATGTCAGTCTGTCGATTTTAAGAAAATGCCATGTCCCCATGTCGATTTTAAGAAAATGCCAATGTCCCATGTCATGGAAGAAATATGCTCCTATAGGCATACAGACAGCTGAAAATAGCCTACAACCGCCCAGTTTTTGGTCTCAAAGTACCGGGCCCCCATGTGTGCACAATGCACATGCAGGCATGCAGGGGCGGATTTTTTGGTCCACTGGGATGTGCACACATGGTTGTACATCTTAGTGGTCATCCTTAGTGGGCTGTCCAACTGCACAGAAACCCTTATTGTGGCCCAACATAGGCTAATTACCCTAACCCACTTCCTCAAAAACTTTTTTTCTTCTATTATAGGAGCCTAAACCCTGTAGTAAAGGGATGTACCTAGCAGTAAGCCCAAGGGAACCCCTAATGACCCCCCCCCCCACTTCCAATAAAAAATCATCATACCCAATCTGCATATCCCATCAGGGGCATAGAGGTAGGGGGCTTGTCGTTCCCCAATAATGGCAAGGCCAATATTAAGACTATATAAAAGTAAAGTGGGCCCTTAAAACGAGACCCCTGGGCCCCTCAATAAAAAATTGCTTAATATGCCTCGGTCGTTCGTCTCATATAGTTATGTGCACCCTACAGCCTGAGTGCTACTTACAATATGTAAGGAAATACACAAGGAAATACACATACTTCAATCATAGTTTTAACTTGTACTAAACTTGTCAGAAATTAATGGCTAATGGGAGGAAGTGTTTTTGGTTGTTTCGGGTATGTGGTACATGGTGGGGAGGGGGGGGGGGGGTAAAGAGTTCCTCATGTGTATGCTACAACATGCCATTTATTCACTAGAGACTAAAGTGCTCACTTCTAAGCGTCTTGAAATCCCCTGCCACCGGGATCTTGCCAATAACGTTTGGGGTTAATGGCAGTAAAAAAGGCATATTCAGAGCATATATACATCTAAATAGATGAGATCTCATCTGAATCTAAAACTAGTTCTACTTTTTTTTTTATTCAGAACAGAATGTCACATATTTGCTACACCACTTAATTGAGAGTCACAATCATGAGGGTTTCTCAATATGGAGGAAACTACTTCAATAATACCATATCAGTAGATGTGGTTCCCATCATCAGAATTCCTTCTTATAGCAGAGAGAGTGAGTGATTGAGTAATAGATGTTTAACGCCATTTTGACAGCTAAGGTCATATTCATGGCAAGAACTATGTTACACAATTTCACGAGGAATGTGCCAGTGCCTGCGCATATGTTCACCATACCCATATTGAGGGGATAGACAAGAGAAGAAATAGACCCTTTTAAGTGGGCTAGGAAAGCCCATATAGCAGAGAGATAATAACATGTGTTCATGCATGCACTTTACGGAGATCACTTTTTTTAGTATGGTATTTTCATTTTTTTTTCAATCAATACATCAATATGACAACAAAAAGTAGTTCCCACAATGTATACATGTTGTTTCAAACCACAAAATTTTCAATTTGAAAGGGTAGAAAAGGAGTTATAACAAGTTTATCACTCGTATTACGTAGACCTGCCACCACGACCAAGTATGGTGGCTATGGTGGATCTTTTTGATAACAAAAACCCCATTGTTCTTACACACTTATCCAAATTTTGTGCAATTGTCATGGAAAAATTCAGACCCATGAAGAGGATAGCCCCCGCAAAAAAGAACAATAAAAAGAGGGTAAGAAGGAAAAAGTCTACGCAATAATAACCCACAGCATAGTGTAACTGTTTCATCGCATATTGACCCGTCAATCTTACCATGGTGGATAGATAAAAGTTGGATAGCTAGAGTTGTGTGCTGTACTTTATATTGTCATTAGGACACACTAGTCAAATTAGGTAGTTAGTGTAGTGCTCCTATACCTCATACCGTCTTCACACCGTATACTAGTCAACATGGTGCTCATCGGTGCTGGAGACCGAGAATCTCAACTTATTTTATTGGTACTGCCAGATTTGCCTGGCCCTCACATCCGCTGGATGAAGTATTACCAGTAGTACTTTTGTGTCCTACTACAAATGTACGTAGTCAGGCACTAAGTTGATCTTTTTCTGTTTCAAGTATTTGCATTTATTTATATATAAACTTATTATCACACTTGTAATGTTACACTTGTAACTCAGTGAAGCCATTGTAACTATCGGCTAGAGCTGATTTCTTTTCTTATTTTCTTTCCTTTACCTCTGATGAGGATGTGAATAAATAAATTGTAAATTGTAAATTGCCAACAGGTCACTAGGCATATGATGTTAGGGACCGGCTCCTCTCTATTATGAGACCTTTCAGCTACTGGTGCTGCACCCTGCCCTTGCACAATTCGGCCTTGGTTAATAAATTTCAATTTTTCTTAAAATAATTGTAGGATCCCCAAACTTTCAGCGAAGCTAAAGGAGGGTTGGATGTATGTATATCTAAATTATTAGATGGATTGATTAAGGATTGAACACATGAGAGGTGCGCGGAGAGTGCTCCCGCAGGACTGAAACATTTGCCAATATAAGTATCCCACACCGTCCACACCGTACAGAGCTCTCTGAGCGGCAGACGATGTGGAAAACCCCACACTAGTGTTACGGAGATCTTTTGAATGCTTTACGGAGATCGTAGCCAATTCTTTCAAATTGCTTTACGGTACATCAGTTGCAATGCTAAAGTTCAGGAGGTCCAAAGTCGTTCAACCCGAAACGAGATCCGTAAAGCGCTTTACGGGCATCGCTATCCCCACAGTGAGAAAGGACGGGAAGATAGAGCGTGGTGCACGTTCAAGAAAGACGGCGGGGGAACAATGTCTGTACCGCCCTCTGTCATTTCTCCTCCGTACCACTCAAGTCATGCGCCGCCTGGGGAAAATTTTTGGAACAAGACACCGGTCACTGTGAACTTGAGGATTCGTCTGCAGAAGAATTTCCTTGATATATGAGAATGTGTTCTAAATTTACGAGGTGTATTGATCACCTCCTGCGAGTGAGTACGAAAGACCACTCTTTACACAAGTTGTACTACTGTACAGCCGCAGGATCTAACGGATTTCAGGTATAATTAGGCTAACGTCACATATTATCGCTCAGTGCTCATAGCTAGGGGTAGTTGGATCGGGGTGGTACCACCCTAAATCAGGTCACTTCCGGGTAGAATGGTAAAAGTCCTGCACTAAATACAGTCAATTTTTCACTTCTAGGGCTATAAAATGGGTTCTAAACAGGTTGTCTGTGTATATATTGGCATTAAAATTATCCTGGAGGCTTGGAGAATATTTTTAAAAAAAGATTGGAAAAGAATGAAAATAATTTAGATCATTTACTGCGGACCAAAGGGACCTATGATAGATGTGTAGTGACTCAGGTGGCAGACCACAAAATCACATCGGTGGTTTCCATGGCGATTTGCGAAAAATCTGATTGCACTTTGTTATGACAGACCTAGTGTATGATTTTTGCCATTTCAAAAGCTACAATCTGGTATATTTGGCTTAGTTCTGAGGAAATTTTAAGTATTTGAAATATTTTGTCAAGTGTCAGCGATAGTGGATTTTTTCGGGTCGCAGCGCATATTTAGGGTGGTACCACCTTAACAGGGGATGGGATTATGCAAGGATCAGCAGAAATCTGTGCCATTTTTTCCCCTTAACCCTATTTTTTTTTAAAATCATCATTACTTATTAGTGTTTAGGCCCTCTCCTACATGGATAATGAGATGTTAAACTGTAGATTTGCTTTGATTTGACCCTAAAATCACATGATTTTCATTGAATATAGGCCCCAAAACTGGCTTTTTACTGTTCAGGCCATCGAGGGTATATCAGGGGAATTTCCCGTTCTTAGCTAAATTTGAAGAAATGGGTACATTTTTAACAAGGTACATGTCAGCTCTGACACTGGATATCAAGGTATGGGTTCAAGCAATAGATAGGGTGCCTAATTGATCAGAATTCTATTGTTTGTTATTGGTTGCCATGGCAACATAACAGCTTGTCATTGTTCGTTATGCCCAATTTAGGCCCAAAAGAGCCATTTTGGCTTCAAAAATGACCATAATTGGGCATTTTTATTGTTTCTACTGCTTTCCCTAATTTCCTGAGACTTAAGTGGGATATTCTGGCATAAAATAGATGGTTTGAGGCACATTTGGAGGTACATTTGACAGGACATAGTGCAATCAGATTTTTCGCTACATTCGATTGAAGATGGATACCCTAAAACGGGACATTTTTTGAGCAATTTGTGCCTGCGCACACCAGACCATGGTCTCAATAGGCCCAAATTACCAAAAAAATGTCTTTTTTAGGCAGAATTTTAGGGTTGTTTCTGACTAAATGGACTTAAAATATTGTATTTATGAAGGAATTTTGTGGTAACCATGGCAACTAAAAAAACAAACTTTTCTGTTAAGGTGGTACCACCCTAAATCAGGTCACTTCCGGGTAGAATGGTAAAAGTCCTGCACTAAATACAGTCAATTTTTCACTTCTAGGGCTATAAAATGGGTTCTAAACAGGTTGTCTGTGTATATATTGGCATTAAAATTATCCTGGAGGCTTGGAGAATATTTTTAAAAAAAGATTGGAAAAGAATGAAAATAATTTAGATCATTTACTGCGGACCAAAGGGACCTATGATAGATGTGTAGTGACTCAGGTGGCAGACCACAAAATCACATCGGTGGTTTCCATGGCGATTTGCGAAAAATCTGATTGCACTTTGTTATGACAGACCTAGTGTATGATTTTTGCCATTTCAAAAGCTACAATCTGGTATATTTGGCTTAGTTCTGAGGAAATTTTAAGTATTTGAAATATTTTGTCAAGTGTCAGCGATAGTGGATTTTTTCGGGTCGCAGCGCATATTTAGGGTGGTACCACCTTAACAGGGGATGGGATTATGCAAGGATCAGCAGAAATCTGTGCCATTTTTTCCCCTTAACCCTATTTTTTTTTAAAATCATCATTACTTATTAGTGTTTAGGCCCTCTCCTACATGGATAATGAGATGTTAAACTGTAGATTTGCTTTGATTTGACCCTAAAATCACATGATTTTCATTGAATATAGGCCCCAAAACTGGCTTTTTACTGTTCAGGCCATCGAGGGTATATCAGGGGAATTTCCCGTTCTTAGCTAAATTTGAAGAAATGGGTACATTTTTAACAAGGTACATGTCAGCTCTGACACTGGATATCAAGGTATGGGTTCAAGCAATAGATAGGGTGCCTAATTGATCAGAATTCTATTGTTTGTTATTGGTTGCCATGGCAACATAACAGCTTGTCATTGTTCGTTATGCCCAATTTAGGCCCAAAAGAGCCATTTTGGCTTCAAAAATGACCATAATTGGGCATTTTTATTGTTTCTACTGCTTTCCCTAATTTCCTGAGACTTAAGTGGGATATTCTGGCATAAAATAGATGGTTTGAGGCACATTTGGAGGTACATTTGACAGGACATAGTGCAATCAGATTTTTCGCTACATTCGATTGAAGATGGATACCCTAAAACGGGACATTTTTTGAGCAATTTGTGCCTGCGCACACCAGACCATGGTCTCAATAGGCCCAAATTACCAAAAAAATGTCTTTTTTAGGCAGAATTTTAGGGTTGTTTCTGACTAAATGGACTTAAAATATTGTATTTATGAAGGAATTTTGTGGTAACCATGGCAACTAAAAAAACAAACTTTTCTGTTAAGGTGGTACCACCCTAAATCAGGTCACTTCCGGGTAGAATGGTAAAAGTCCTGCACTAAATACAGTCAATTTTTCACTTCTAGGGCTATAAAATGGGTTCTAAACAGGTTGTCTGTGTATATATTGGCATTAAAATTATCCTGGAGGCTTGGAGAATATTTTTAAAAAAAGATTGGAAAAGAATGAAAATAATTTAGATCATTTACTGCGGACCAAAGGGACCTATGATAGATGTGTAGTGACTCAGGTGGCAGACCACAAAATCACATCGGTGGTTTCCATGGCGATTTGCGAAAAATCTGATTGCACTTTGTTATGACAGACCTAGTGTATGATTTTTGCCATTTCAAAAGCTACAATCTGGTATATTTGGCTTAGTTCTGAGGAAATTTTAAGTATTTGAAATATTTTGTCAAGTGTCAGCGATAGTGGATTTTTTCGGGTCGCAGCGCATATTTAGGGTGGTACCACCTTAACAGGGGATGGGATTATGCAAGGATCAGCAGAAATCTGTGCCATTTTTTCCCCTTAACCCTATTTTTTTTTAAAATCATCATTACTTATTAGTGTTTAGGCCCTCTCCTACATGGATAATGAGATGTTAAACTGTAGATTTGCTTTGATTTGACCCTAAAATCACATGATTTTCATTGAATATAGGCCCCAAAACTGGCTTTTTACTGTTCAGGCCATCGAGGGTATATCAGGGGAATTTCCCGTTCTTAGCTAAATTTGAAGAAATGGGTACATTTTTAACAAGGTACATGTCAGCTCTGACACTGGATATCAAGGTATGGGTTCAAGCAATAGATAGGGTGCCTAATTGATCAGAATTCTATTGTTTGTTATTGGTTGCCATGGCAACATAACAGCTTGTCATTGTTCGTTATGCCCAATTTAGGCCCAAAAGAGCCATTTTGGCTTCAAAAATGACCATAATTGGGCATTTTTATTGTTTCTACTGCTTTCCCTAATTTCCTGAGACTTAAGTGGGATATTCTGGCATAAAATAGATGGTTTGAGGCACATTTGGAGGTACATTTGACAGGACATAGTGCAATCAGATTTTTCGCTACATTCGATTGAAGATGGATACCCTAAAACGGGACATTTTTTGAGCAATTTGTGCCTGCGCACACCAGACCATGGTCTCAATAGGCCCAAATTACCAAAAAAATGTCTTTTTTAGGCAGAATTTTAGGGTTGTTTCTGACTAAATGGACTTAAAATATTGTATTTATGAAGGAATTTTGTGGTAACCATGGCAACTAAAAAAACAAACTTTTCTGTTAAGGTGGTACCACCCTAAATCAGGTCACTTCCGGGTAGAATGGTAAAAGTCCTGCACTAAATACAGTCAATTTTTCACTTCTAGGGCTATAAAATGGGTTCTAAACAGGTTGTCTGTGTATATATTGGCATTAAAATTATCCTGGAGGCTTGGAGAATATTTTTAAAAAAAGATTGGAAAAGAATGAAAATAATTTAGATCATTTACTGCGGACCAAAGGGACCTATGATAGATGTGTAGTGACTCAGGTGGCAGACCACAAAATCACATCGGTGGTTTCCATGGCGATTTGCGAAAAATCTGATTGCACTTTGTTATGACAGACCTAGTGTATGATTTTTGCCATTTCAAAAGCTACAATCTGGTATATTTGGCTTAGTTCTGAGGAAATTTTAAGTATTTGAAATATTTTGTCAAGTGTCAGCGATAGTGGATTTTTTCGGGTCGCAGCGCATATTTAGGGTGGTACCACCTTAACAGGGGATGGGATTATGCAAGGATCAGCAGAAATCTGTGCCATTTTTTCCCCTTAACCCTATTTTTTTTTAAAATCATCATTACTTATTAGTGTTTAGGCCCTCTCCTACATGGATAATGAGATGTTAAACTGTAGATTTGCTTTGATTTGACCCTAAAATCACATGATTTTCATTGAATATAGGCCCCAAAACTGGCTTTTTACTGTTCAGGCCATCGAGGGTATATCAGGGGAATTTCCCGTTCTTAGCTAAATTTGAAGAAATGGGTACATTTTTAACAAGGTACATGTCAGCTCTGACACTGGATATCAAGGTATGGGTTCAAGCAATAGATAGGGTGCCTAATTGATCAGAATTCTATTGTTTGTTATTGGTTGCCATGGCAACATAACAGCTTGTCATTGTTCGTTATGCCCAATTTAGGCCCAAAAGAGCCATTTTGGCTTCAAAAATGACCATAATTGGGCATTTTTATTGTTTCTACTGCTTTCCCTAATTTCCTGAGACTTAAGTGGGATATTCTGGCATAAAATAGATGGTTTGAGGCACATTTGGAGGTACATTTGACAGGACATAGTGCAATCAGATTTTTCGCTACATTCGATTGAAGATGGATACCCTAAAACGGGACATTTTTTGAGCAATTTGTGCCTGCGCACACCAGACCATGGTCTCAATAGGCCCAAATTACCAAAAAAATGTCTTTTTTAGGCAGAATTTTAGGGTTGTTTCTGACTAAATGGACTTAAAATATTGTATTTATGAAGGAATTTTGTGGTAACCATGGCAACTAAAAAAACAAACTTTTCTGTTAAGGTGGTACCACCCTAAATCAGGTCACTTCCGGGTAGAATGGTAAAAGTCCTGCACTAAATACAGTCAATTTTTCACTTCTAGGGCTATAAAATGGGTTCTAAACAGGTTGTCTGTGTATATATTGGCATTAAAATTATCCTGGAGGCTTGGAGAATATTTTTAAAAAAAGATTGGAAAAGAATGAAAATAATTTAGATCATTTACTGCGGACCAAAGGGACCTATGATAGATGTGTAGTGACTCAGGTGGCAGACCACAAAATCACATCGGTGGTTTCCATGGCGATTTGCGAAAAATCTGATTGCACTTTGTTATGACAGACCTAGTGTATGATTTTTGCCATTTCAAAAGCTACAATCTGGTATATTTGGCTTAGTTCTGAGGAAATTTTAAGTATTTGAAATATTTTGTCAAGTGTCAGCGATAGTGGATTTTTTCGGGTCGCAGCGCATATTTAGGGTGGTACCACCTTAACAGGGGATGGGATTATGCAAGGATCAGCAGAAATCTGTGCCATTTTTTCCCCTTAACCCTATTTTTTTTTAAAATCATCATTACTTATTAGTGTTTAGGCCCTCTCCTACATGGATAATGAGATGTTAAACTGTAGATTTGCTTTGATTTGACCCTAAAATCACATGATTTTCATTGAATATAGGCCCCAAAACTGGCTTTTTACTGTTCAGGCCATCGAGGGTATATCAGGGGAATTTCCCGTTCTTAGCTAAATTTGAAGAAATGGGTACATTTTTAACAAGGTACATGTCAGCTCTGACACTGGATATCAAGGTATGGGTTCAAGCAATAGATAGGGTGCCTAATTGATCAGAATTCTATTGTTTGTTATTGGTTGCCATGGCAACATAACAGCTTGTCATTGTTCGTTATGCCCAATTTAGGCCCAAAAGAGCCATTTTGGCTTCAAAAATGACCATAATTGGGCATTTTTATTGTTTCTACTGCTTTCCCTAATTTCCTGAGACTTAAGTGGGATATTCTGGCATAAAATAGATGGTTTGAGGCACATTTGGAGGTACATTTGACAGGACATAGTGCAATCAGATTTTTCGCTACATTCGATTGAAGATGGATACCCTAAAACGGGACATTTTTTGAGCAATTTGTGCCTGCGCACACCAGACCATGGTCTCAATAGGCCCAAATTACCAAAAAAATGTCTTTTTTAGGCAGAATTTTAGGGTTGTTTCTGACTAAATGGACTTAAAATATTGTATTTATGAAGGAATTTTGTGGTAACCATGGCAACTAAAAAAACAAACTTTTCTGTTAAGGTGGTACCACCCTAAATCAGGTCACTTCCGGGTAGAATGGTAAAAGTCCTGCACTAAATACAGTCAATTTTTCACTTCTAGGGCTATAAAATGGGTTCTAAACAGGTTGTCTGTGTATATATTGGCATTAAAATTATCCTGGAGGCTTGGAGAATATTTTTAAAAAAAGATTGGAAAAGAATGAAAATAATTTAGATCATTTACTGCGGACCAAAGGGACCTATGATAGATGTGTAGTGACTCAGGTGGCAGACCACAAAATCACATCGGTGGTTTCCATGGCGATTTGCGAAAAATCTGATTGCACTTTGTTATGACAGACCTAGTGTATGATTTTTGCCATTTCAAAAGCTACAATCTGGTATATTTGGCTTAGTTCTGAGGAAATTTTAAGTATTTGAAATATTTTGTCAAGTGTCAGCGATAGTGGATTTTTTCGGGTCGCAGCGCATATTTAGGGTGGTACCACCTTAACAGGGGATGGGATTATGCAAGGATCAGCAGAAATCTGTGCCATTTTTTCCCCTTAACCCTATTTTTTTTTAAAATCATCATTACTTATTAGTGTTTAGGCCCTCTCCTACATGGATAATGAGATGTTAAACTGTAGATTTGCTTTGATTTGACCCTAAAATCACATGATTTTCATTGAATATAGGCCCCAAAACTGGCTTTTTACTGTTCAGGCCATCGAGGGTATATCAGGGGAATTTCCCGTTCTTAGCTAAATTTGAAGAAATGGGTACATTTTTAACAAGGTACATGTCAGCTCTGACACTGGATATCAAGGTATGGGTTCAAGCAATAGATAGGGTGCCTAATTGATCAGAATTCTATTGTTTGTTATTGGTTGCCATGGCAACATAACAGCTTGTCATTGTTCGTTATGCCCAATTTAGGCCCAAAAGAGCCATTTTGGCTTCAAAAATGACCATAATTGGGCATTTTTATTGTTTCTACTGCTTTCCCTAATTTCCTGAGACTTAAGTGGGATATTCTGGCATAAAATAGATGGTTTGAGGCACATTTGGAGGTACATTTGACAGGACATAGTGCAATCAGATTTTTCGCTACATTCGATTGAAGATGGATACCCTAAAACGGGACATTTTTTGAGCAATTTGTGCCTGCGCACACCAGACCATGGTCTCAATAGGCCCAAATTACCAAAAAAATGTCTTTTTTAGGCAGAATTTTAGGGTTGTTTCTGACTAAATGGACTTAAAATATTGTATTTATGAAGGAATTTTGTGGTAACCATGGCAACTAAAAAAACAAACTTTTCTGTTAAGGTGGTACCACCCTAAATCAGGTCACTTCCGGGTAGAATGGTAAAAGTCCTGCACTAAATACAGTCAATTTTTCACTTCTAGGGCTATAAAATGGGTTCTAAACAGGTTGTCTGTGTATATATTGGCATTAAAATTATCCTGGAGGCTTGGAGAATATTTTTAAAAAAAGATTGGAAAAGAATGAAAATAATTTAGATCATTTACTGCGGACCAAAGGGACCTATGATAGATGTGTAGTGACTCAGGTGGCAGACCACAAAATCACATCGGTGGTTTCCATGGCGATTTGCG